>JAOTAY010000189.1:10720522-10748234 GCA_025629805.1 Erythroxylum baracoense
CTAGATGTGTCTACAGTGGCACTTGTAATGAACATTTTGTACATATTTTGTTCCATTTATTAATTCTTCTGATTTACTAAAAAAAAGAAATCACCTTTCAGAATCAATAATTTTCTAGTACATGTTAATGGATCTTAGAAAGTTGTGGATAAAGGAATAGAATTTGGCTTCAATGGAACAAAGTAATACATTTTATGTACAAAAACTAAAAGCAATTAAAGGATAATTAAAGCTCATTAATGCTAGGAGGTCTCTAAGTATTAAAGAGAACATTGACAAAGCTAAAGGGAAGTTGTCTTTTATCCAACAGACAGTAGTTATAAATCCTAGGAATATGAACTTTTTGAATGATGAAAAAAGGGCACAATTTCTAAGCCAAAAGAAATCAAGAGGAAATTATGAAGGAAGTGGTTAAGTTCTATAAAAATTTACTAGGGATGGGCTATGTTTCTAACTCATTTGTGGAGGCTCTAAGATTATTTATTTCTAGTAGAGTTTTGAATGATGAAGCGAGATACCTTATTAGACTATTGGAAGTTATTGAAATACATAATGTGATTTTTAAAATGAGTGGTATGAAAGATCCTAGGCCAAATGGATTGAATGGCCACTTTTACCATAAATTTAGTCAAAGATAGGACAAGTACTTAAGGAGGCAATGCATCAATTCTTTCAAAATGGAGTCTTTCTCAAAGAGATTAACATAACGTATTTATACTTGGCCTTTTTTACAAATCTTGGCTCCTTTGGATACTATAGGCCAATTTCAGGCTGAAATTTACTCTTACAAGATTATTATAAAGCTACTGGCTAACAAGTTGATGACAATGCTCGATTCCATTATTGGTTATAATCAGGGTGCCTTTATAAGGAACAAGCAGATTGAAGACCATATCCTAATAATGTAGGAGCTTTTGAAAGGATATACTAGAACAAATGCCCTTCTAAAATGCTATATAAAGGTGGATCCATAAAGATAGTGTTAATCGAAGCTTCTTGTTACAACTTCTAAAGGTAATGGGATTCCCATTAATTTTCATTAACTAGATTAGAGCTTGCATCACATATGCTTCTTTTGTAATTTTGATTAATAAGACACCTACTGAGGTCTTTAAAAGAGCCAAAGGGCGGAGATAGAGAGATCCACTATCCTTCTATCTATCTATTATTTGTATGGGAGCTTTCTTTTAATTGTTGAAGTTTAAATGTAGCTAAATAGCTAAATTTTAAGTGGCATACTAAGTGTAAGCTAGTATCTATAACTAGTTTATGCTTTGCTGATGATCTTATACTACTATGTGTCTCTCTTAATGGAAACCTTACAACAATTTAAAGCCTTCTTAGGTATTAATCTTCAAAAGAGTCAATTTATGCTTATAGCAAGTATAGATCTCCTTACCAACAACAGTGTATTGATAACTTGAATGTCTAGACATTCCCCTCCTTTGACCTATCTAAGCCTTCCTATAACCACTAAGCAACTAAGGTTTAGTGACTGCAATCCTCTGATTAAGAACATATAAAAAAATATAGGTAACTGGATGAATAAGGCATTATCATATAGCGTAAGGTGCAATTATAGAAATCTGTGGTTAATGTTATGCATATATACTGGAGTTACATAATTTTCTCTCAAAAGGGCTAATTAAAACAATTAAAAGGATGATGAGACAATTTTTGTGGGTCAGTCAGAAGCAAGTGGAGGGTAGTAAAGGTAAGTTAGACTTCTATCTATAGGCTAGCGCAAGAGGGAGGTTTAAGATTGATATCAATTCAAGTGTAGCAATAGAATCCTAATGCTGAAAAGAGTATGGAGAAGTTTGTTGGATAAGGAATCCCTATGTCTACATAATCATATTCTCAAAGGGAATAGTATATGGTAAGTGATTCCTAGGGCATCTTATTCTTGGTTGTTTAACCAGTTATTAAAAATAAGAACCCTAGTGGAGCCAAATGTCACATATAGAGTTAGGAATGTGGTATGACAACTAGACGAGCTAATAGGACACTTATCGATCATCAACTAGCAGTTATAGCACTAGACGGATTTCCTCTATAGTTAAAAGTTGCAAGCTCTTATTACAAATGGTTATTGGGTGGATCTCCTTGGGAATGTGAAAAATCTATTGCCTAACTATGGTCCCAATGTTGCAAATGAGGATACATATTTCTAACATAATTTACTATTGACTGAGCTCAATAATAGAAAGTCCAGAGAATTGATACAAGGGAAAGGCCTAGATATAAGATGGAGTATGATAGTTTGGAAAAAATATCTTAAGCTTTGTACTAGCTTCTTGCTATGGTTAGCTATGCAAAATCACTTAAATACTATGATAGGCTTAGATTCTTAAACCACTTGAGGAGTTGTATGCTTTGCAAGATTGATGTTGAATTAATAGACCACTTATTCTTTGATTATAGCTATTCCAAGTTATCATAGAGGGCAGATACAAGGTTATGTCTCTCGAATATTGATGTGAACTGGCTGCTTGACATTGTTAATTACTAACAGGAGAAACAATTTCCTAAAGCTGATAAAATAGTGTATATATTAGAAATAGCATGCAGCTTTAAGGAACTATGAAAGGAAAGGAATTGTAGAAGATTTATGAGTAAGGAAAGGGATAATGAGGCTATACTGTTAGTATCCATTTCTAGCATTAGGAAGGAACTTGTAAACTATAATATTGTAGACAAAAGCAATAGCAATTTAGTTAGCTCCAAGTGACTTTGATACTAGCTCTTATAACTAGTTGATGTAAGTCATTAATTGTTTGTTTCTGGTTAGGAAGGAGGGTTGAGGTGTAATAGAAGGGTTATTGGATTGATGGCCTAATCAAAGGATTCCAACATACCTATTTAAATTTTTGAAGCAATATATTTTTACCTTTTCAAAAAAAATTATGTATGAACCTTCTTTTGTGGATCTAATAACGATTCAAATTTTTAGGTATAAAGAGAAAAATAGAAAGTGTTGGATAAAAAAAATTTTGAGGAGCTATATTGAAAGATAGAAAGGATGGTTAAGTTCATTAATAATCTAGTTACATCAAGGGAAAAGCACTTAAAAATTTTTGTAAGTTCATTAATACTCACAGTTACATCTAAGGAAAAAGCATATGGTAATTTTTACCCGTACCTGGTGTCCACATCCTCCTTAAGTTCAAGATGTCATAATTTGAGAAATATAATACAAGAATAGACCCTACATGAATTAAGAATGTAATATAGTAATATGACAATGCATATTGACAATTAAGAACTATTAGTTCATTCTTTTTCATAAAGCTATAAGCATTGTCTTTTCTAGTTTATGAATTTGGACTACTCTGTTATAAAAGTTAGGAGTGAAGTAATCATACTAATTCTTTCCTCAAATAAGTATGAATGTATTGCAAGACTACGAAAGATCTCCTAATGATGGATAAAAAGCATTCTAAGAACCTTAAAAAATAAGCTCAAAGATGGTAAGCAAGGTCAATAGAAACCTGGCAACCTTTATTTGAAAAGAAAATTGTGGTATATTCTTAGAGACTTCTACATTATGACATTTCTTTAATCATTGTTCAACACAATAATTATGTAAGCTACTACATAGTGCCATAAAAAGGAAAAATAGGCCTGAATGTGTCTTCAGCAGTGGAAAAGACAAAAACAAAGAAGAAAGGGGATGAAATGCATCGAATTAATGTCATAAAGAATTTTAGGAGTTTTTTTATATAAAAAATTGTGTTTGAAGAACAAAAGCAACGAAAAGTCTAACTTTATTGACTGACCTCATATGTTTAAATACGAAAAATGAACAACTGACAAAAAATAAGCAATTATATGGAACATGATTCCATAATCAACAAAATCGTAAAATCTACCACTAATGGCAGATAAATTAATTGAAACAATCAAAGAAAAAAAAGTTAAAATCAAGCTAATAAACTAACAAAAAACATGACTAAGTCTTGTAAACCAATTCTGTGGTAGTTGAGGCACACTTCTACACTCCTCCTTGCTTCAGTTGCTGCAAATTCTGAGCTTTTTTCTCAGGAATTCAAACTTGTTGGTTGGTAATGGTTTGGTGAATATGTCTGCTAGTTGAAGATCAATTTTGCAATACTTCATGTTAACAGCTCCTTCCTTTTGCACATCTTTGAGGAAAAACAGTTTAATGTTGAAGTGCTTTGTTTTCTCGTGAAAAACAAGATTATTTTAGATAGAAATAGTAGCTTGATTATCCACAAACACTTATGTACATCCTTCTTGCTTCAAATTCAAATCAATTCGCACCTTTCTAAGCCATAAGGTTTGATTTGCAACAGTTATTACTACAATGAACTATGCCTCAGCAGTTGATTGTGCAACAATCTCTTGCTTATTGGAACACAACAAAAAGACACATGAGCCATCATTAAAGAAATATCCAGAAGTGTACTTCATGTCATCAAAACCATCATCATCATCATCATCATCATCATCATCATCAATATCTAGTTGAAATCTCGCACAAACGCGAGATTTTGGGAGGTTTGATAGTACATAGTCTTATCCCTACTTAGTAGAAAGGCTATTTCTAATAGACTCATATACAAATATGACATGAAGATATGGAAAAAAAAATTATACATGAAGAAAAGAAAAGAAAAGAAAGAAAGCATAAATTTGTAAGGTCTTTCTAAATGCCCAAAAAAAGAATAATAATAGTAATATTAAACTAAATAAATACATAAATAAATAATACTAAAATACTAAAATAATATTTTTGACAAAACACACTCAATAAGTGTCAGGTGATGGATAAGAAACTGTCAAAGCTACACTTATGGTAACGAAGGCCAGGAGCTCCTCAAATGTAAAAATTTTTTGTATAGACATGAGCTGAAAAGTCGGGTCGCAAGACACAACGGCCCACGGCTAACAATTAAAGAGATAGAGACTGAAAAATTAGGCAAACTTCTTAGGAGGTAAATACTACGCAATAAATTTATAGGACCCAGATTTGTATAACCTACAAGACTGTGAATGCTCTCTTTATGATATATCATTTACCTACATCCTAGTACGCTCAAGTTTCATATTTCTGATCCAGTCTTCGATAAGCTCCAACCATGTCATGTCATTTTTGATCACTTCCTCCCTATTCTTTTTAGGTCTTCCCTTTTTCCTCTTGCAGTCTTTAAGAATTATTTTCTCGCATCGTCTCACTGAAGCATCAGGGTGTCTCCTTCTCATATGTCTAAACCACCTAAGCCTTGTCTCATGCAATTTGTCATTATACCCGTCACCTTTAATTTTTCCCTCACCGTACGATTCCCGCCTTATCTCTTCTGGTAGTGTTACACATCCACTGTAGCATCCTCATCTTCGTCAACAAAAGCTTATTGTTATGTATTCATTTAATAGGTCAACATTTTACCCCACATAACATTGTTGGCCTAATCTTTATTCAGTAGAATTTATCTTTAAGTTGTAGTGATATCTTTTTGTCACATAAGACCCCTGATGCACTTCACAATTTAAACCACCTTGATCTGATACAATGAACGATATTGTCATCAAGCTCTCCATTGCTCTGGATGATAGACCCTAGGTACTTAAAACACTTTTTCCGTGATACAACTTTGGATCCAATTTTTATGTCCCAATCATTAACCATCTACTGGCCCGAAAAGTTGCATTCCAAGTACTCAGTCTTGGTCTTGATCATTTTAAAACCTTTTGACTCTGACGTTTCCCTCCAACATTTTAACTTAACATTGACCCCCTCCCTTTTCTCATCCACTAAGAAAATATTGTCAGCAACTAACGTACACGAAGGCACATCTCTTTGAATATTTTTAGTAAGCTTATGCATCATTATTGAAAACAGAAAAAGGCTTAATGTGGAGCCTTAGTATAGCTCAATACCAATAGAAAAATTTTCAGTGTCTCCTTTTATCGTCCGTACGCTAGTCATAACCCCTTCATACATATATCTAATCACCTACATATATGACATAGGAACTCCCTTAACCTTCAAACACCTCCATATGATTTCCCTAGGAACCTTTTGATATGCCTTCTCTAAATTAATAAAAACCATGTGCAAATTCCTCTTTCTTTCTCTATAATATTCCATTCATGTTTGAAGGAGATGTAACGCTTCTATCGTGGACCTTTCTGGCATAACACCAGATTGGTTGGCAGATATAAAAGTCACTTTCCTTACTCTCTTCTCAATTACCTTCTCGTACAACTTCATGATATGACAAATTAGTTTTATGCCTCTATAATTGTGACAATTTTGGATGTCCCCTTTTGCCTTATATATAGGAATTAACATACTCTTCTTCATTCATCTGGCATTTTGGCAGACTCAAGGAACACGTTAAAAAGCTTGACTAGCCAATTAAAACCATTGACTCCTTTTCTCTTCCATACCTCTACTGGTATCTCAATAAGCCCTACTGCCCTTCCGCTCTTCATCTTCCACAAAGCTTTTTTAATTTCTTTCCTTATGACCTATTCACACCAAGACAAGTTATGGAAACTCTCAGACATGTTGAGGTCACCTAAAGTTATGTTGTCTGCTATGCCTTCATTATAAAGGTCATAAAAGTACCTCTACTATCTACTCTTGATGGCATTTGCCTCCGTGAGCACCTGCCCTGCTTCAGCTCTTATATAATGGATTTGGTCGAAGTCAATCGTCTTTCGTGCCCTAACTCTTGCCAACTTAAAATTTTCCTTTTCTCTTTTGTGTGTATCCAATCTCTTATACAAATTCTTATAGGCTTCACCTTTAGCCACTAAAATTGTCTTCTTTGTCTCTTTCTTTACCAGTTTGTACTTTACTCTATTAACTTCTCTCTCTGCCTCAGTTGTACTTTCCAATAGAGTTTTGTATGCTCTCTATTTAGCCTTTACCTTTCCTTATACATCTTCAGACAATCACTGTAAAAAAAACCTGCAACACACACTTCTGACCTGCACAAAACTTCACTCCAAAATCCAGTGTTCTCTTAACCTATCTGATAACTCTTTTGGCTGTTGTAAGATGAGTTTTAGTTGCACAATTACAAAATATGGACAACACATTTACAGCATACAAAATATCAGGTCTTGTTGTTGTCAGGTACATGAGACAAACCAACCTTACTTCTGTAAATAGTCTCATCCACTTTTTCAACTTCATCATTCTTACTCAACTTCTCCTTTTAACACATTAGAGTAGATGGTTCTTTGCAATTTTCCATTCTGAATTTCTTTAGAACCTCTTTGCATAATTCTTTTAAAAAACAAATATCTCATTCTACTTTTGCTAGATTTCCATTCCCATAAACTAAGTCATTTCTCCCAAGTCTGTCATCTTAAATGTTCTTTTCATATCATGTTTAAACTCTTCAACAAAATGGACATTGCATCCTGTAACTAGCAAGTCATCAACATACAAAGAAACAACTACAAAATTGATTTCATCACGTTTGATGTAGAGGGTAGCTTTATTGAGACTTTTTCTAAAGCCCAACCTAATTAAATGTTCATCAATTTTTCTATACTAGGCTCTGGGTGCCTGCTTCAAGCTATACAAAGCCTTCTTGAGCAAATAAACTTCATTTTCATGCCCTCTAACGGCGAACCTTTTAGACTACTCATCGTAAACCTCCTCCTCAAAAAGACCATTCAAAAATGCAAACTTAACATCCAACTGGTACACTTCCCAGCCCTTTTTTGCAGCTATGGCAAGTAGTAACCTGATTGTATCCAACCTAGCAATAGGAGAAAACGTGTAAGAGAAATCAACATAAAAAATTTGAGCATACCTATTTACAACAAGTCTAGCTTTACGCTTGTTTATGGAGCCATCTGCATTTAGTTTTGTTTTGAACACCCACTTCACTCTTATCACTTTTCTATCTTTAGGCCTTTTCACAAGCTTCCATGTTTGATTTTTTCAATCATGTTGAGTTCTTTCTTCATTGTTGCAACTCACTTTGGATCCTTCTCAGCTTCCCAGTAATCTGCAGGTTCAAGGATTGCCACATTGCATCTTTAATAAATATCAAAAAGTGATCATGTACCTCTAATAAGGACTTTATCAACCAATTCATCTTTATTCATCTAGAACTTTGAAACCTAAATTGGAACTGAAGTTGTTTTCTCTCCTTCCCAGTTCCATTCTTCATCCTCTATAAAGTGCACATCTCTGCTTACTAGAATTTTCCTTGAATGTGTCTGGAAAATTCTATAAGCTTTAGAGACAGTGATTTAACCCACAAAAATCCCAACTTTTGCCTTTCTATCAAGCTTATCTCTCTTAATTTGTGGCATATAATTAAGCAAAGCACAAACTACATTCTTACTGATATTCAAACAATTTCATAAAGACAAAGGTTACACTCATATGTTATTCCTTTTTTTGCATATGCATAAACCTGTGACAAACTTACCACTATATAATAAAAAACCTTAATGCACTTGCTAATTGTCATATAATAGTGTAAAAAATATTGTCAATAACCTTTACTTGAGAATTTACAATAAAGTATCTCAAAAAGTGATATATCATATAAAAGATAGTAATAGATTAATATATTAGACAATAAAACAATATTTATTTCCTTTATTTCAAATCAATTGCATAAAAACTTACCCAATTATGGCTTTAAATTTTTATTTAAGCTTTTTGGAGTTAAAGCTTAATTATTAACAATGTCATAATACTAAAAACTTAGAAATTCAATGTAATAATACTAAAAACTTAGAAATTCATCTTTATGCATCTATAAGACCCTAAAACTAATTTAAATTAATTTTAGTAACCTTTTATAATTTTTAAATATCTTGGAATTTTTTCTTATAGTTCGCCAAAATAAATGATTTTCCTTTATTATAGATCTTTTACTAATAGTCTTTTCAATAATATATGAAGAATTATAGATTTTATTTGGAGTTAAATGCATTATATATAAACTATACGATAAGAAAAATTGGTATTAACATATTTTACATCAAAAAATAACTATATACTTAAGTTTTTACTATAAAATATAGCTTTATTTATCTAAAATAAGATACGAAGATCAAGGTTCATCTGAAAAATAGTATACAAAATGTGTTATACAAAATAAGTTTAAAATTAGCATCAAAGTTTAAGTAAATGACTCCCACAAAATCTATATCCACTTTTTTCTTATTTAGTTGTCTCCTTAATATGAATCGTTGCATTATGGAAGAAACATAAGGAGAAGGTCCACTATCTAGCCACCAAGAACTTGACACGGCTATATTAGGTTTATGAATGACAAAAGTCAAAAATTTACTTGATAATTCCTATCTTTCTTTCCAGGCCTTGTATTTATGTAATCCTATTTTTACGATCTTTCTTCTTACAAAAGAAACATTTAATATTCTTTATAACATCCATAAAATCCCCTCGTAAGACTAGTATAATCTAATTCTTTAAGTGGAGGATTTCTAAGAGCCTTACCTTTAGGTTTTCTAGGTTTAGTTTTAGATTTTAGTTTAGTGGCAATTAGTACTACTAGTGATGTGTTTATTAGTTTTTCTTCTTCTGCAACACAACAAGTAAGTAAGGAATTAATGTCTTAGGCATCATCTTGTGAGTTATAGGAAGTAAAAAAAGATACTAAACTCTGAGGGAAGTATGTTCATAGCTTGGTGAGCAATATAAGCATCATGAATGACTATGTTTAAGGCTTTGAGTTTTATTCTATAAATGAACCATCCTAATAATATATTCTCTTACTCTCCCAACCCCAGTGTATCTCATGGAATACATTTCTTTCATAGTATTTCTAATCTTAAAATTAGAAAAAAAAAAGTAAGTACTTTTGAGAAATATTATTAAGAAAGTCCTTTGTTATGAATTCTTTTGGGTAGTCTAATAAGTAGATAGTTAGGTATAAAACTCTTGATGATCAAGTAACACATTTTATTAAACCTTTACGAAGTTGTATAGGTTGCTTTTTAGGTTCAAAATTGAAGGTATGAGAATAAATGGATTTTCTTTGACTATGGTCAAATTAAAATATGTCATCTCCAAAGCAAATTTCACATCTTGTTTTCACTTCTTGAAATTGAAACCAGTTAGTATTTTAATCGTAACAATATTGTTATTTACATAAAAGAAAACTACAAAACAAGTATTATATATAATCAGCACAAATGTATGATAATAATGATCCTAAAAGTTATAAATAGTATTTACAGTGAACATCATATCAAATATATAATGAAATACTAGTGAACACAATACATAATACAAAAGAATAAGATCTCTATATAAAAGTGATCATAGTAATCACCGTTCACTCTCATGGTTCTACCACTTGTAGGTATATAAATTACTCAAGAAATAGCTATCTGCTACCAAATACTTTTATACACTTACTGATTAACATTTATAGGTAGAATAACCAAATACAAAACCAGAGATATCCCCTACTATATAAGTAAAAGAATCCAAATACCAAATTGAAAGATTATTATGGTGACTACATTCTTACTGATATTGAAACAATTTAACAAATAGAAGGGTTACACTCATATGTTATCCTTTTTTTCTATTTGTGTACATGCATAAAATTGTGACAAACTTACCATTGTATAATAAAAAATCTTGATGCACTTGCTTATTCTCATATAATAGTGTTAAAAAATATTTTCAATAACTTTTATTCCAGAATGTACAATAAAATCCCTAAAAAGGTGATATGTGATATAATAGATAATAATAATAGATAAATATATGAGACAATAAAAGAATATTTATCCATTACACGAGAGAGCCATGTCCAGCTTCTTATTCCAATATTTGTCAAAATAGGTGATTTTCAAAGGATTTTGCCATATTCTGGTGATTTTTCATCGGAAAAAGAAAAATCAGTAAAAGTATATAGCTTTGTCTGTTTTTCTTTAATTCTCTATTGGAAACCATTTCACGCAACAAATATAATATGTATTTAAACAAATATATATTAAATTCCCAATTTTCTTATAGAGCAATTAGAAAACCTCCAGTGAATTCGTAAAATTACGAAATTGCTCTAATACATGTTATTAATAACACAAACTTTGATAATTAGTTTAAGATTAACTATAAATTTGTATAAATGGAGATAATACGAAGAAAATATATATTTATATCTTTTTTTAATAAATTACCACGTTTGAGCAAACTCTTAATAATTCTTTAAAAAAGTTGCTTAAAATCAACTATCTAAAATATTCATGCAATTTTAATTAAGTGCTGAAGATCTAGTAACTAATTATAATAACCTTGTTGGACCTTCTCAACGTAAGTCATATACAAATTCATCTCACGATTTATTTTTTAATTTAATGTTAGTATATTTAATTAACGTATATTCATGCTTTTATATTGGATCAAAATTAATTTTTTAACTTTATTTTTAAAAGTAATGATTAATAAATATCAAATAAAAATAAGATTCCAATGCTCATATCATGCTATCACATACCCATGTTATTGCCAATTCATATCCTTTGTGAGAAGCTTTACTTTACAGAAGTCTTTCACCACATTATCATATTTGAAAACGACACCGTTAATTAATGATGCATGACCTACAAAATTAGCAAATTCCGTACAATGATTTTATCTTGATGTTTATATTTAAGTTTGGATATTAAGTTATAATGTTGTAATTAGTTTATTCTGCGTTGAGGATACTGGTGACGAGCACATGCAGTACTTGTTCCTGTTTTACGGCACGAAGCATATTCCAAAAAGAAAGGAACTATCGGAGTAAAAGTTGAGTAAATCTTTGACCCAATCATGAACGTAGGCTACCAGTACCAGGCTGGTTTTGTAACAGTGGCTGAGGGGGGGAATCAAAGAAAAGAGAGCAGGGAAGGGAAGACTGAAAAAGGATGCATGTGTAATTATTTATTTAAAGAAGATAACTAATCATTCAAAGCATGCTAGTTGGACCCATCCATCTCATGCCATATCTTGAGGAAGTATATTTCAAATCGCTTGATACCAGATTGGAATTGGATTGCATATCTAATCCCGGACAAATGTAGTACAGAAACCGCATGCTGAGTCGCCATCATATCACATCACACCGCCGAAAGCCATTTTTAGTGGACTGAAAAAATTCAGCCCTTGTCAATTCAAACCATTAATCATCTAAAGCCACGGGAGCGGCCTGAGATTTATATAATTTTATTGATGAATCATGAGCACTGTTATGATCAGAATATTAACTCTATATAATAATAATAATTTTACAAATAGATAAAACGATATGGACTGATGATTTCTTGTAACTCACCGTAATCAATTAAATGGCATCCAATTCCAATGAGCGAGTAAATAAACCTAATAGTAGTGCTTTTATCGAGATTAAGGGAGGAGTTTATACAAAACTTTACATTCTCTTTATGGATGAGATAAGTTTTGGAAAAAAGCATATCGACATATGTACCTTATGTCTCAACTTTAATCCAAATATTCTGTGTCACCAATCTTATGTTAATTCTGTGTCATTCTATCCTAATTATTTATTTATGTGAGACTCATATAAATAGATAGTTAGAATAGAATAACATAGAGTTAGTACAGAGTTGGTGGGGCAAAGGATCAAGTCCCCCCTAACTTATTTCTCTACAATAACATGTTGTTATAACATTACCATTTACTATGTTACAGATAAGTCTGTTTTCTCGTAATTCCTTCTTTTAGATTGAGGATTTGAAGAATTGAATCTCGATTACTAAATTATTAGAATCCATGATCCAGGAACAATCTATGGAGAAAAATTGACCTTACTTCTATAAACTGAAAATAGCCTTAAAAGTCCTGAAATTACACAATCTCAATCTATTGGCTTTTTCCTGTCATTTTATTTCCCTATAAAGGACGAGGAGATCTACAGCTAATGCACTCATCTAAGCACCTCACTCTCTTTTTATCCCTCTCTCAGTCTCACTCTCTCTCTTCCTTCATTTTAGTTTGGTATGGAAATGAAGATTCCATACGTTGCATTTTGTGTTGTGATGGTTCTTTTATTAGGTAAGACCCAAGAATCTGTTGCAGTGACCTGCAATCCAATGGAGCTAAGCCCATGTGCAAATGCAATGACATCTTCCAACCCACCAACACCTGCTTGTTGCACCAAGTTAAAGCAGCAGAGGCCTTGCTTGTGCAATTATCTGAAGAACCCGAATCTCCAAAAGTTCGTCAACTCTCCCAACGCAAAGAAGGTAGCAAACACATGCGGGTCCCCATTCCCCAATTGCTAGGCCGTTCTTAAGCTGTCATAGTTCTCGTGTGGCTATAATGTCTCGTTGGGTGATGTAGTTTGTTAAGTTGAGGGAATGAGAGTGAGAGATGTAGGTGTGTTATATAGTATAGGTCGTTCTTGTATCCGTACACTACAGCCATCACAACTGTAGTGAGCTGGGAATAAAATATGCCCACCTTAAGAGTTGTGTCCACGTAGGAGTTGTTGATCCTCCCTGTCGTTGGTGTCTGCAGCTTGTTCTCATCTGTGTGTTGTAGCAGTGAACTCGTTTTTAGCTGATTAGATAATAGTAAAGAAAAAAGAAATTCCTATTATAATTTTATGAAATTACCGTTAATTTCCTTTTATCCTGACATACGTTAACCACGAGTGAAATGCAGCCTTGTGTGTGTAACTTGGGCTCTATGAGAACCAAAAAGGAAGTTGGTTTCCAGAAAAATAAAGGAAACAAAATATTTGTAGTATTTGTTACCTGGGCTATTAAGTTTTGGAAGTATACACCTCTCTCAATTAGAGTTCTCGTTTAAGTATTAACTTATTCCTTGTACAATTAAAAAGATAAAGAGAAGATACTCTTTATGTTTTACGATCAGATCAAACTAATAACGGATATTATTTATTTTTCTTATTTGATGTGAGGATACTGTTTGGATCAACTTGCACGTCCTTTACCAATCCAGCTTCTTAAATCAATTGAGAAAGGGGGCCCATAATACTGGTTAACGGGTGGTTGGTTTAATTAATTTGAGAATACCCTACTTTCAATTAGAGTTTTCGATAGATCAGTGTATTAGAGCCAGCTTACGAGGGCTGGTACTTATACGTATGATGTGCCAGTTCGAATCGCAGCGTACTGATCTGCATTCACCTAAGTAGCAGCAGAAGCACGGTGAGTTTAAGTAATTTGAGAATACTCTACCTTCAACTCGAATATTGGATAGAAAATTTCATAAATTCTCTAAACTTTGGAAGTCAATTTGATCTCGTGATTTTAATATTTTCAAAAGACAACGATTTCGTGAGAAGCCAAAGTCAGGGGGTATTTGTTTGGAGGGTATAAAGAATCCCAGTATTTGCTGTTTAAGCCTTTAAAAAATGAAAAAAAATCTCCGGTCCTTTTCTTTTCACTAGAGGGCATATAACCGACAAAACAGATGAGACAAATTTAACTAGTGTGTGACAGTGTGTGGAAGCTCTTAACTATTAGTATCCACCTTTCCTCTAAAAGATGAGAAAGAAATTGGTTGAGCTCGTAGTGTCTGCAGTTCAAAGCCCCCTTTTTTCTCCTTCAGACCGTAAACATTACGAGAGTTGGTATCACAACAAAGCTAATTGTTAATATTTGTTAGCCGAATTTTGCTACCCGATCCCTATATCACGTGTCAAGGGGAAGAGAAGAATTGCTCGCAAATAAAAAGGGAATAAACAAGAAAATGAAGTTCCATACGATCTAAACCTCCAGAGGGAACAGAATACCATATCTGATTTTATAAAGTAAAAGGAACAGCTTTGGCTACTCTTCTAGTATAGACAAGAATCCAGAACAACCATTGACACAGCCAATTGACATGAAGCTACTCGACGGCTATAGTAGGTGATAGGTAGAAACAAGCAGTTCTTTGTATATTTGACAGAACGATGGACCTAAAGGGTGCAATCAGCCAATATGAGATCAAAGAACAACCATGGAGGGAGAGGTGTAAATTATCTTGCAGAAACTATTTGGTTTCCACATACCATCTTTCACTTGATTATGGTTTGGATATTAACCCCACCAAACCATAATTAAACTTTCTGGAAATCATTGGCATGCGGTTGCTGTTGGTGATCCTGAGGATAACGTGAAGCAGTCAAGCCAACACCTTCATTGCGGTGCTTCTCCCATCCACCAGTATCAGCTTTCGAGTGAGCCCAATAGTAGAGGATGGACATCAACAATGACAACAATGTTAGAGCAGCTCCTGCAGCAAACACACCTTTCCGGAGGGTGGCACATGATAAATGATCAACACCAAAGTATCCTCGGTACTTAGTGTGATACGCATTTCTTGCAGACCCAGCTATTAAGCATGCCTCAGCCCCCAAGAAACTTATCCTGAATGTGTCATTATTCAAACTTATGGTCAGACATACTAATGTCGAGCTAATAATTCTAGAAGATAACCCATTAATCCTGCAAAAATTGTTGTTGAACAACAGCAAAGCTACGTGTAGATAGGTCAGATGGGCTAATATTTCCAACAGCTATATGCTTGTTAATTGGAATCAATAAAGCTCGTTCAGAACAGGTATAATAGAAGGAATAATCACAGTCCGGAAAGGACCACAAAGGCTCAGTAGCCAAATCAGTCTTTTTTGCATTCAAGATAATCAGTTAGAAAAGTAAAAGTTTTGAAGCCCCAGTGGTAATGTAGATCATGAACCATACACAAGTATATAACATGAAAATCTTCTTAAGCCACATGCCAGATCAGCCAGAGGGTGTGTCAATCTACACCGTTGAGACAGTCTCAGTAAGCAGTTAATTGAGCAACTTCTAGCTAATTAGCCACACACTTAGAAAGCAGTTAATTGAGCAACTTCTAGCTAATTAGCCACACTATCTAGTTGATAATATAGACAAGTAGACGAAAATATGATCAACAAGAAATGGAACATTTGGCTGAGAAAGATGAGATATTTACCAGGAAACAACAAACAAGAAGATGGCACAAGCAGCAGAAGAGCTCCCACTCAAAAGCCCTTTACCAAAGCACAGACATTTGGTGACGCAGCTTACCACCACTTGACTAATCAGCAACAACCCAAAAGCCGATAGTCCGTAAAACGTCGATGCATCAGTCCCGTAAACGCAGAAAGTACTCTCGTCGTACTTATCAGGCATCACCTTAGCCTAAACAAAGTAAACCCCAACATATTGATAAATAAAAAGAAGAAATCTATAAACACAATAAAAATACCCAGAAAGAGAGAGAGAGAGAGAGAGAAGGAACTACAGAGCTGCGGCGGCGCTCGGCGCCGATGGCGAGAACAAAGGCTATGAGATGAAGAGAAATGATGATGGCTAAAATGGAGACGGAGACAGCCATTGTCTGATAACGGAGATTTTGAGCGAAGAGTGCGGACAGGAGACTGTCTTTTCAACACTTACTATGTTCCTTAATTTGTCTGAGCAATTAAGTTGGTAATTGGTAAGGTCTCTGCTTTTAGTGAGCCTACTTTTGCTTTTCGTTTTTTTCCTTATCACAAAGCATCTAAGCAATAGGTGAATTATTGAACTTGAATAGTGAATGAACGGTGGCAGTCACTGGAGTAGTTTAGGAGTTGGGGCCTATCAACTGACTATCATTGACAAACTAGTCCACTAAACGCTCAGGTACACCGCATTTAGATTCTGGCGAGGCATTGTTGGCGCTCCGGTGGCAATCGTCGGCTGATGGTTTAAATTAAGTTGTTTTTAATGAGCCAGTTTATAGGTTAAATTTAGGCATAAATTAACTTTAAACTCAATTATTTTAAATAAAATAATATCTACTTAAAAAGATTAGTCTTGAATAGACCTCAGCTTAAATAATTCAAATTTGGATCAAATTAAAAAAATTATATTAATCTATATTTTTAATTTTCAAAAATTAGTGGGGTCAATGTAGGTTACTTTGAAAAGATTCAGGTGTTGCTATAAACTTGAAGACACCAATTACATTATTATTATTATTATTACACAATTATATTATATAAAGCATATATTTTAATGTAAACCCAAGCGTGAAGTCGCAAAGGCGAAAAGCGGGAGTTTACAGTTTGAAGCCAAATTATTGAGAATAGAAGCATGTATGTATCTTGTCATGTAGTGGTGATTTTGTTTAGCCTTTTTAAGTTATGTCTGGTTAGGTTGTTATTAAGTTTATCGTATGCAAAGAAAGTTTATAATAAAATAGAATAAAATATGATGGAAGGAGAAGGTTTCACATTATATCACATTTCATTCTTAACAGTGAAGTTATTTGTAGTTCTGAGTTTATTAATAGAATTAAATGGAATATAATATTATTCCAACATTTAGGAGGAGAGTTTATAATAAAATACAATGAGATGAGATAGAAGACAAGAGTTTTATATTACATCTCATCTTAAAATGATAAACCTCTGATTTGGAAGTTTATGATGGAATGTAAAATAATAAACAACTTTTCACTGTATTACATTATAAATTCTTCCATCCTTCCCAAACAATAATTTTCTAATATTAGATCTATTTACATTTTATTCCATTATAAATCATTTTATTTCATTTAATTAAGAATTTTACGTCCGATCAAACATAGCCTAAAAGTAAATTACCTCTAATTTGGAAGGTTTAGGATGAAATATAAAATGATAAACTATATTTTATTGTATTAAATTATAAACTCTTCTTCCAAACTACATTTCATTATATTACATTACGGATCTTTTCGTCTCCCTCAAATAACAAATTTCTAATATTACATCCAGCCATATTCCATTCTATTATAAATCATTTCATTCTATTAAAAACCTACCAAACATAACCTTAGACGTTTGGCTATACTTCCCATATTATTTTAGGAAGTGTAAATTAAATAATGCTAAAACCATTTCCATATTTTTCTTTTCAATTTAGGGTTTCTATATTTAGTAGGTAAAACAAAAAATATATTAATTATGTTCTCATATTGAGGGAATTCTTCTAAGTTTTCATAACCTATCCAATAAAAAGATAGCAGAAAAAGAAACAATAAAATCTTATTAGTATTTTTCATATTAATTATTTTAATTATCTGTTATCGCACATTAACATATGTATCAGAAATAATTTTTAAATAAATAAATAATATTAATTAAAAATAATCATGATTGTTTTTGTCATGATCAAACACTTTGGAACTGTCAGATTGTTAGGAGGAGTAGCATGAACTTGTGTGGGCTTCAGTATCTACTTGCTAATGAGCTAGGCGTTATCTGGTAAGAGAATGTGCAGACTTAATATGTGTGTACAAAATATGCTAGATCGCAAGTATGATCTTCTCATGAAAAGTTTTGTTTTTATGATTTTAGTGCATTATCAAACCTTATCTTGTACGTATAAAAATAATCCAACGCCTTCATCAAGTACTTAAACAAAATTTTGATGGATGAGTTTGAGTTCATCCATTGAACATTGACCAGAAGATGTACATAAGCCATAACGTGGACACATGCCAAAACCTATCTGTATCGCTCGACGTCGACGCTTGAAATACTAAGCAAGATATATTATGCAACACAAAGCTTCCGGTTCAAAATTTGTAAGCATCACCTACAGAAGTCAAATTTTGGCAACTCACTTTGAAGCTATGTTTGACTTTACATATTCAATTTGCTTCTGACTCGTTGCTTGAACTAGAATTTTAAATTTCAGTTTTGCTTGCTGAGGAGTATTGACTACTGCCGCTAATCCAACATATACCTTCATTTATTACAGTTGAAGAAGCAGAGAAACGTACTGTGTAAATTTGCCATATATGAATATGATAGAGTTTGTATTATTTAGATTATAATATAAAATTCAAAGTAAATGATAATTATAATTTTATTTGATATATTCTTTATTATGTAATCCCTGTTAAGCTTATCTTATTATTTAAGTATGTTTAGAATTATTATTTCAATTACATTACAATCATTACAAACTCTATTTATTATAATAATTGTGAGTGATATTATATTCATAGGATATAATTGTCTAATAAATATAATTTCTGTTGATAAATATAATTTCTGTTAATTTATATATATTGATTTCAGATAAACCAATTATATGCATACATACATACATATATATATATATACCTTAGCAACTCAATTGCTACTTGCCACATTAGTAACTCAATTACGTCATAAATATGTTGTATAAACAAGGTGACAACTACATTTCAATGTTTACAAACAACATATCATCTTTACACTTTGATTCTTAATTTTATGTATATCTAATTCTTAATATGAAACACACATAAATTAAATGAAAAAGATGATGAGAGCTATATATATGTTATGAGGGAAAATTCGCAGTTTGGACACCTTTTTGTTAAATTAAACGTTTCTTTTATTTTATTCTTGTTCACTACCAAATCAGCATATATATCGATACAACCAATTCTGCCAACTAACGTTGGCCTTTATCTTGATACGAGACTCTCCACGTCACCACCTTATCAGACTTTGACTTCGCTAACTTCAAATAAAACAGAAATTAATGAAGGAATTGCCAAAAATAACATTTGTCTATACGCTACATCTGGACTGTGCTTTCTCCTTCTCCTTTTTAAGTTCCCGTTTTCAAGAATCACTCCACGCTCGTATCCTTAGGAAGAACATCTGCCTCATAACTCCTGTGCATGTCAAACACAGATAAAGGTGGCATTAACTGAGAATTCTGAGTCTTGTCGTTATCTTTCTCTCTTTCAGTCCAGGCTAGAAAACCATTCCGTATTCATACCCTTTCCAATCGACATGGCTGATTCTGATCTCTCAATGATTCTTCCAAGGGTTCTCATTGTCTCCAGGCGAACGGTTCGCAAGAACAAGTTCGTAGATTTTGTGGGTATGTTTTTGTAACTTGTCTACCTTTCTATTCTTTTAACAGTTCTTTGTGATCACATATCCTTTTGGACATTTGAAGAAGGGCATAGATTTGTTAAATAAATGATCCGTTAATTATTATCTTTATCCTATGTATGTTTACTTTTAACCTTTCCATCAATCGCATACAAATGTTAACCATAAATGATTTAATGCGTTCTTCCGTCCCGCTCTATCACGTCTAACAGATCGTGTCATTATGCTATAAGTATCTGCACTAAATATATAATGCAAAAGAAGATTGAATACTAGAGATTGGCTCAAAGGATTGATGTTGTCTAATTTGATGAACAGGAGAGTATCATTTAGATCTCATAGTGAGCTATGGAGCAGTACCAGTTATAGTCCCCAGGGTAAGTGGACTCCACATGTTGTTGGAAAGCTTCGAGCCAATCCATGGCGTCCTTCTTTGTGAAGGTGAAGACATCGATCCGTCCCACTATGACGCAGAGCTTTCTGGGTTTTCACCTGAAGAGCTTGAAGAGATTAAAAAAACTCATGCAAGCGACACAGCCATTGACAGAGAGAAAGACACAATTGAACTGAGACTCGCAAAGCTGTGCCTCGAGAGAAACATACCATACTTAGGAATCTGCAGAGGGTCACAGGTTCTTAACGTTGCATGCGGAGGCACACTCTATCAAGATATAGGGAGAGAGCTCTCATTAAAAATCTTTAAGGACCAAAGAGTAGAGCATATCAACTATGAGAACTACGACAAACACCGTCATGTGATTAAGGTTGAAGAGAACACTCCTTTACACCGCTGGTTTAAGGATTCTTTGGAAGAAAATAAGATGGAAATCATGGTGAATAGTTATCATCATCAAGGTGTGAAGAAATTAGCTCAAAGATTTGTGCCAATGGCTTTTGCACCAGATGGTTTAGTTGAAGGTTTTTATGATCCTGATACTTACAATCCTGAAGAGGGAAAGTTCATTATGGGACTTCAGTTTCATCCAGAGAGAATGAGATGTCAAGACACTGATGATTTTGACTATCCTGGTTGTCCAGCAGCATATAAGGTAAAGCTACAATCGACCTCGAAAGATTTATATCTCTTTCGGAATTCTTATGTTTCACAGTTACTTAGAACTCAGAATGTCTTGTCATATGATTGTGCAGGAATTCGTGAAGGCAGTGATTGCATATAAGAAAAGGCTTATTTGTTCGTCGTCTGTGCCGAAAGCCCCAAAACTTAACCAGGAGCTGGAGACGAAGAGACAGATCATCGTTAGAAGTTTCTCTATCGCTAGGAACATGTACAGCTCAGGATGTGGAATGATTTCAGGCCAAGAATCTGACTTAGAAGTTGGAGCTGAGTTCCTACAGGTTAGTTGTTTCTTGAAAGAAGAACTGGCACTAACTCCAGAGTCCTGAAAAGGACATGTTGTTAGTAGAGTTAAAGGCTTTTCAAATAGTACACTGCAAACGGTACTGCAATTACTGAGTTATTACAGCTAATATAACTGGTTGAATGTATACTTGATAATTGCAGGCGAACACAGCACTGAGTTTGCAGCAGGTGAATAGGCTGAAGCAAATGGGAGCAACAGTGAGAAATGGAGGTGGGTATAGAGAGAGATTGATGATGAATGAGGAGAAGGAGAGAATTGGAAGGGCTATAATGGGGAAGATGTCTGTTGGCCAACTATCAGATCTCATGTCCTTTTATCATGTGATGGGAAAGATATGTTCAGAGGCCTTGGAGAGAAAAGTAAATGAAGTTGAGAACAAATGAGTTGGTCCATGGCCTGCTTATTCAATACAAATTTAATCAGTAAAACAATTTCTTTGTTCAGAAATAGTCTTTTTAAGTTATAAACAAAATGAAATTTGACATTCCAATTTTGGAACATTCGATCCGACGACTCAGCTTACTTAATCCCCACAATTTTAAACCAAGAAATTGAAGAGTTACTACTTTTCCTCTTATGAATAATAAACGTATGATTGCAATAATAAAAATATTTAATAATATAGGCATAATGATAATATCAATAATAGCAATAATAATAAAAGGCTGCTTATCCATGAAGGAACATAGACGCAGTCACCTTTCAAAATTGAAGTTCGGTTGCCAACTGCATTTTTCTTCTAATAAGCAAATGTTTTTGGGGTAATCTGATTCCTATTTATAAAGATAAGCGTCGTTATGGTCGTCGTCATTATTATTATTATTATTATTTCCATTCATATTTTATTGGAGGAGACCATTTGCATTTGTTTGACTGGCATTTCTTATGTACCATAAAAGTTGGTATGTTGCCGCAAATCTATATAAAGCCTTTACACTAGCTACGTCACACCATCAAATGTCTGATGTTTTTAGATATCAACGAGAATCCCCACTTTAATCATCAAGCTCTTGATCTAATGGTTTAGACAGTTTCTCCACTTAATTATGACCGTATTCCGAAGAGAACTCATACTGTTGGCATAGAAGTCCTTTTCATTCTACTCTGAAACGGAGTTTGAGCTAATGCATAAACTGAAGAGGAAGATTACAAATAAATGCAGAAGGAAAAATAATAGAAACAACATTTACCTAACCTTCAGTTCATTCACAAGAAAAAAGTAATCAAGCTCTATCAGTCAGTCCCCAGATATACATCTGTAGTAAGCAAGTCCAATGGTAAACTAGTATCTGGCATTACAACCTTCCTATCAACATCCTCTTAAAAAAGTAAACCAACTTGCATCCTTTGTGACCATCAGGACAGATAAAAAGTGCCTGCTTTAACACCCATCAGAACATGGAAGATTACATGTGATCATGAAAATTGCTGACACTGGTTACAAGCCCAGCCACTTTGTTAACTTAGTTTAGCACCATACTGAAGCAGCTTATCCTAAATCTATATTGCGTCATTTCATTTTCTTGTAGAGCCTTAATGCCTAAAGTAACTCTTTTGCTGCAGACGCAGTTGTCATATTTTTCCTTTATTTCTTGTTCTTTTTTTTTAATTTTCAAAAATGCTCTTTCCTTCATCCATGTAGGTGTAGGTGACAGTACCGAACACTATAAATATAACCAACTAGTCATCTTCAGCCGCGCACTTGGAATTATAAATCTCGCAACCCATATTCATTCACCAAGTTTAACTTAACTTTCCGTCATAAACAGTTGGCGAAGAGCTATAACTTCACGTTACCGACGGCAGAAAAACAGAAAATCTGGATGATTGACCTGAAGCAGTCTCAACCAATTATCAGCAGCCTGCAACAGAGAATTCGCCAATTGGCATTCAAATCCCCCGTTTGGTGTCCACAAGGGCAACTTGAACTTGTATGATGCAAGGCCAAAAACAGGCAACGACATCTTTGGCACCCCACCCAACTCAGTGGGACATGTTACAACTGGAGCCTGAGCACCTCGTACACCTGCCAAAACACTCGACATTAGGACTATAATAAAAGCAGCCCCATACAGACATAGTTCTAACCAGTAGCGACATACAGTGATCAATTGGATTAATCATCATAACTTAAATCAAGTTTAAGAAGCAAGATACATGAATATTACACGTCCATAAATAATCCCATGGAATTACTACGCAGTCATTGAAAAATAAAGCAACAAGGTCAATAGTGACGATAGAACCCACCTCTATGGACCAAAAAGTAATGCAGACCAGTCAGAACAATATTATAATGACTCACAAAAATAAAAGTATGCATCGTCTCCTACAAATCTGAGAATTTTTTTATTCAGTCCCATAAAGTTGCAGCTTTCTACTACTAATCTGTTTCAAAGTTTTGCTCGTTACAAACAAGCAGGCTAAGAGCTTTTGTCCTTCAAAATATTCCCCGTCTTGTATTCATAAAATTTTATGCCATTAAAGGTAAAACTTATCAGCACTAAAAGTTAAGAATCAAAAAAGGGCGTCACATAAACAGTTGATTCGGTCATCATATCAAGAGGGAATACAATTAGAAGAAAAAATTCATCATCTACAAAATTACAGAACCTACTGGAACAAATACAGAATTGGCAGATGTAGGGTACCTCCTAATGGGGTATGAAGAGAATGATATGTTAAAAAGCAAGCATCCAAGTCTTTTAATGTTGGCCCAGTTGGTATTCTGTAGATCGGGTACCTACAAATTGCAAACACAATATGTGAATAATAATTGATAGCATGGCATCAGAATCTTATCCAACTCCATGAAAAGTACCAGGCCACAGAAATCCAGCTAGATGCCAGTAAATCACAACTTCTAAGTGTCTTCAGCTCAGGGAAGCGGATAGCAAGATCTGATATCTGTTTACAAAGAAATAGGTGAGAAAATATGAAAAATATTACAAATAGTTAACAGTATCTCATGAACTTGACTACCATTAGAAACACAATAACAACCTTGTCAGTTAACGGCTCCCGGCTGTAAGGGGGATCTCGTTCGAGGTACTCAAATAGCAAATAACCTTGTGCATTAAGAGATTCACTTTCATCACTAGAAGCATCCTCTAGAGGAGTAACATCTTGGTCTCCCAAAGACAATCTATCCATTCTTATAGGACATTCATTTATATGAGTCCATGGTTCCAAAGAGCATTTCAATCCACTTTCAGGTTCACAATCACTGCTACCATCACTACTCGAATCCCTATAATCACTGTCACTGTCCTCACCACGTCTCCTGTCATAAAGCAGATTATCAGTTCAGGTTTACAAGTGTGACACTAACAAATCTACAGCTTTAAGGTGTCAAAGGAAAGAGAGCAACCAAACAGTTAAAACTAACCCACAATTGTTGTCTTAATTAAAAGAAATCAATGCAAATGTTTCTTGAAAGAATTATTTTTAAAAAAATGAATAACTATGATAAAAAGATAATACCAGGTCTCATCACTAGAGAAACAAATAAACGCAAATGATTCTTGAACGAATTGTTTTAAAAAAATGAGCAACTATGATAAAAAGCCAGCTTGCCTCCCTTTCTTAAAGCCTTGCATAGTTTGTCAGGAACTTTAACAAAGCTTTTGCTAATGCATTACATGTACAAAGTGTTTGAGAATAGCCGAAGCCTTTCCATGGAATCATAAGAAGCTATCATCTAGCAGTTTCCAACTTCAACATTTTTCTTACAACAGAAAGTTTCCTTCCATAAACAGGTTTCCACTTATGTACCTAAACTTAATACGCTCATAAAGGCATACTGCGGCAAGTGAATGATGCAGATCCAAACAAACTGGAACATGATGAGGTCAGAAGTAACATTGCTCAGAAAAGTAATTGCACTCAAAGCCAAGCAATAAAGAGAAATCAAATTGAATGATGCAAATAATAACACGTGAAGCAAAAATGCTGCATTAAATGTGTTTTAAAATATTAACGAGTAAAATATGGCGCCATTGAATATTAGTCACCTTGATACAGCACATGTCTTCGTAGACTTGCCATATATCTGGATACCAGACAGATATGGAACATAATACTGAACAACGCTATCACAATCATTCAAAATCAGAGGTACTCCAGCGCCATAAGCACTCCACTCCCTCAATGACTCCCATAAATCTCCAAGCATGAAATATGGTTGAAATTCCACATCACAAGTCCTCCAGCTACGCATCGTTGTCTGACGTCAAAATTTATTACATCATAAATATGATAGCTGAACATGAACTAAAAGCAAAATTTTCCCAACAGTATATGTGCTAAAAGCCCTACAAGGTGATCATAAAAACTAAGTAAGAACTACATATAATGATTCAGAAAGATTATATAATGACATGCAGTGAAGTATAAAGATTGATAGAATCAAACGAATTTAGTTAACCAATTTGAAGCCTGATAATCAGATTTCAATAATATCGCTAGGTTGTGACGTATCAAAAACCTTGAAAATTGTGTTTTTCCATTCTATTGCTCAATTTCAGAAACTACTCTAGGTTTGCAGCATTTTACAGCACCATTACACACCCACCCTCACCATCATAATCAGAGTTTATTATGCACACAAGCCATTTCGCACGATCCTGATAGTCCTCATTCAGACAGGGAATCATAAAAGTGAAGGCATTTAGAGAAATTATGTTCCATTTACTGATTTTGCTTCGGAAAGTCAAAGATAGTGAACATCATGGTTAAACACACCGGTTGTTGGTAACAGAAACAGCGCATGTTCGGTTTCCATGAAGTAGAAGTCCATAAAACACTTGGAGATGTATCATTTAATCATTTACAAACAACTTATTCTTTTCTTCTTCCAAATTCTTCAAACCCCAAACAGGGTTTAACCGTTCCAACTCCTCCTACACATCGTAAAACAATCAAAATAAAGTGAAAATTCCAAAATCATGAAAGACTAATACACAAATACGGACTTAAATGTGCTGGTCAAGATCCCTCGGTTCCAAACAAAAACTAACACAACTAAGATTCTAAACAGAAAAACTAAAACAAAAAGGGTAATGGCGAAATCAGCAGATGAAATGGAATCGGTCAAACCTTGGACAGGTACTGAGCGGGAACAGACGGCGTTATGGACTCCAAAAACCGGTCTAAATTACTCAACGGCATTAAGCCCGTCCCTGGTTCAAAAGCCGGCATCGCAGCAACCGGTTTAGGCAAGTCTTCGAAACCCATCCGGTTCTCCGGTTCACGAAAGAAGGCCGGCTTGTCCTCTACAGAAGAAGGCGATGTGGTCGTCGCCGTAACATCGCTCTGAGCTCTCCGAAGTTGATCTTTCCGCTGATTGTGTTGAGCCCGACGCGCCTTGCCGAGACAGTAAAATCGATCCTCCCCACGGACGCGCGTGAACTGCACCCCTGGCCCCAACATCTGAAGCAATCACCACCTTCGATACACAAACAAACAAAGAAACCAACCCACACACCGCGGAAGAAGCAAGTAAAAGAAATGCAAAAGTTGGGAAGTTCTTGCAACAGAATCGGATCGGAGATGTGGAAACCGGGTTGGAGATTGAAGATTGCGGAGAGGTTGGTGTTGGTGGGCGACTAATGGATCAAATAGAGAAGGGGGAGGGGCAAAATGGTAAATTGAGTGAGAGAAATGAATTTGAAAGACGAGGAGGAAAGCAACAGAGGGAGAAAGAGAGAATGCGAAGAAACGTCGTGGATGGATGGGCTGAGACGTTAAAAAGAGTGGAATTTGAAAATTAAAAAAGAAAGGAAAACTAATATGTTCTTTTCTATTAATTAAATAAAAGCCGAGTAACAGGAATCCATATTTGACAAATGGAGGGGCTAAGCCTGGTTATGGCTATTACGAATTTATGGACGTAAAGGTAAAGCAGATAGGATTTGTACTTTTTCTCTTTTTACTACTATTATTCAAGTATCTTACCTGTTTGCGTTCCAAGTTTCCAACCCATTTAGTAATAAAGCCAGGTGATTCCTGCTCACCTTTTTTCCAACTTGAAATTTCAAAATTTTCATATCATGATAATTTATTTAAATTCAAATTGATAATATTAATAAACCATGAAGTTTGTTTTTACGAATTTTAAAGAAAAAGATCAAAAGAAAATAATGTGATGAGGTCATGGATTTTTTTTAAAATTGTGATTTAATTGAATAAATATAGGAGGATAAGAAGATTTAGATAGTGAGTGTGTCTGTCTGGGTGTTGACTGGCTGGGACTGGGAGAGTGGTTAGTCATATTTTGGAAGTGAGGGAACGCCAAGTGTTCCCAAGCGACAGCTGAACACGTGTATGGTAGATTTTAAAAATTAGGAAAGCACCACATGGACTTGTCTTTTTCTTTTCTTATCTTTCGGTCTATTTTCTCGATAGTACATTTGATGATAAACGTTAGCGGTTAGCCTCACTGCC
>JAOTAY010000189.1:10753224-10769336 GCA_025629805.1 Erythroxylum baracoense
AAACCTTCCTCTTTCTTTTTCCTTCTTGTTAAACTCTCAAAAACACCTTTCTAAAGCAAGGAAAGATGAAACCCTAATCTCTTCTTCTTCTCTTCTTCTCTTCACTCTCAACCGAAACTCACTCTTTCTTTTTCTTGTAAATTTCGTTGTCTTCTTTCAAACAAGACAAGAACCACGTTTTTCTTTCTTTCGTCCTTTTACAAGAAGTTAAAATGACCTAAATACCCCTCCTTATAAGCCTTAACCTTTAACAACTTAAGGTGATCTTCCCAAATTGTCCTTATGAAATCTTGTTCTTTTAATTTGACTAACACCATAAAATTCTCTAAATTAATCTTAATTTCTCCTTTTAATTCCATCAATCTAAGAAATAAACTCCTCCACCCATAGAAATTCTAATTAAATCCTAACCAAAACAAATTAATCAAACTCAACCTCAAATAAACTGAACATATGCTTATTTAGTATGAAAAAGAATCGGAGCCCAACAGATGCAACCTTGTAAAGAATTAATTCGGAATATATTGTATTTGACAACTACAATACCAAATTGATTTATGCAACTAGTTTGCTATCAAGATAAATGTAAGAGCCAACTAAAATTTACTTTGATGCAACCAAAAGGGCTATAAGATAACATAAGAGGAATACCGAATATCAATGTCCATCTTTGGCTTTGCCTTGTCTTAAACAATTATTAAATACAATCAACATGACCATACAATCCCTATCCTTTCACTGCCACCACATTCGAAAGAATTGAATCAAAGAAACAAATCAAAAGCTGAATGCTAAACAAAATAACTCACCCCTAGAAGACAAATCCATAGCAGTAACAAATGCCATAAGTCATAACAGAAACAAATACCATAACAGAAACAAACCAAGAGTAGAAAGTAAAAACACAACATAATGATACTCACTTAAGAAAAGCTCTCAGCCTTTCACTTAAGAAAAGCTCTCAGCCACCTTGAGTCAACAAAAAAGATCACAGAGGCCAACAATAAGGTGTCTCTGAATTAATGGAGATGAAGGCTACAAAAGTATACAGCAATGCCAAATAGAGTATATATAACCGAACTATCAAAATCAGAGATTGAAATGAAATGGAGTTCTAACCATTTCAGAAAACTAACTAATCACTACTAGTGATCCTTATCTCCTTATCTATTAACATATTGAAAAAATAACACATAACAATGAAACTTGAATAAAACTATCACTGCCTTATAACAATGAAACTTGAATAAAATTATCACTGCCTTATTCTTATCCTTATCTCATAACAGAAACTTGAATAAAACGAACTCTATATAAATTGGAGCTCTATATGAATTATGAAATGTTCTTCCATCCTCTGGCCCAGCAATAATTCTCCTCAGGGCATCAGATATCTCGTCTTTACTAATTTCTTTAAGGTCACACCTAAGCCACAAGAATGGCCACCTCATTCATCAGGTTCTACAAACCAAAACTTGAGCTAATAGAAGTTCAAAGCTATAACTAATCTGCAATCCGCAATTTAATACCTTTAATGGGAAGAAGCCAATAAGCACCTAAAGTATCTTCACTCTACCAGCAACATCGAGCCTATCCAGTATCTAGCCACTCTCTGCCTACCTACCGCATCGATCTCATCGATGAACACAATGCACGACGCTTTTGACTTTGCCTTCTCAAATAAGTCCCTCACTCTCGACGCTCCAACACTAACAAATAGTCCACAAACTTCGAAGCCTCACAAGAAAAGAATAGCACTCCTGCTTCTCTGGCAACAACTCTCGCTAACAAACACCCTTTTGGAATTTTAGCTCCTAAATGAAAGATGTCGGCCAGATCTGGAGAAGATGGAAAAAAGAAAGCTGATTTTGGTGCGATGGAGGCATCTGAGAAGAGAGAAGAGAGAAGACGGTGCAATGGAGGCATTCTGAGAAGAGAGAAGAGAGAAGACGGTGTAATGTAATAGGTTATAATCCAGTTATCAAATAACTGGTTCGTCAGAAAACCGGCTGGTTCTCTGATAAATCGGCCGGTTTTTATGTTCAAAGGTTATTAACTAAAACCGAACCGGACACATGGCCGATTCAAACTATTTTCGATTGGACCAGCCAGTCCAGTTCGATTTTTAAAATCTTGTGATAAGTCTTTTGACCTTAATGATACTATTGCAGAGGCTGAAAAGGCACACCATAAGGCATAGGCAATGTGTAACATGTTATGTTTGAATTTTATGCAAATGACAATTGCTAGCAAAATTAAGACTACTCTTCTTAGCACTAAAATCATAATGCTAGAGATTTCTTAAGCTTATGGAAGATAAGTTTCATTTTGTCGATAAGGCACTTAGTAGGACACTTATGGCTTAACTCACGACCATAAAGTTTGATGGGTCAAAAAATGTGTAGCAATATGTCCTAGATATGACTAATATCACAGCAAGACTTAAGATACTGGGTACGACTGTGGAAGACTGCTTTTTAGTGCAGTTTATCATGAACTCACTTCCTACTAAATATGGACCAGTCCACATCAATTATAACACATTAAAGGATAAATGGAATAGTGATAAATTTTCTAGTAAGCTTATTTAGGAGGAAGCGAGATTAAAGAAACAAGGAGTTCATTTTATTAACCTAGTGGGTCAAAGAGTGAGAAAGAAACTCAAACCAAAGGCCAAGAATTTTAAGAAGAAAGAACCTACTAAAGTTCCACAGGTTACTAATGGTGAAAGGAAGGGACAAAAGTTAGATAAATGCCACTTTTACAAGCAAGTAAGATATTATCAAAAAGATTGCCTAAAAAGTAAGGCTTGGTTTGAAAAGAAAGATATACATTATGTTTCTATATGCTTTGAATCAAACTTATTTGAAGTTCCGTCTAATACTTGGTGGTCTGATTCTGGTGCCATTACTCATGTTTCCAGTATTATGCAGTGATTCCTTACATTCTAAACCATAAGCCTAACTAGTAACTTTTTATATATGAGGAACCAAATGAAGGCCCCAATTTAAGGTGTAGCGACTTACAGGCTGACATTAGATACTAGGCTTCACTTGTATCTAATGAGCATTCTTTATCTGCCTTCAATTTGTAGAAATTTAATTTTTGTTTCTAGACTTGATGCTAGTGGATATACCTTTAAGTATGGACATGGTTGTTTCAATTTGTATAAGAATAATTCTTTTATTGGTTATGGAATGCTTATGGATGGTTTATATAAATTGAACTTAATGATGTTTTTCCTAAATCCCTATTTGTTGTTAATCATAATGTTATAATGAAACTTAGGTTGATGAATGAACATTTAGAATGAAACATAGTTTGACAAATGAATATTCTGCTTAGTTGTGGCATAAACATTTAGGTTATATATTTAAAAAAGCTTAGAAAGATTAGTAAGATTTTTACTAATCTTGGCTTATCTATGGAATGCATCAAGGCCAAGTAAATCAAACATAGCAATAAAGGAGCTACAAGAAGCAATAAGCCTCTTGAAATAATACATACCAACATTTGCGGACCTTTTGACACTTCGTCCTTTAGTGGAGAAAAATATTTCATCACCTTTATAGATGATTTTCACAGTATGGAAATATCTATTTGCTGCATAAAAAATCTTAAGCTATAAATACCCTTGAGGTGTTTGTAAAGGAGGTTGAGAGGCAATTAGATAGAAAAGTGAAAATTATAAGATCTGATAGAGGTGATGACTATTATGGAAAGTATAATGAATCTGGACAATGTCTTGTTCCTTTTGCTAAGTTCCTCAAAAGTTATAGCACATGTGCACACCAGGTACACCGTAATAAAATGGTGTGACAGAAAGATGAAACATGACATTAATGGATATGGTTAGGAGTATGATGAGTAAATCCTTGTTACCCCAAAATACTATGTATATGTTAAACAAGATTCCTGGTAAGACAGTTCCTAAAACTCCTTTCGAGTTATGAACTGAAAGGAAACCTAGTTTAAGACACATACATATTTGGTGTTGTTCAGTAGAAATATAAATTTATAATCCGCATGAAAGAAAACTAGATTCTTGAACATTTAGTGGTTATTTTATTGGTTACCCAAAGAAATCCAAAAGGTACAAGTTTTACTGTCTGAATCACAGTTTTAGAATCGTTAGAATAGCCAATGCCAATTTTTTAGAGAATGGTGAGATTAGTGGGAGTGCTAACAATCAAGTTGTAGATATTAATCAAATAAGGGTTAATGTTTCATTACCCATAAATGTTCTTAAACCCACAACCACAACAAATGTTGTTCTTACTTTGGAAGATAAAACTAATCAAGAACAACATTTAGATAATGAAGAAGCACCCCATAAAGTACCTAACTTACCACTAGCTCATGCATCTGAACTAGTTGGTAAAGCTATAGATAAACCTGTAAAGGTTAGAAGGTCGGCTATTTCTAATGATTATGTAGTTTATTTGCAAGAGTCAGATTTTGATTATGACATTGATAATGATCCTATTTCATTTTTACAAGCCACGTGTTGTGATAAGTATGAAAGATGGATTGATGCTATGAAAGAAGAGTTGAAATCAATGACTCAAAACAATGTTTGGGATTATGTAGACTTACTAGAAGGTTGTAACTGAGTTGGCTGTGAGTGAGTCTGTAAGAACAAACGCCATTCGAACTGCTGAAGATATAAAGCTAGATTTATTGTCAAAGGTTGATCTTATAGACTTGCTAGAAGGTTGTAACCGAGCTAGCTGTAAGTGAGTCTTTAAGAACAAACGCCATTTGAATGGCAATGTTGGAAGATATAAAGCTAAATTTGTTGCCAAAGGTTGATCATGTAAACTTGCTAGAAGGTTGTAATCGAGTTGGCTGTAAGTGAGTCTTTAAGATTAAACACTATTTAAACTGTAATGTTGGAAGATATAAAGCTAAACTTGTTGCCAAAGGTTACACTCAGAAAGATGGCATTGATATAAGAAGACTTTTTCACCCGTCTCAAAGAAAGATTCATTGAGAATAATTTTAGCATTAGTGGCTTAATTTGATTTAAAGCTAGATCATATGGATGTGAAAATAATCTTTCTGAATGGGCATCTTGAGGAGGAAGTTTATACAGATCAATATGAAGGTAATGAAAGTATGGAGTGTCAATTGAAGAAGTCAATATGTGGACTTAAACAAGCTTCCAGGCAACGATATATTAAGTTCAATAATACCATTACTTCTTTTGGTTTTATGGAAATCACTATTGATTGGTGTATTTATAGGAAGATCAGTGTGAGTAAGTTTATATTTCTAGTTCTGTATGTTGATGATGTTTTGTTTGCTATTAATGACTTGGGTTTGTTGCATAAGACTAAAGAATTTCTTTCTAAGAGTTTTGAAATGAAAGATATTGGAGAAACATCCTATATGATTGGAATTTCAATATTCCGTGAGAGATCAAAAGGTTTATTAAGAAAGCCCATATTAAGAAAATAATTGAGAAATTTAACTTGAGCAAGTGTTTAGCAGGTATAGTCCCTATTCAAAAGGGAGATAAGTTTAGTCTTATGCAATGTCCAAAGAATGATGTAGAATATAAGGAAATGGAAGCAATTCCATATGCTTCTGCTGTAGGAAGTTTGATGTACTTACAAACTTGTACTAGAATCGATATCAGTTTTGCGATAGGGATGTTAGGTAGATATTAAAGTAATCCTAGTGTTGATCATTGGAAGGCTGCAAAGAAAGTTTTAAGATATCTTTAAATAACAAAGGATTACATGCTCACTTATAAGAGGTCTAATCATTTAGAAGTGATTGGATATTCATATTCAAATTTTGTTGAGTGTTTTGATAGTAGAAAGTCAACGTTTGGCTATTTGTTCCTATTAGCTAAAGGAGCAATCTTATGAAAAAGTGACAAACAATCTATCATTGCTTCATCCACTATAGAAGCAGAGTTTGTAGCTTGTTATGAGGCTACAATCCATGCATTATGGTTGCATAATTTTATTTTAGGGCTTAGGGTTGTTGAGACGGTAAGCAAGCTGCTAAAATTTACTGTGATAATTCTGCAGCAATTTTTTTCTCTAAAAATGACAAATATTACAGAGTTGCAAAACATATTGAATTAAAGTATTTTGTTGCTTAGGAGGAGATTCAGAAACAGAGAGTGCATATAGAACATATTAGTACGAATCTCATGGTAGTAGATCCTCTAACTAAGGGTTTACATCTAAAGACATTCAAAGAACATGTGCTTATGATGAATTTTAGTTGTATTGACGATTTTTAACTGCATTTAGAGTTGAAATGAAACAAATGAAAGATATTAGACTTGATTGAAGAAAATTCTTAAGGCATTAGCTATCTCATTCAGTTTTTTGCAATTTAAGAAACTTAGAAAGGTATTTTTGTTTACAGAAGTGGCTTCTGCTTGTTTATTACATTAGGGATTTCCATTTTAAGGTGTGATTCTTCGGTGCTTCCTTAAGTACTTTTCCTTACTATTTTGCCGACCTCTGAACATATACTCCAGTTTTTCACAGATGTCCAGCCTACAATTATGGAGAAGGTGGCATCCTCCAATTTCCCTTTACCAATAACATCCTTCCAAGCCTCTCCCTGTTATGACCCATATAATGCTAGGATCCGATTGATGGTAAGGACTAATCCTGTTGTGGTCACCTCCACGTGTTAAGCAGATAATAGACTGCAACCTAAATTATACAAAATTGAACAGTACATACCAACTCAATAAAAATTATAATTAAAAAGAAAAACAATTTACATCACTTATATTATTTATTTTTATATATCAGGACCAATTATTCTAAAATACATGTCAAGAAAATTGTAACTTATATTAATATTGTTTGTCCCAAACCAAATGGGCATTAATGTGTATGAGTAGCCCAACCGACATGAGCTTCAAATGATGAAGGGCTAACCTGTGCATCTTTAATTGATAATTTTGAGCACCTTTGAATTTGATGGGAGATTATAGAGCCAAGTAATTCAAAATGTTCCTCGCAATTGCAGCAACAACAAAGTATTCCAGATCCCCTTTTATTTTATACCCCAAAAACAATTTCTATGCTTACACAATGATTATATAAATATGATGTTATTCTCCACTGACTTATTTTGGGAAGGAAACAAGAGCCCAAAAACTAAAATGTGTGAACTTTTGCCTTGGTTGCACTAAGATCATTTGAATTAGATTTCTTTTAAACAAATTTATTTTTTCGTTTTATTTATTTTTCTTCATTTATTCTTTTAAATTGTAATCGCTTATTTATTTTCTTTTCTTCACTCAAATTATTCATTCATATAAATAAGCATAAATAAATAAAAAATACAATTTATTTTTAGTTAATTTTAAGATTTAAACTCAAACATTACCAGTATTCACATTGAATGCTGAGGCCCAAATTTATGTAAAACCTATAAGTTAAGACTATTCTTGTTTAAATTGACATCTGAGTGTCCTTTTTCTTTTTATAATTCATATATATATATAAATGATCTTAATTAAAAAATCTAAAATAAAAGTATTGAATAAATAATTTCAAACAATCAAACAATTTTTTTTCATTGTGATAGAAATTGAAAAGCAGATACAATGTACTATCGGTTGATGATGCCTGTTTGTTTTCATTTATGGTTAATTTCTTATGATTTTCTTAGAGTTTTGACAAATTATCACATTAATTCGTCATTTTTTAAAACTATCAAATATCATCCCTAGGTTTTAGATAATATAACTTCCGCCTCCCCTATCATCAAGTTATCGTTAAAAACCTATTTATACGCATAAAAATGGCGTCGTATTTAAAAAAATATTAAGAGGTTGTTAATAGTTTTTAAATGTCAGGGGATCCATTGATAATATGTCAAACCACAAGGGGTCTAGTGAATTCTATATTTTAAATGAAATTTTTATCTATATAAATATGATTTTTAACCATAACATGATAGAAAGAGTATGGAAGATATATTAACTAAAACACAGGGGTGACATTTGATAGTTTTTAAAAATTGTAGACTAATATGATAATTTGTCAAACCTAAGGGGTCCTAAGAAGTTAGCCCTTCTATTTATATTTTTGGTTTTTTGTTTTTATTTTCAAATTTAGTAAAAAAAACCTATTTTATTAATTTCTTCTAATTTTCCTAACTTAAAACAATCATAAAAAGTGATTTTTGTTTTCTTTTTCATAATATAATTTACTATTAACTAGATATATATTATTTAGTTATTTAATATTAATTATTAAAATAGTTATGAATAATTTAATTCCATATTATTTATTCAATTATTTAGTATCAATTATTAATAATAAATTGTTAATTTAGTAATTTAATTTAATTAATTTAAATACTAAAATTATAAATATAAAATAATTTTAATTTAATAGTTATTAATAAATGTAATTTAAATTTAAAATTATCTTCAAAATAATTACAAATATATTTTAATTTATAAATAAAATTTTAATTATTTATTTTAATAAATATAATAATTTTTAACCGATAACTATCAATAAGTATCATGTAAGAGATTAAAATAAAATATATTTATTTTTAAAAATAATTTATTTTTTAATTTTGTCTAATATTTAATTATTGGAAAATAACAATGAAACATATTTTGTTTTTATTTGAAAAATATAAACTAAAAATAATAAACAAAAACATAACCTTAATGATATTAAGATTATATTTTTTACTGGAGATCCTGTAACTGTAAAGATAAGAAAATAGGAAAATAAAGAAAATAAATATAAGAGAAAATTTTATCTCTATTATTATTGCTGCTTTGTCTTTAGAAAGAGATTGGTTCAATTGCAAAAATGTTGCTCCATAATCATAAATTGTTTTTTTTTTTTGGGTTCAGATATGACCATAGGGGAGTTTTCTTGTGTAGTGTTCAAACTTTGTTGTTCTCTTTGTTTTGTTGCAAGCTCAAATGTTATGGATTTTCAATCCAATCATTCCTTTGTTTAACTAATTTTTTTGTTAGCTTATGTTGTCAAATTTGATGATTATTCATTCTCCAAAAAAAAGTCATATCCTTTGGCACTCTTAGTAGCAATTGCAATTTGATTAAGTTTGGAATACACAACACATAGCAACAATTGCATATGTAAATGATGCATGGGCCTCTTTCATGAACCCTCAACCTTAAAAACTTTGATGGTGACCCAAGTTTTTCAACGTAATGCCTTAACAAATATTTACCCTTGCTAACTTCATACCCATCGCCATTTTCTTGACCATGTTTATTCAATGCCATGGGAACCATAGGAATTATTGATATGATCATCACTAATATCCTTTCATAACTTTAAGAGAATTATATTGTCGGAATAGTTTATATTATCATAAAAAAATTAAGATTGGTCGAGGTATTAAGCAAGAACTTGAGAGTGCGGAGAAAGAAGATTCACCAGTAATTGGGATTTTGAATGTGGAAATAAAACTTTTTGAATGTTGAAATAAAACTAAGTAAAAGAGAGCACATATAACTAAGTGGATAAGAACAACCATAACAAAAGTTTCCAATTCGCATTTTAGTATGCTTCAACCATGTCAAAGTTTTAGTTTCAAAGATTTCTATATCTGACCAATTTATTAATCTTTAACTTAAATGCCTTAGTTCAAATCACATTTTTTAGGTTACTTTTGTTTATGTTTTAAACAAATGACCATACATAAGAAGCTAGATCTATTGCCAATAACAAATAGCATTAGTTAATCTTGACTTACCTTGGGAGATTTTAATACCATTATGTTTTCTAATGAATCAGAAATCCACTAGTCTAATCTTAGTTCTAGCAACGAATGATTGCATTAAGTTGACAAATCTGTTATATTTGAATTATGTTTGCCAACTTTTTCGCTTAGGACAATAACCAACAAGAAATTAAATATTTTGGGTAAAAATTGAATAAAGCTCTAATAAATGACGTTTTCTATAAGATCCTTTCTAAATTTCTAGGCTGAATTTAATAATTGTTATAAAATTATTCCTCCAAGTTTTAGAAGGGTGACAAACTTCCACAAATTTCTCAACTTCTGTAATTTCTTCATATCTATTCTGGTTGCTTAGTTTTTCAGGTTTAGTGAGAAGAGGCTCTTTAAAGAGAGCAAGGAAGTCTTCTTGTGTTGTAGATGATTCCCCTTTTCTATAATCATTTGCGACGCCTTGGGAAGGCCTTCCATCAGGGTTGAAACCCCAAAAGAGGTGAATTTAATTGTCTGGACAGAAGAAGAAACAAACTAGAAGCAAGGAAGAAGAATAAAAATGGAAAGTAGCAGGGGTAGTATAGTGAAAGAAATTAGAGAGAAGTCAGAGAAAAATAAGGGAGAGAGACATATGCTAATGCCTATTTGGATCGGCTATACCAAATTATGTATAGAAATACAGAAAAACTCAACACTGCCAAATAAATTACTAGTAATGAGTCCAAGGGAAAATGGTGAGCTGGAGAAGAAAGACATCTTAATATCTTACCCTTGGAAACCTAGTAACTCCACTAAGAAATGGGTACTCAATAGCAAACTATTTAAAATTTGGATGGCAAGAGGCAATACTAGGAATTGGGTATATTGACAAGCAACAAGAGGAAGATAATAATAATCTTGTTGTACTGATGCAACTAGAGGGAAAATAATTGAAAATGTAACACTAGAGAACTCGCTTATTGTGATGGAAAGATGGAAAACTGAGGGAAATGAGGCTGGAATAATTTAGCACAATGCTAAAATCCTATCGAATAAAGAAACTGATGTGCATTATGAAAACAAAGGTGAGAATGAGGAATATAGAATCCTATATGCTAACTCTAGAAAAAGATTTGCAAAGAAGAAGGGAAAGAACAAAAACTTAAGGGAAATTCCACTAAATGGTAGTCCTAGTATAGAATACTAGAGGGCTCAATAACCTTCTCAAAAGATCTATGGTAAAAGAGGTAGTGAAAGACAAGCAACCTTGCTTAGTGGGCTTTCTTGAAACCAAAATAAAAGAACCTCAATTACTCAATGGCCTTAAGTTTTTGGGTGTTAACTGGAAGCTTATTTCAAACCACCATTCCCATTATAATGGAATGATAATTTGTCTCTACAATTCAAATATGATTGAAGTTCAACTTGTTAACAAAAATTACCAATATATCCACTTGAAATGTTATATGGGAATCAAAGTTTGAGTTTGATCTAACACTAATCTATGCTTCCAATTTTAGTTTTTAGAAAAATAAATTTTGGTTGGATCTGTATAGATTACAAACTACAATCCAGAATTCATGGCTTGCAGGTAGGGATTTCAATTGCACATTAAGTTAAAAAGAGGTTGAAGAGGGCAAAAAATTTTCTCTGCGAGATACCAAAGAGCTTACAAACCTCCTAAGTAAAGTGGATTCGATAGATCTTAATTCAACAGGCAGGCTATTCACCTAGTCAAATAAGAAGTGGGGCAGTATGCATATTAGAAAGAAGCTCGACAGATCTTAGTTAACTCAGTTTGGGTAAACCTGTTCCCTCATGCTTATGTGAATTTTGGTGAAAACTTATTCTCAGACCATTCTTATATGCTGATACAAAATTTGACAAAAAACAGAAAGTTTAGGGCCTCATTTAGATTTTTTAATGGAATCTCACAAATGGAAGGTTTCATGGATGTAATTTGCAGATGTTAGATTCAAGAAGTGGAAGGGTTTAAATCTTATCGACTAATGCCGAAACTAAAATTGGTAAGAGCTACACTCAAGAATTTTATTCAGGGAAAAAAATCAAAACCTTATAGTCTTTAGGTAAGAATTGAAACAAGCATAGGAGGATTGCTTTAACTCCCCATAAGATTTAATATTAAGGTTGATTAAATTGCAAAGGTTAAAGGAATATTAATAGACTTTGAATCTTCACAACTTAATCTTAAAACAAAAAGCTAGAGTTAATTAACTGAAGCATGGAGACTCTAGAAAGAATATGAATAAAATTGCAGAATTATGTGACAGTAGAGGAATTGTACACTCAGATCAAGAAGGGTTGCAATAATTGGGAAGAAACTTTTTCACTCAACTGATGGATTCGAGGAAACAACTTAGCCTACTTACAATATGAAAAGAGTTTTTAAATGTTCAATCAACTAGGTTCTAAAAGAGTCTATAGTCTCATATTCTCATAACAGGAAGTTAGAAGAGTGGTATTCAATTTACACCTTTTAAAAGCACTTAGTCTTGTTGGGTTCTTAGCTTGTTTTTTTTTAAACTTGGGATGTCACTAAGAGATTATTCACTTAAGTTGTTTTCGAATACTTCTCATTCTTGAAAATGCTTTAGGAAATAAATCACACCTACAATTGCTTAGTGCCAAAAAAGCAAAACTCTTCAAATATGGCTGATTTCAGATAAATTTCCTGTTGCGACACAATCTATAAAATCATTGTAAAGCTCTTAGTTGAAAGACTGAAGAATATGCTAAATGATATCATAAATCCCTAGCAAAGTGCCTTTATCCCTTAGAGAACTATAGGTGACAACATTTTACCTTTACAGGAATTTTTATAGGAATATACATAAGGGAATATAATTAAAAGTTGCTTGATGAAAATTGACTTTTATAAAGCATTTGACACAATCAGTTGGAGCTTTATTCATATTTGTCTTGAAGCAATGGATCTAACTGCAAGGTTTATAAAATGGAACATGACTTACATCTAATCATCCCCTTTCAGTATGTTGGTAAATGGAATTCCCATTAAAGCTTTCAAAATGCAAGGGGGATAAGACAAGGCCCCCTATCGTTTCACCTTAGCGATGGAGGGCTTGTCCAAATTACTAAACAAATTCACATCCTGCAATGAGAGTTTCCAATTCCACCATAAATGTAGAGAAATTATATTAACTCAATTGATTTATGCAGATGATCTCATGCTTTTATGTGGTTCAAATTCTTATTCCATTAACATTATGCTTCCAATCTTAGAATTGTTCTCGAAGTGGTCTAGATTAAAGGTTAATAATGATAAAAGTAGTTTATATATTTCATCAGATGTGAGAAACCATGCAAAGCTCAACAAAATTATAAGATTGAATGTGCATCCGACCCTTTTCAGATACCTTAGTATGTGCTTATCACTAAATCCAAACCCAAATTCTCTTAATGTATTCCGCTTCTTGAAAAGATAAAATCTAAGGTTAATACATGGAAAAACAGATACCTTTCATATACTACTAGACTTAAACTCATTATTTCTATTCTTAGCAATCTGCACATTCATTGGATAGCTCATATTGTATTGCTAAAGAAGCTCATTAGTGAGATTGATAGAATTGTGAAAGCATTCCTCCATATTGGAAAAACTGAGAATTTCAAAAAGGAAAAGGTTAAATAGAGTGAAGTTAGCATACTAAAGAAACAAGGTGGATTGGGAATCATATCTATTTAAAAAATACAAAAGGTTTTATTATATAAGAGAATATGGAGACTTTATATAGATAAAAAGGCCCTCTGGATTAAATGGGTTCATGAATCTTATCTCATAAATCTAAACTTCTGATAGATTACAAATATAAGAGAATTTTTTTGTATTTCTAATCAATTACTGAATTTGAGAAATGTGATCTACCTTTGAATCAAACAAAAAGTTGGGAAATGGTAAAAATTAATGAGTTAGGTTTGACAATCGATCAGAATCAAGCCCTCTTGTTCACAAACATGATAGGATTCAATTGAGGAATATAATTCCTATAGATTCCAAAGTATCATCTATAATCCAAAATGGTGACTGGTATGGAAACTTTAGAGGATACTTTGAACTTACCGAACATTTACCTGAACTGATTGAAGGGAATAGAGAAGATATCATCATTTGGACTCCTAACCTAAATGGAGGGTTCATGAATAATTCTTGTCCCAGAATTCTTACTAGTAAATCAGTATAAGTTCCTTGGCATAATCTCCTACGGAAACATACTCTAAATCCTAAAGCCTCAATAATCACTTGGCTTATCATTAAAAATAGCATTAGGACTAAAATCTGATGGTTTAGCTGAAATGATTCAACATGTGTATTGTGCAGAGAGGTTGAAAAAGATAAAAATCATTTATTTTTTCTATGTAGTTATTGTAAAGCAGAGTGGAGTAGAATTTAACACATGCTTGCTGATGTGTGTTTAATTGTTTACTCAATCACTCCTTAACACTTAATGATTATTGTTGTGAAATGCTTAAGATACTCATTTTAGTTCATATTTGGTATTTGTTACAATTAGGAAGTTCAAGAGCCAAAGTGAGTTAAAAGCATCTTCCTTAAGAAGCTTATCTTGATTTCAAACTCATTTGTCTTTGTGGAATACGAAGGAAATGGATTAGTGTGAAGATGGGGCAAGAAAATGCAAGAAATTAAGAATTCACCATGCAATGGAAGATGCATGATCATGCATCTAATTACACGATTATGAACAATTTCAAAAGATGCATTATTTTGGTGATGCACAATTCGATGCACGATCATACGCCCAATCATACATCTTCCCAGAACCCTAAATTTTCATATAAATAAACCTTTAAGTAGCAAAATGAAGGATGAATTATTTTTGGAACACGAGAAGAGGCATAAACATCACTTCTCTGGGATCAATGGAGGGCTAATATGATGATAGTCGAGTAGTCCATTTATCCATTTCAACCAGAATAGCTCAAGGAATAGCGTTGGTGAGTCCACACTTTGCATATGTACATGCTTCGGGGCTATTGGCATAACTTTTTCTTTAGACATCCAATTTAGGGTTTCTTTAGATAGTTTGAAGGAAGACTTCAAGAGCCAGCTTTCATGAAGACCTCAAAGACCACTTGTATCTTCTGAAGGGTAGAAAATAGGGCAGAAGATAAACCGTGAACAGTAACACAGAAGAAGTCCGTGAACAGTAACACAGACAAAGTCTGTGAATAGTAACACAGAAGAAGTCCGTGAACAGTAACATAGACGAAGTCTATAAATAGTAACACAGAAGAAGTCCGTGAACAGTAACACAGACAAATCTGTGTATAGTAACACAGACGATATTCTTCACCTAATATAACTTCTTAAGTCCTTCTCATTATCCTCTGTGGTTGGCCTATGGTTTGTGTTCTATCTTTTGTAGTTGACTTTTATCTTTTGTGTTGACCACTTATCGTCTATGGTCTATCCTTTGTGTTCTATCTTCTATGTGATGATGTGTCCTCTGTGTTCTGATGTCATCACAGACGATACTTCTACTCTTTATTCATCCTTTCCTCTGTGTTCTGACGTCAGCACAGATGATACTTCTACTCTTTATTCATCATTTCCTCTGTGTTCTGACGTCAACACAGACGATATTCTCCTTCTAAATTTCCCTTGCCTCTGTGTTGTGATGTCAGCATAAATGATACTTCTACTCTTTATTCATCCTTTCCTCTGTGTTCTGATGTCATCACAGACAATACTTCTATTTTTTATTCATCCTTTCCTCTGTGTTCTGATGTCAATACAGACGATACTTCTCCTTCTAAATTTCCCTTGCCTCTGTGTTGTGACGTCATCAAAGACGATATTCTTGCTCTGTATTTTTCCTTTGCATCTACTTTATTTAATGCAACCATCAACCCTCTCAACCGCTCTCATTAATTCAAATCTTAGGTCAGAAATACCCAAATGTAAACCTCAAATGCTTCTCAAAACCTCAAAATCATTTGATCAACACATGCAATGTAAAACATAACAGAGATCATAATCATGCGAAGTTCATATATATATATATATATATTTCATTCATCCTCAAACCAATATTTGTTCTACAAGGCTTTAATAACCTTACGGTCATAATACAACAGTACACTTAAACTAATAAAACTTGAAAGGTGGCTAAAGCCTTAAGTTCCAAAAAATCTAACTTAAGAATACAAAAGCAAACATGCAGACTGGGGTGCTGCCCTGTCTCTTGACTTACTCACTTTCTTGTTCTTCACCTGAATGGGGCAGAATTTGGAGGGGGTGAGCTTAAAGCTCGTGGGTAACAGGTTTATAATTTAGAAACAAGTAGAAAACCTTTTTGCACAAACAAATCTTGTTCAGTTACAAATCATGCATGCATTCATCTTGTCAAACAAATCATGAG
>JAOTAY010000189.1:10778749-10798006 GCA_025629805.1 Erythroxylum baracoense
GCTTGAATTATTTAAGTCTAATTAGATTCCCCACTTGGCTTCTGGGAAGGTTATCAAGGAAAGTAAGAAAAATAAATGAAGGTTATCGGAAAGAAAATGAGACAGTTTGGAGAGAAATGGATGAATTGGATTCGGGCCAATAAGACCGGACCAATTTAATTAACAGTTAATTAAATTGGGTCTTAAGCCTATAATTAAATATTGGGCTTACATTAATTAATTGTTAATTTAATATTGGGCTGGATTTTGATTTGATTAATTAGATTAATTAAATTGAAATAAATAAAAATTTGAGCAAAACTGAATTCTACAAAGTTGTAGAATTCGGTCATGCTTTATCTTCATTAAATGGTTTAATCGTTTATTAAAGAATGAAGTGTGGTAGTGGATAGAAAAAATGCAACCATTCTTTTGATTAAAGAATGGATGGTTTTTAAAGATGAGAAACGTATAGCTCTTTTTAACATTCAAAATGAATGAAGTGGTTCTTTAATCTCCACTCACTTCCAAAGCAAATCAATTATGCTACTCTTCATTAAAAGGTTTAATGGTTGTTTTTTAAATGAATGTGAGTTGTCCATTAACGTGTTTTGTAGCTATCTTCACTCTCTTGCAAATGTCCAAGTGTTGGTCCTAGAGGGAGACAATTGATTTGGCTTTGATGCTAAATGAAGGGTGTGGTTTTTGGAGCTCTCAATTAACGTTTTTGGTAGCTCTCTATTTGTCTCTTCATTCTCTCAAAAACTGAAAAGTGTTGGATATGGAAGGACAATTCATTTTGGCTTTGATTAACAAAATGAATGGTGCGTGAATTTGATCTTCACTAATTCTCTCCAAAAAAAAACCATCCAAGAGTTGGAGATTTCGGTTTTGGACATTTTTAGCTTTGATAAAAATGAAGATGTGAGAGGAGTGGTCTCTCCAAGCTCTCCACACATTCAGCCATAGCAAAAAGTTTGCTCTCATATATTTTTCTTCTTCTTTCCCACTGAAGGATCTTGTTAACTAAGTTGTCTAAGGAGAACAAGTGGTAGATCAGATTGGTTGAGGATACAGCAGCGAGGAGTCAGTAATATTCCGATTTTGTTTTTATTTTATTTATTTTCCTTATGCCGTATCATGTATGGATTAAAAGTATGTTGATTTGGTGTTTATGCTTCCGCTGTGTTTTGATTTTGGAAAAAGTTTTTGAAATCTACCGTTTAGCCAAAATAAGCATGTTTTTGTTTTGGATCCAACACCTAGTATATTGGAATTTATTCTTAATATGCTAAGAGCATTTGGCTTTCCTAGCATCTTTATTGATTGGATACACCAATTCATTTCAACTGTCTTGTATAAAATATTGGTGAATTGACAAGTCACTCCTCTTATCCAAGCTACTAAAGGTATTAGGCAAGGTGATCCCATTTCCCCTTTACCTGTTTGTATTAGCTTATGAAGTTCTAATCAAGCTACTTAAAAGAACTGCATCAAAGAACTCTAGCTTTAAATTTCATACAAAATTCAAGAAGCTCAACTTAATCAGCCTTAATTTTGGTGATGACATTTTTATCTTCACTAAAACAAACATTAAATCATCACTCTTATCTCCAAGGTATGCAAAATGTTCAACTCATTATCTGGCTTATCCATCAACTATAACAAATCTACCTTTTATTTACCGACTAGTGCTTCTTATTTGGCCATAAGATTATTTAATATCATAGGATTCAAAATTGCTCAACTACTTATTACAAATCTTAAAGTCCTTATATCTTTTATAGAACCATCTTTCATTAATTTCAAGCCACTTCTTAGTAAAATAAAAAATATAATTGAAAGATGGTGCTCTAAAGCCTTATCCTTTGTAAGCAGATGTCAATTGATCAACTATATATTGATCTTAATATCTTCTTATTGGGCCTCACACTTCATTTTTCCCCGTGTAATCACTAAAGGAAATGGAGAAACTATTTAAGAATTTCTTATGGAAGGCTAAAGGCAATGGAAGCTTTATAGTCAAATGGTCCAAAGTCTATTTACCTAAGAGATGTCATGGACTTGGAATCCTTTTTATTAAACTAATTTGCTCAATGCTTCTCACCAAGAGACTTTGGAGGTTGTTTATAAACAAAGGCTCATTATAGGTCAAATAGGTCCATACTTATTACATCAAGAATTAAAGCTTATGGAGTTTCAAAGCACTTTGTTATACTCTATTAAGTAATTTGCTTAAATTCAAGGAGGTTATTAAGGGTCACTGCAAACACATAGTCCATGATGGTAAATCCACTTACTTCTGGCATGATCTTTAGACTCCTTTTGATCCTCTCTCCTCAATCTTGGATTCCAGCTTATTCACTTTCAATTTACAAACCATCATGAAAGTAACATAAGCATTAGATCTCTTGAATGGTTCACTATCTAGCAATTCTTCAGCAGTGGCTTGATTTATGTCTTCTATTGTTCTAGATTCCTCTACACATGATAAGATCAAATGGTTGCTTACACCTTCAAGAATTTTTACTAATTCATCTTGCTGGAACTTGTTTAGAAATTACAACCTACAAGTTTCTTGGTACAATCTGATTTGGTTTAAACATAATTCACCGCACAACTCCTTCATATAAGAACAAGATAACAACTTTGGATAGGATAGCTCATTACACCTACTTCACCAATTGGTGTTGTTTTTGTAAATCTGCAGTAGAAAAAACTAAACATTTATACTTTCAATGTAATTTCAGTAATTATATCTGAAACCTCATAATTTAGCTATGTTACTTAGTTCAAACTCCCAACTCATGGTTTGATATCATCAATTGGAGCGTGAAGCTCCAGCTAAAGTGTTAAGGTGACTTATGGATTTACAAAATATCTTTCAACTACCTTGTAGTAGCTATTTGAGAAGAGAGGAACAATAGGACTTTTGGAAACTCCACATCCACCGAAGAGGCTATTTTTAAGATGTTGTTTAGCAAAATCAGAAATCATATCATTGCTCGAAGAAATGACATTAACATCAGCACACAAAGCCAAATAGCATGGAGAATCAGATAGTCTTTTTCATTTTGTCAATCTTAACTAATTTATGATGTTGTTATTATTTGACTCTATAATAGGTAATTTTGATCAAACCAATTGTATATTAATTCTTATTTAATTCAATTTCTATTTTTTAAAAAAATTCTAACACATTTTTATATTTGGTCATCTTAGACATCGATGTTATGTAAATTTTTTATGTTTTTATTTTTATTAACTAAGTCGTGAATTTACCAGATTAAGTGATTAAATAAAAAATTTTAATTTTAGTTGATATTATGATTTATTCAAATTGAAGCATTATTGTTTCTCTTTGTGCCTATATATATATACTTTAATGTGCTCTTAAAGTTGTCACAAATCTCTTTATGCCTAAGGTGATGTAATTGTGGTTTTGTTGGTGAAACTTTATATGCATAAGGAACATATAAATTGCTTTATGATCAAAATTAGTTGTCTCAAAGTTATTTGGTGGACCATGTTAAACGTAAGTGTATAATATAAATAAATGTAATTGTAGGTAAGGAAATACATAATGTGAAATGAATGGCATAAAACATGGAGAGATTTTGATTTCAAAATAAAAGAATTATGTGTAATAAAATGAATATTAATGATGTAAGAATTAGGTGTATAACTAAATCTATTAGAACAATTTAAAAGAACCTTGTTTAAAGCTTATGCAAAATTTATATACTATGATTATGGAATTGGATTTTTTTATGTAGTTTAATAATGATAATAGGATTCACAAGACTTAGAGCAAGCTGTTCTCAACTCATTTCCATCCTATAAAGAAATTTTAGCTAGAGATTTTCACTTTCAAAATTTTAACCAACCTTGTTATTTGTTACAAGTTTATGGACTCAGACAACACTTGGTAATCATTTGGGTTATGCTCAAATGTTTTTGTAATGTAAGTATCTTTGTCAGTATGTCCAAACGTATTCCAATTTGTGAAGTTTTCTCTATATTGTTTTGTTTATAGGATTGCTTAAAATAGTATTAACAAAATGGTTAGGCAAAGTATGCTAAAGTTTACAATTTTTGTATGATTATGATAAGTTAAACAGCCAAACTAATGAAATTGTATTAAAATTTTTAGGTTACAAGGTTTATATCGTGCTAGAATCTTTTGGCACTTATATAGAAATTGGATCTTTGTCTAGCAAGTTAAAAGTACTTTTGCATACATAGAAAACAAAGAAATATATTGGAGAATTAAAAATCTTAATGCATGAAACATGCATTTGACAATAAAGAGTAAGTTATAACTAAAACTTCAGGGCTAATATCACTTGTTTATTATTTACACCATGTATTTACACTTTTGACATCCATTATGAAAGTCATTCCAAAGAAAATATTAGAGCATATATAGGTTATACTCATTACAATCGGAGAATCAACGGTGACATAGGTTTATTGATACATATAGTGATCTCTTACAAGTTATACTATTGTAAATTCATATTTGGAACTGAAAATTGCTTGCATCTCTATCTATATTTTGTGCTTATTGTTTTACCAAATATTTAATAGTGAAATTTGTAAATAGAAATATTAATGTCATTTTTAAAAAGAAAATTTTTTAGCTTCTTTATCACTTCTTCCTTTGAATTGTCCTATCCTAAAAATAAGCCTTGATTATTAAAAAAATAGAAATTGTAAGGAAATATTTAATGCTTGGCTATGTGTCCTGCAAATGTATATATTGACAACCAATTCTAGGTTTCTATGAGGATCTTATAGCTGTTGTTGTTTCTTATTAGTTGTCCAAGATAGAAAATACTGACAAACTACTATTTATTCTCTCATCAATTTTAGTATTGTACATTGTTGAGTATTATGATGGGCTAGTTGCTTTCAAACTAATGTTATATTTCTACTTATTCATACAGATTTTTTGTGAATTTATTGCTTGAGATTGCTGATCACAGACGATTGTCAATTAGAGATGCAGGAATTATTAGAGATGTCTATATTTAGGGGGAATGAGCTCAGTGTGAAAGAACTTTGTGATACAATACTTAGTACTCTTTCTGACTATATGAAAGGCTTTCGTTACGACTATGTCAGACATATTGTAATTTATAAAGTGATCTCTATATTTATTGTTTTGTTTTGTCTATAATAATTGCATAACTTGTCATTAATATCTTATGTAGGAATAAATGATCACTGATGAGGCAAGTTTTAATCTATTTAAAACCCTCAAAATACTGCAAGCGCACAGGTTATGGGTGTAGTATGTGAGGTGTCGATCCCTCGAGGAGTTGTTGAACTAATCTAATTTTAAGTTATCTAAGACTTAAAAAATTATTAAAATGAAAATAAAAACTGTAGAGAAAAGTAATCACGTGAAGATGATTGATTGGAATTAAAATGTAAATTTAACACATAAACAATCAAATTGAGCACTACCAAATTAACAATGGAAACCACACAAGGAAGATTAGTCGATTATGAGAAGGCAAATTTATCCTATCATCAAATGCTAACATGATTACTTTTGAGTTAAGACGGTATCGATCCTAAACTTTCGAAGGGTCAATTATTCTCTCGCGAGTTATAATAATTAAACCCTAGATCATAACCCTTAATTGAATTATGGAATTTGCAATCTCTCAATTAATAAAAAAACTACAAATCCAATAATATCTTAAGCCCTCTAAAAGACAACTGGGTCCTCGTATGATATCTCTCTTCGTCTAAATTCCTGATTTGATTATTTACGTGATCTATTAGATTGTTTAACTCTCATTACCCAATCTAATCGTTTTGTTGTCGGTTCACTCTCTCGATTTGTCACCAAAGCATGCAAATATAACAAATAATTACAACACCCAATGTATTAACATCAAAATAAATCACATTAACATTAATTTAAGAACACGACAAATAATCACATCACCCAATGTCTTAACATCAAAAGAAATCCTAACATTGATTCAAGAACAAATCCTTAAAGAAGTTTAGAATATCATTATCAAACCCAAATCCATCACTATCAAATCCATCTTATACATTCAAAAGAGAGAACAATAAAGATGAAATGAAATGTCACTTGGAAGGGTCGGAATAAATCGGGAAGATGGCAACACTACATCCCCTTCTTCTCCTCCTTCTCTCTTCTTCTTCTTCTTCTCTCTTTGGATCTTTCTCAAAGTGGTAGATGTTGGAGCTCCCTTTAGGGTTCTTTCTCTTTGTTAATATAGTATTTTCCATTTTAGGTAAACCCTAGGGTTTTCTCGAGTCTAAACAATCCTAAATTTCCTTCGATAAGTCATGTTCGGGAGACCGTCTGTACTGTCTGTCACACAAGCCACAACCGTGGCCTAAGATTTTTCTCTTTGTCACGATCATAGCAGAAGGAGCCACGATTGTGGCAGAGTCTCTATGCTTCTGTCACGATCATGGCTCATTGTGGGCCTTACTTTGAGTTTATTCTAAATTCTCTCTGTTTTTCGATATTTGATCTGAAACACTAATAAACACATCAAGGCCCCTCAAATACACAAAATTTAAGCTTAATGACATGCTCTAACCCATAAATCACTCAAAACACAAATGTCTAACTAAATAACACAATCATAACCTAATCATGCACTAATCATTCAATTTAACACTAAACACATATTACACTACCCACTAAAACATTATGCAATCTATCACTATCAACATCCCCACACTTAAACTTTTGCTTGTCCTCAAGCAAAGACAAAACAAGCAAGACAAAACACACCAAACACAATTAACAACAAAAGACACACATATGCAATAATGGGTCAATGACATTAAACTTCAAGAAAAAAATTTAACTACAAACACAATCCCTCAAGTTGTTCTAACTTATGAACTTGTGAAATCTATGTCTAATTATTCAGACCAAATATACATACTAATCAAGAATTTAATATCAAACTCATTCACTCTTGCACTTACACACACACATATTGATAATTATTTGGTCAATCAAAATTGTAACTATCCTTAAGTAACTTTTCATGAAAATTCAAGCTATTCATTAAGATCGGTAGGATTTATTAATCAACACACTATTTTTGTTACTTTTAATTAACATGAACCTAGCCCTTTGACATGAAGGCAAATATTTGTAATAAATGTCCCCCAGTTACTAACTAGGCTATGCTTTTATTAAATGGCTTGGTTGGAATGTCATTACAACTTTTTGACGCGAAAGCAAACATTTGTGATGAATGTCACCTGGTTACTCAACTACATCAAATTTTCAACTTGTTACTATCTTTATTCATAATCCAATTTGTTTTAAAAAGGGCCATCAAAATAGTTATTTATTAAACAAAACACACCTTTTTTTGCCTACCTCGTTTCTTTAGCTAATCATTCTTATGAAAAGGTACTAACAATGCTACATATTCAATTAACCTAAAATTATAAATGAACGTGGTAAATTCTAGAGTGAACGAACTAACGTCATATCTTAATTAACATGCATATTTAACCGAAACAACCTAGAACACTAATTTTACAAGCTAATAAATCTTTGTAACCTAAAAGACTATGTTAAAAGCTAAATCGATTCCGTTAAGTCCTAGTCATTGACATATTCGCACAAATCATACCATGCAATTCTAAACAAAACTAACATACAACATGCAAAATTCACATTCAAATAAAAAAACATATAATGCATACAACCCTCCCCACACTTGGACAACGCCTGTCCTTAATATGAGAAGAACAAACAAACAATACATAAGGTGGGAATAAATATAACGAAATAAGAGAAACATGAGAAAAAATAAAAATAACAATAAAATAAAAGATAAGGGTTAGAGTATAGAACCGTCATAGTGATTGAGGTGGTGATGGTGTCAGAGGTGGTAGTTGAATGCCTTAAGCCTCAAAATACCTATGAATACATCGTATGTCCTGACTTTAGTGTCCTTGTTCTTTAGTGATCTCCTTTAACACCTTGGCATTTTCCAAAATGGCTTTGTTAGTGTTTGAGACTGCTTCCAGTACCTTCTCCCATCCTGTTTGCTCTTTCTATTCTGACTCCTTATTGGTTGAGTCCTCTTATATTCCAAGCTCAAACTAGCTTGTCCTGCCCTGGTCTTAACATAAGATTTAATGATGATATCTCGAAATTCCATATTATGGGACTTTAAGATTTCAGCTCTCGTTAAGTGACAAATGTTAAGGAACTCAAGACGATGGACAATTAGTCTAGTGTAATTGACGCCATAATATTCCGTAATGGTCCCGACCAAGCACCCCATGCGTAGATTATTGCTTCTCTTTCTTAGAGAAGCAGTAATTGCATTAAAGATATGGGTGGAGGTATAAACTTGGATGCTATGATCCATGCACCACAACAGAAAAAGTTCTTTTGTTGAACACTTGTTATTTTCGATTTTGTCAAAGACAGTTTGATACATAAATTTGTTCAATAATAAGTGTTCAGGGATTCTAATAATATTATTGTAGGCATTTTTACCATCGAAGCCAGTTTCGTCCAATAGTGGGTTGCACGAAAGTTATCATGCTCATCTACTATGGTTGAATTGGGGAATCCACCGATTTCACACAAAATGTCACAATCTAGCTCATATGGTTGACCCTGCAATTGAAACCATAGGTCCTTAGGGTTGGTTGGCTCAAATTGAAGGGAGGTGAAGAATTTTAGGGATAGTTCCTTATAAACAGGAAAATTGAATTGCGTGAATTTTTCCTACTGAATTCTTCCACCTAAAGCCTTAACCCATTCTCTCAATCCAATTATTTTTAACGTATCAAAATCTAAGTATTTAGGCACAATAATGTTCTTTAAACTAAGGGTGTGGTAGTGATTACCTTCCTCCCCTAAGAAGGTCGGGAAAGGTGTGCCATAATATGCTGTCCTGTTTCATTATCCTCGGCCCAATACTTAGACTTTGCCTTTTGTTACGTTCGTTTAACCATTTGTTTGATGCGCGGTCCCATTGGATTGAGAGTTGTGAAAAGTTTAGAGAGTTGAAGACTTGAAAATGGGTAGAGAAAAGTGAGAGGAGTTGAGTTCTTAGGTTTAAAGAGAGAGTGAGAAAGTGAAAGGTGTAAGAAAAATGAGAGTGAGTGTAAATATAAAGGGTAAGAAGGGTACAAAAAGAGGTAAAATTGGAAGAAAAAAGGCTGAAACTCACACATACCTATTCTGTCCCACCGCAGGCCACAATCGTGGCCATGCAAAAATTCCTGCATGCTTTCTGATTTCATTTCTTTTCCTCATTTCATCCTAAAATCCTTCCATACTTATAATTACATTATCACCTTATTGTGCTTACCTTCTACCACATTCTTATGCCAACTAATCCTCAATTCTCCTAAGATATTCAACTGGACTCGAAACACACATAAAGAAAAATAGGATGCAAAACATATTTACTACAAAAGATCACATAACAAGATCATAAAAACCATGGGTTGCCTCCCATGTGGCGTTTCTTTTATCGTCGGTAGCTTGACTTACTTCTTTTGTTCATGATGGTTTGAATGAGTCGTGTAATGGTAGCATTATCATAGGTCTCATGAATTGCAAATGAACTACCAAACTATGATTTCCACCACCTTTCTTCTTTGTCTTCTTTTTCCACTTATTCCTTCAAGATTGTGGCTTTCTAGATGGATCCTTGTGATCATCACTATGTTCAACCTCTCCATGAGACTTGGTTCTCTTAATGATGTATAATTATGCGAGTTTATTTTATCATTGGACACGTTAAATGACACCTTCTCATTCCCCACCCTTATAATCAACTTGCCTTCATCAACATCTATAATAGATCAGGCGGTGGCTAAAAATGGTCGTCTAAGGATAATTGGTATCTCCAAGTCTTCCTTTATGTTTAAAACGATGAAGTCTATGGGAAAGGTAAATTTTTCTACCTTAATAAGAACATCTTTTATTATACCTCTTGGATGGTGAATTGATCAATCAACGATCTGCACACTCATCATGGTCGGTGTTGTTTCTCCTAGCTTCATCTTTGGCATAAAGTGTAAGGCATCATACTTATGCCAGCTCTTAAGTCCGCTTAAGCCTTATCCGCTTTGACATTACCTATTGTGAAAGGAATGTAAAAATCCCCTGGATCATTTTGTTTGCACGGTAATGTTGCCATTTCATTAGAGTTCTTCGAGCTTCCTACTTCACTTGCCAGCTTTTCCAAGTCCTTTATGTTAAATGATCTCTCTTATATGGATTCCATAAGAGTGAGTCATGTTTTTAGCTACTCTATTACCTCAAGGACTTCTTTTAACTCCATTTCTTTTGACTTCCATAGTGCTAAAATGGGGCATGGAATTGCAAGTCAATACTCCTTGATTTCCTTTAGGTTATGTTCATTCAGCAGGAGATTTGTTTTTGCTCTTTTCTTTTCCTTCTCCCTATCTTCTTCAGCTTGGTTGAGTTTCTCCTTAGTGACCTAGGTGATAACCATGATCCTTTCCTTTGGGTTTGTTTCTGTGTTACTTGGAAGGCTCCCTGCATTTCGTGCAGATAGTGAATCTGCCAACTGGACCATTTGGACTTCCAAATTGTGAATAGAGGATGCATGATTCTTTTTCACTTATTGAATTTTTCTCCCAATCTCTTACGTACATCATCTATGCTTCCAATTTTATCGAAGATTTTGTCTAATTTGATGTCCATGGAATTAGGTTTCTCCTCTTAGAAACCAGGTGGCACTTGAGGTCGGAATTGACCTCTAGCATTATTTGACCACAAAAAGTTCAAATAGGGGTTATTCCCTCCACCACGACCAATCTGTGCTCCCATATACTTAATTTACACTGTTTCATTACTTTAAATCAAGAAGCAGTCGATGGTATCATGATTATCCTGGTCGTATAGCTCGCATCTTTATTGAATGGCCTTAATAGAGGCTGAAGAAGAAGCTTTCATGTTATTCAATTGTCAAGTCAAGTTGTCGATCTTAGCTTACATTTCTGTAATTGGGGTTAATAGTTAACTTTTTTATTCACGGAAGGTTGTAGGTTGTCTACTCCTGTCATTTATCCATGGACAGTTGTTACTGGCCATTTCTTCAAGCAACTCCTCTGCTTAGTCAACAGTCTTTTGCATAAACGATCTACTCGATGCTACATCTATGGTACCTCTCGTGGGTAGATTGACTCCATTATGGAAGGTTTGCAAAAGAAATTCTTTGTAAATCATTATATCTCTCCCATGCCTCATAAAGTGATTCCCCATTACTCTGTTGGAAGTTTATAATCTCTTTTATCATCTTTGCAGTTTTAGCGAGGGGAAAATACTTGTTTAGGAATGCACATACCAATTGCTCTCATTTTGTAACATTTAAGGGATTGAGAGAGTGGTACCAAGCTTTTTCTCTATCCCTTAACGTAAAGGGGAAAAGCCTTATCCTAATCGCGTCTCCCGATATCCCATAATATCGGAAGGTATCACAAATTTTGAGGAAGTTCACTATATATGCATTGGGATCCTTATTGGTTAGTCCGTAAAAATGCCCATTTATTTGTAACATGTTCAGTAGGGTTGAATGAAGGTGCTTGAACAGGAGGTCTAGCAATACTTTGATTGGTTGCATTGAATCCCAGTCTCATGAAATCCATAAGGGTCTGAGGTTGATTCCCTTGGTTTCCTCCTTACTAAAACTCTTGATGAAATTCCTCAGACATTGGTTCTTCAATTTCTTCTTCTTGGCGTTTGGCTCATTGAATGACTCATTCCAAGCTAGTAACGTTGAGTGCTAGGGTTTCAGTGATCTGACCTGAACTTCGAGTGACTCTTGTGTTCATGCAAATGTATAGACAGAAGAGTAATGAGAACGCCTTAGACTACAAGAACTAAAATAATCCTACTACTCCCCGGTAACGAAGCCAAAAACTTATTAAGGCAAGTTTTAATCTATTTAAAACCCTCAAAATACGGCAGGCACAAAGGTTATGGGTGCAGTATGTGAGGTGTCGATTCCTCGAGGAGTTGTCTAAGGCCTAAAGAATTATGAAAACGAAAATAAAAACTGCACAAAAAAGTAAACACGTGTAGATGATTGATTGAAATTAAAATATAAAATTAACATATAAAGAATCAAATTGAGCACTACAAAATTAACAATGGAAAGCACACAAGGAAGATTAGATGATTATGAGAAAGGGAGATTTATCCTATCATCAAATGCTAACATGATTACTTTTGAGTTAAAACGATGTCGGTCTTAGACTTTCGATGGGTGGATTACTCCTCTCGAGTTATAATCATTAAACCCTAAATCATAACCCTTAATTGAATTATGAAATTTGCAATTTCTTAATTAACAAAAAAAACCACAAATCTAATACGACCTTAAGCCCTCTAATAGACAACTGGGTCCTTACACGAGATCTCTCTTTGTCTAAATTCCCGATTTGATTATTTGCATGATCTATTAGATTGTTTAACTCTCATTACCCATTCTAATTGTTTTGCTATTGGTTCACTCTCTTGATTTGTTATTGAAGCATACAAATACAACAACTGACCACAACACCCAATGTATTAACGTCAAAAGAAATCGCATTAACATTTATTTAAGAACAAATCCCTAAAGAAGTTTAGAACATCATTATCAAACCCAAATCCATCACTATCAAATCCATCTTATATATTCAAAAGATAGAATAATAAAGATGAAATGAAATGTCACTTAGAAGGGTTGGAATATATCAGGAAGATGGCAGCACTGCAGCCCCTTCTTCTCCTTCTTCCTTTCTCCTCCTTCTCTCTTCTTCTTTTTCTCTCCTTGGATCTTTCTCAAAGTAATAGAGGTTTGAGCTCCCTTTAGGGTTCTTTCTCTTTCTTTATATAGTATTTTCCATTTTAGGTAAACCCTAGGATTTTTCGAGTCCAAAAAGTCTCAAATATCCCTCGATAAGTCACGTTTGGGGGGCTATCAATGTTGTCTATCACACAAGCCGATTGTGGCTCATTCTGCCACGATCATGATAGAGAACAAAATCTTAGTCCACTATCATGGCACTAAGGCCTCCATACTTCTGTCACGATTGAGGCCACGATGTGAGCCTAGGCCTTGCTTCGTGTTTCCTCAGAATTCTCTCTGTTCTTCTATATTTGATTTGAAACACTAATAAACACATCAAGGCACTTCAAGTACACAAAATTTAAGCTCAATGGTATGCTCTAACCCATAAAATACTTGAAACACAAATGTCTAACTAAATAACACAATCCTAAACTAAACATGCACTAATCATTCAATTTAACACTAAACACATACTAAACTACCCACTAAAACATTAAGCAATCTATCACTATTAATCATCCTTTAATGTTATATTCTTTTTATTCAATTTAATGATATTTATATAATTTTTTTAATACGCAATGCTCAACATTTTGAATAATAATATTTCAATATGATTTAATTTTATAATAATAAGAAAAAAATTCATAATAAAAACATGTTGATACATTAATATAAAAATATTGTTCAATATCATGAATTTAAAACATAATAAATAACATACCGCTACATTATTAAAAACATAGCAAATAATATTTCGCTACATTTTGAAAAACATAACAAATAACATTTAACTACATTATGCAACCATAGATAATATTATATAGCTACAAGGAGAAAAAAAATTAGCCAAAAATTATTAGATACATTTTATTTTTATTGCCAATTATTTGAGGCCAAAATTTTTCCTCCAAAAGCTTTAAATATTCAAAATTTAGCTACAAAAATAATACATTTTGGCTACGATTTTTGGAAACGTCATCTATAATATTCAGTTATGGGTAATTGGAAACACTTTATGCGATGAAACTAAAACACTATAAATAACTATAGGCGATGTTTTTTGACCAATTGGCTACATTTTTCTTTGAGGCCAATTGTCTTCTTTTTTTGTAGTGTTTTTAGAAACTTTAACTTTCATCTATTCAAACATTATGATGATCTCAATTGAAAGTTGAAGTTATAATTGAAGAAAAATGAAAAACACAAAGTTGCAACAACTTAGTAAGAAAACAAAGCTATGTATGATGGACATGGACAAGCATCTATATGTATGTTTACTTATAACTGGAAAAAGAAATATATTAAATAAAAGGGATAAAATATTTAAAAGTGTTCAACCTTTTAAGATTTTTTCAACTCAACGCTTAAATTTTTTTGATTTTTTAATTGAGTGACACATTTTTAAACCTTAATTATTCAATTCAAAAGGTTTTTTTAATGATGTGACATATATACTAATGCCACGTGGATGTCTATCTATTAACTACATCAGCAAAAACTACCAAATGTTATGTAGATGTCCATCTATTAGCCACATTAGTAGACACTAACATTTTAAAGTAAATTATTAAGGTTTTAAAGGTTGGTTATTCAATTGAGAGAAAACTTGGGCACTTAATTAAAAATCTTAAAAGGTTAAGCACTTTAAGGTTGGTTATCCCTAAATCAGATATTGGTTTCTCCGCCCGACTCTGCTTCTTTTGTAGGTATGTGTCTACTTATATTCACATAAGTCTACTTTAATGTTGAGTAGGATAAGTTGCATCTCGTTGGACTGGAATCCATTCACCAGGTATGACACTTTTATCTTTCTCTTTTTTTAACTTTTTTTAAAATTCACCAGACAGTGTTTTCTTCATGTTTATGGCGGTGAGGGATGGCAGTTCCAGCCATCCCTGTAGTTGCTTATGTTTTATTCATGTCTATCATTGCAATCTCTATTTTATTATGCAGTGTTGTTTAAATAATCCTTTTAAAGTTTCAATGTGGTTACAATTAGTAGTTAAGGTTGGCAGCTTTGATCAACCATGTTTGTTTCTCAGTCTCTTGTTTCCTTGACCTTTTCCTTGTTCATCTGGAAACATAGACTGAGGTTTATCTTTGTCCGCAACCAAGCAACGACCATAATAGTAGGAATGTCAAAATGGGTCAGCACATAGTCAACAGGTTTGGCTCGGTCAAATTGACCCACAGGCCAGGAAGGTTTGGCCCGTGAATGGATGGGCCAGACCATGGCCCGTGGAGCACAGGCCACGGGCCAGGGGTGACTGGCCCCGGGAGGCTTGCGGCAGTGGGTGGGTGGGTTGAACCATGGGTCGGTCCGACTGGTGAGACCCGTGGCTCGTCCACCCCTAAAACGACGTCATTTTCTAAGGCAGAGTTATTTGTTCTAGTAAGGGACAAAACGATGTCATTTTATCCCTGGAAGAAGATTAAAAAGTTAGAGAGAAAATGACGTCGTTTTCTCTCTGACAAAAAAAAATCGCCCACTCTCCTTTCAGTCCCTCCCACCTTTCGTCCCCTCCCTTTCGACCTTCCCTCTCCACTCCAGACTCTCTAGTCTCTGACTCTTCGCCTCCGGCTCTCAGCTCTTGACGTCTCCCTCCGCCCTACTCAGTTGTCCCTCATCTCTCCATCCCACCGGCCACTTATCTCATTGTGACCCAGAAGTTGTCCGCCTCCCTCTCCCTCCGTGACCCAGTCGCTATCCTCCATCGCGTGTGACTTCGCACTGTCGCGTTTCCTGTGTTTTTCAATGAAGGTAGGTGATTGTTGAATGAATTGGTGTGGTGATTATTTTTCCGTGACCTAGTCGCTGTGAATGAATTGGTGATTGTTAATTGAATAGATTGAGAATTGATTAAATGAAATACCGAATACATTTGATGGTTTGTTGAATGAATTGAGGATTTATTTGTTGTTGTGGATTGTTGCTGATTATTATGGTAATGTTTCTAGATATATTTGTGCGTGAATTGCTGCTGATTGTTGTGGTAATTTTTCTATTTTTGTAAGCTTCCTGAATGTTGTCCATTGACAAACTAAAACTTGAGATTGTGAATGAATTGCACATTTAACGTGAGAAATGAAATCACAATGTCATTATGTTCTAAAGAGTGGATCTATGGATGTAGTTAATAATTAAGTTATTAATGACTGATGAAGGAGGGAATCAATATGGGCAAGGAACTGATAATGATGAAGAAATTACAGATGAAGCTAATGAAGAACAGAAGAAGAAAATCCCTATCATAAAGATAATGGAAGTTTCAAGTTTCAATATATCTATTATAGAAAGACATCCAGTGGAAATGGATTTAATAGATTGTGTGGAAGTTTTCTATATAATGATGAATATCTTAGTGGTAATTGGTAAAGAACCTAATAAACCACCTAGGAGACCAGCTAGAAATGTTAGGCATAAAGCTTTAGGTATGGAGTTTAAAAGTACATAAGAATTCAAAGATGTCATTATTGACTATACAATGAATTCAATATGCAGTAGAAAAGAAAGGCAGTCTAAAAAAGGCTCACACTTCATAAACCATCATTCCTTGGAATAACTAATTGTCAACAGATCTTTTTAACTTCCTTTCTAAAGTATAACATACACAATCATTCACAATGACATTCAAATAATTGAACGAATACCTTCGGCAATGAACTAACCAGCTTAAGCTTTTGGACAATAGAGTAAATGGAGAAATCAACGTCTTTTATGCGAGAGTTAATAGCTTAGACTTGGTAAAAGAGTCATAAATAGCAATGCTTATGCAGATAATGAAAGAAATGTCACCTTTACAAGCTGTAGGCAACATCAAAATGATAAGAAAATTAGAGACAAACATGAGCCCATTAAATAATTAAATACAAGCAAAATGAGGTCACAAAATAGAACTAATTGATCAAATGAAGTCATCACAACCTTGAATCAGTTCCTGTACCTAAAAGTAGCATCTTATCATAAATTCACATTGTAAAAGACATCATTAAGATGGGAAGCATACCTTCTTCTCTACTGCTAACTTCAGCTTCTTCCATAATGGATTTATTGAAAAACACATGTATAAAAACAAAGTAAGAATATGATTTTAAAGAGATAAAGATAGCTAACATGAATAGATATTAGTAACCCAATTCCAGAGGGTCTTATCAATTTTTAGATTTTTTATATAACAAAAACAATATGAACAATAAGTGAAAGTTTTAAAAGATTATTCACAGTACAAACTAAGAAATTATGAATCAATGATTGTTTTACTTGTACTTTGATATAATGTTAGCTTTTTATAAGATTGGTACTTAATGTAGCTTATATTTTATTTTAAATCTAGTGGTTTCATGGTTGGTTTGTTAGATTAGATGGATGAATATATTATTCCTTCAGTTGAGAGTTCTAATCCAGTACCGGAGGTAGAAGTGGAAACTTCTATTCCGACACCGAGTGATGATAGAAGTTCAATTAGAAGTCAAGTTAGTCAACTTAAAAGTGATATTTGGAATCACTTTAAGAAGACTACATCGATCGAGGGAATTGAAAAAGCAGAATGCAATTATTGTCGTAAGTTGTACTCAAGTGATTTAAAAGGTGGAACGTCTTATTTAAAGAGACATACCGAATCATGTACTAAAAGGAAGATGATTTTAGGAGGTCAATCATTTTTGACCCTTAACCTTATGAAGGGAAAGAATTAAATAACCGTAACAACTTTTGGCAATAAGAGATCAAGAATTTTGATGGCTAATATGATTGTTGGAGATGAACATGCATTGGCTATGGTTGAAAGCGAGAGATTTAGGATATTTCTTAATTCATTCCAACCGAATTTCAAGGTTCCAAGTTGGAACATTGAGAAATGATATTTATGAGGAGAAGAAAAGAGAAACATTAAGAGTATTGTCGAGTGTTGAAGGATGAATTGTCATAACAACGGACATGTGGATAGCCGATAACCAACAGAAGGGTTACATGGCGGTGACGGTACATCATATTGATAATGATTGGAAGTTATGCAATAGACTTTTGAGGTAATTTATATTCTTTAATATCATTATCATTTACTTAATTTCATTATTTAATGAATTTATAATTTATATTGTTATATTTTTTTATGATAGGTTCATTTATGTACCGACACCACATACAAGTGAAAAATTGGCAAACGTATTGAAAGATTGTTTGATGAGTGTGAACCTCGACAACAAAGTTTCCTCTATTACAGTCTATAATTGTAGCACAAATGATGCTATGATTGAGAAGTTAAAGGGTAAGACGCAAGTTGGGAGGTTATTGGCTGGAAGTATGCTATTTTATATGCATTGTGTTGCGTATATTCTTAACTTGATTGTGAAGGTTGGGTTGGAGATGATAAAGGAAGCAATAGAGTGTATTCGGAGTAGTGTTTTATATTGGAGTGCAACTCCTAAAAAAGTTGAAACTTTTGAAGATGTTGCACAGATTTTATGCATTCCCTGCACAAAAGAAGTTAGTTTTGGATTGTCCTACGAGATAGAACTCAACTTTTAAGATATTGGAGTCGGCAATCCCATACGCTCAGCTATTTACTAGATTAGCAGAAAGGGATCCTCAGTATACCTTCGTACCATCAGAGGACCAGTGAAACTTGGCTAAAGAACTTTGTATAAAGTTGGAATTATTCAATAGTTAGATTGAATTATTTTCAGGAACAAAATATCCAACTTCACATTGTATCTTTAGCATTATGTGCAACATAAAGCATGTATTGGGATTGTGGATGTTTGACTCCAATGAAGTGATTCGAACGATGGCGGAGTGGATGACGGAGAAGTTTAATTCTTATTGGTCTAAAGTTGAAGATATTGTTGCAGTCTTATATGTGTTAGACCCGAGATACAAGATAGATGGGGTTGAATATATTTATGATGTATTATACAATGGTGAAGCTCAAGAGCGTGTACATACCATGAAACAATTATGGTATCAATTGTTTCATGATTATGAATCTAGAATGCAACAAACTCATGATCGGGATGCAGGCAGTTCAAGTTCAACTCATACTTCAATTTCAAGTTCAACCTTTTCATCTACCCCATTACTGACATATTCTCTTTCAAATTTTTTGAAAGAGAAAAGGGCTACGATATCTTATAGTACGATGGAGTTCGATAGATATATTTTTGATGAGTGTGTTCTTGAAACTGAAGGTGAGTTATTCGATATATTGTTATGGTGGAAAACGTTTGGACATAATTATCCGATCGTGCAAGCCATTGCACGGGACTTGTTAGCTATTCCATCATCCACTGTTGCTTCAGAGTCTGCATTTAGTACTAGTGGACGAGTCATTACTCCTCATAGCGGTCGACTTCATTATCGCACTGTGGAAGCTCTTATGTGTACTCAAAGTTGGTTAAAAAATGAAGATATTGATGGTAA
>JAOTAY010000189.1:10798106-10816143 GCA_025629805.1 Erythroxylum baracoense
TTTAATTAATTATAGTGTAATTAATTATTTAATTGATTTCACCATAAATTTGATTATTGAAATTAAAGCTTTACTTAGGAAATTATTTGACTCGTAATTATACCTTTTATTTATCCTCTATATATAAAAAATTAAAAATATATCAATCACTCTCATTCCTCTCTTCCATTCCTCTAGATTATGAGAGGAATGGAGGATTGCCCAAAACCAAGGAATGAAACTCTTAAGTCTTCAATGATAGGTTCATACCAAACATCAATTTTCATTCCATAACTATACCCCTTTTCCCATACCCCCCAAACAAGCACCCCCGAAAGTTTAGATTCAATCTATATTTAAGTATTTTTCATTATCTACGCTAACACTTCCAAGATTTAATGAACCTCATTTTACTATTAAAAAAATCCTGAAGATTACGCTCAATTCAAAATTGCAACCCAATCTTACTTTACTTTTACCTTTGCATGTTTTGTTTTTTTAACTACTGAACAATGTTTATGGTCAGGTTGTCAGTCGTAAAAGGAAAAAAAAAGAAAAACTGCAATACGTAACGGTTGACATTCGTAAAAGGAAAAAAAAGAAAAAAAAGTAATACATAGTGATACCTTAGTTACGTATCCTATATTGTACATGACGGATTAAAAACGAAGGAATGCAGAATACCTGATTTTGGTTCCATCTCTGATTCTGAAGCTGATTCTGAGCACCAAAAGAGCTCCAATTTTTGAAACCTTTAAGGAAAATATTCACTGGCATGTGGTTTAGGCCTTTTTCCAGTTTTCTCAATATTTAAGCTTTCTTAACAGGTCAGAGATTCCTTATGCTTACGATTGACATATGAGCAACTGCAGGAGACCTTAACCTATTTATATAGCTTCCATATCGGGCTTCCCTATCACAAGGCTGATATAGACCAGGTCCATACTAAAGGGATCCATTTTCTATCCGAACTTCGACCATTGATTTAGATCATTTATTGGGTCACTTTATTATCTTTATCTGGATCAAATTTCATAACTTAATCGATAATTTATTTAAAAACCAAATTACAATTAATAACTATCCACTTTATAAGAAATTGACAAAATTGCTCTTAGGGGCACAAAATGTCTTACAATCTCCCCCTTGGACAATTATTAATTACAGTTTTGACTCAACTTTTAAAAAACAGTTTAAAAACTCGGTTAAGCTACGCTGCTATATTAGTTGACTAAGTTTAAAAACAAAACATTTGATCCAAAAATAATGAAAGTCCAACATTTTGTCCTGTAAGGCTTTCGATACCGAAAAGTATCAAATGCATGTGTTATATGTGACACAGATCCAATACAATCACGCATATCTAATACCTCACTAACATAAATGGGAAAATAGAGTGTGGCAAACTATGATGATACCTTTATGATCTAATATGTATCATCTTCGTCTATAGATCTCGATTTCTCCAACTTTATGCCAAACCGCATGTGCTAAACAACATTAGAGAAATCCCGTTTTCTCTCACCGAATGCTAAATAGCATTAGAGAAAACTTATTTTCTCTCACCATATGCCAAATAGCATTAGAAAAAACCTTTATGTTCTCCAACTGAACGTTAAATTGCATTAGAGAACCTTTATGGGATTAAAAACTTATATCCCCCTACGTCATGTGAAACTTTAAGGATATATCCATATAAAACTGTATGTGTCTAATGATATAGACTCAAGGTCAATCTATATATATGTCCAATGACCTTTAAAATGCTTAAGATCAACACAAATCTTAAGGCTTCTATACGTATTATGACAATGCATGATAACATGTATTACTGAGGATAAACAATGATCATCTTTAATTGATGAACCATCATACCGTCATAATACATCAAAATGTACAAATGTACATGGAACAAACATAACGATCTTTTAACGAACAGTGTCTAAGGACTTCAAAACACCCGTACTGTATACTTATATTTCAAACAAATGGGCAAAGTCTTTTAGTTAAAGAACCGACTTATAGTTCCTTAGTTTTTAAATGCTCCAAATCTTAATGTCGCCTTTTCGAGTCAACTACTTCATGATCAAATATTCGACCTCAAAATGCTAAGCCCTGTGATATTCAATGTTGTTATTAAACAAAATAGAAGCTTGGTTATCACATTACAATCGAATGAGTCTAGCCACTGAATAAACCATAGACAACTCAGCAATCAAATTTCTGAGCTAAATTGTCTGTGAAGTAGCCTTATAGCATGCACTATGCATGCATGGTCGAGGAAATCACCCGTGTTTATTTGACACTATTCCACGACATTGTACCATCTGCTAACTTAAAACCTTAAGTGAACTTTCGATCATCCGGACACATAACTAAATTTAAATCTGAATTGCCTACGAGGTTTAGTTTGTTGAATTTTTTATATATCAACACATAATCCTTGATTCCCTTTATCTCAACACTCGCTTGATTGTAATTTAATGATCCCTATATGGGTAACCAAATACTGACCAAACAATCAAACAGTATATGCAATGTCCTGCCCAGTACATAGCCAAGCATACATCAAGCTATCAATCGTACTAGAATACGGAACATTCCTTATAACCTCTCTTGTTACTTGATTCTTTAGATACTGTGCCAAAGATTATCTCTCACTATGAGAGATAGTTGCTACGACAGGTTTACCATTAATCGTATTAAACCTTTGTAACATATACCTAATGTATGAACTCTGTGAGAGGTATAATGAGTGTTAAGATATGTTCCGGTGAATTTAAATACCTAAGAAAAAAGATGCTACGCTAAGGTCCTTTATGTCAAAATTTTTAACCAAAAGTTGCTTAACCTTATACAACATGGTCAAGTAATTTGACGTGAGCAATATATCATCCACATGCATTAATAGGAAGATAATTTTGCTCCCCCTGACCTCATAGTACAAGCATCCTTTTAACTTTATTTTTCATGAAGCTGAAAGAGGTCACAACCTCAACAACTGTAAGGTTTCACTTTCGAGAGGTTTGATGTAAATCATATGTTGATCTGCATAACGTGCAAACTATGATAGTTCTATCTGGATCTTGAAATCCTTCAGGTTGTACCATATAGACCACTTTATAAAGGTATTTATTTAGGAAAGCAGTTTTGACAACCATCTTATGTAACTTTTTATCATCATGCGTTACAGTTGCCTTAATCTCTCAAAATGTATCCTTCGAGGATACGAGAGAAAAAGTAACATCAAAGTCAACATTTCTCCCTAAGTGAACCATCAGGCAACTGAGCTAGTCCATAAACAACTGAACTTTATCCTGAAACCCTTTAGGTCTTAAACTTTATTTACAACTGAAATTTTACAGTTTTGCTACAAAATCAACTAGCTCCCTAGCCTTACTATGCCTCATGGCTTGCATCTCATAAGTCATTGCAACCCACCATAATTCTGCTACGGGTACAGAAATAACTTTTGTAAAAGTAACTGAATTCTTAATATGTCTAATATCATAATTCTGTTAACCTAATAGACTATGTAATCAGATGGGATAATAGGTCATCTCACTATGGTGGATTTTCATAACTACATTAGATCTTGTACCCCCAGGAACCTCTATGTATACAGGTATAAGTTCCTATTCTTGTACAGGCACGATACAAAGACCTAGATCCATCGGATCTAACTATATGAGTGGCAGGTACATAATAACCATAGTATCCACCCTGTTATCATCTGAAGGGTTAAAGGGCCCACCATCATCATAGACATCGTATTATAGAAACTTAGCTATTTGTGATTCTACTATTATGTTCCCTCCTTCTCTACAGTAAGATCTGTAGCCTTTAGAGTGATCAGGATATCTTATTAAATAGCAATGAACATAATGAGCACGCAATTTTCCTTTATAAGGATTATACTACCTTGGTAAGGTAGCCCCACACCCAAATGTGTGTAAGACCGAGTTTTCACACTTCTAGATAATCAGGTAGATTAATCTTGTTCTGCATTGACTTCTTCAACTCCTTTAGGATGCGGTTATGACTTTTGGCAACACACATTTTACTCAAGACTACCAGGTATAGTGAATCAAGTCACTATCCCAACCTATTCCATATATCTAGCAAATGGACCTTTTCAAGTCCTGAAACTAGCATTTTTGCCATGGTACTCTACTCTATGGTTAGATTTGACACTCAAAATTGCACAATGCAACTGTATAAGGTCTTTTGATATTCGTCTGTATCAGACTCAACAAGTCAGAAACACAAGTTAACCCTACTTCCTTATTAGTAAACTTGCTCCTGTAATAGTTAACACATATTTCCATATCATCATAATCTAGAATTGAGAGAATACTTTCTTTAATCAATCTCTCAACCCTAGCTCTGGAAATGTGGCTTAAACTTTTATGCTATACCATGTTTGACTTTTCATTCATCAGGGTCCTTCATTTCATGACTTGTTTAGTAAGATATGAAGAAGCATATATTTAATTCGGGGTAAGACACATTCTATACAAACCATATGACAAGAAAGTTGTACCATTATGTTTTGCATTAAACATAATTGTAAAACAAAATCATTAAATACAAAATGTCAACCTTCTTCGTTGATCTAAAGATTATATATAAAATGTATCGTGTAAGAAACCAAAACGAATCTTGTAACACGGTTCAGTATATACATCCCCTATAGATATTATTTCCACGTCTTCATTGCTGTTAACTATCAGTTCCTCCTCCACTTTAATTGGCTTTATCCTAGATATGAACCCTTGCACCATGGAAGTATCATGATCAGACACTCCACTATATAGCCACCAAGTACGTAATGCTACTATCGCAAATCAAATTCATAAATTGACAAGCCAAGACGTTATCTGATGATCACTGTCTTTCCTTCTAAGCCTTATACTGTTGGCTTCTTTATGTCATGCAGACCTTTACTAACACTGGATTGACCAGCATTAGTATGTGGAGAAGATTTAGTCTTTCTACCTTTTGATCTTAGTGTACTTTATCTTTGCGAGGGCTAAAGGAGTAGCAAATTTGAGTTCTCTTCCTCAGCAACGGAACTGGCAATCAAAGTATTGAAGTTCCATTTCTCATTCTGTAAATAATATATCTTCACTAGATTACTTAACTCTGGAGGGAGTATATTTAGAGTCTGGTGAATTTTGAAGACATCACGAGGAGGAATGTTTAACATCTTCAGTCTATTGTAAAGATGAATCATTCTTGATATGTACTCCTTTACTCCCCCTTTTCTCTCGTATACCTCATGGAGGATAATTATTTAATCAAGGCACTTGTCTCAATATTAGGTGAGACTGTGTACCTTTAGGAGACATTACCAAGACTTATTTAACTTTGTCTGTGTCCGGAAGTCCACTAAGCAGATGGTTAGGTATGGATCTCCTAATGGTCATAAGATATAGTCTATAAGACTGATCATGGGCTTCATAGGTTGCTTTATGAGCTTTCGAGCTTATGGATGTAGGTGGAGATGGCTTATCCTGCCGTATGGCCATATCAGCCTCAACTATCTTCATAACATTCAATCCATCCTCTATCCACTTCTTCATATTGAAACCGGTCAGGGTGTCAATGGTGACACTGATTTTATTGACCGAAAAGGTGACTGTAAAGAAACTTTGATTAGATCAACACAAATGCAGGACAACAGCGATACTTAAGCCTATTAAATAGTATCTTTACTAAAAATTTGGTCACACATATTATGAAATACCTGTGGGCTGAATGCCTAATATATGTAACTAGACTTCCACACATAAAAGCGATCAGAGTACAAACCATCAACTTTCATGACACTAACACCTGTGGGCGAATAGATCATTTAAACAACGACTTTCCTCTATCCAATGCCTTTATGTACATCTCAAAATCTCATGTAAGGCCAACACCTGTAGGCAGAATAATCAAACATGAGACTAGAGACATCCCCTAAAGTGTAAGCAGAATAATTCAAAATACTGACTCGAAAGGCCAATGTGATGGCTACATCCTCATCAGTACTCAAAAAGTCCACAAACATAAGAGATACATCTTTATGTCATCCTCAAATTCTTTATGGGCATATGGTATGTGAGAGTGTAACATCAATAAATGCAAAACTTGAATGAAAAATCTCATTGTCACACCCTTATGCTGAAGACATTATCTGAAAACTTCATTTGAGACTTTCGTAAAAGAAAAATCTCAATAGAGTGACTATCATACATTACTGGATATCGAACCGACCTCCTAAGACATAAGAATCTCATGTATCTCCTTTATGACAAGTTCGTTGCACGAAAATTCACTAAAAATGGCTTTAGAATGTCTTTGTTCCTTTTCCGATTTACTATCATGCAATCCTGAACACTAAACATGAGACCCGAGACATGAAAACTTGAAGTATCTCTCTCATACGATGTCCGAAATATGGAAATTTACTTGAAATCGGATTCGAAACGCCTTAATTCCTTTTTCTGGAGTTAAACTTTATTTTATTACTAATGTAATAAATCCAGAAAAATGGAAAATTTCACTTTATAAAATTTTTGGACCTGAAAACTGACCCAAAAAGACCCGAATTAGCTTTATGGGAATTTCTAAAAATTTTCTTTTTTTTAATGTCACTATAGCACGTCCGTACTGTTGACGTGGATGCCATGTCATTGCGCATGCGGGGGGATCGCACGTACGCTACAAACGCCCTCTCCGAAGTGTGCCAGATGCTTATGACGCATGCGTGTCACGCGCCCCCACAAGCAGATGCGCGATTACCATGTGACGCATGCGTTTATCCCCATCCGCATGTGCCACGTGTGCGGTCCAGATGGGTACATGAGACGCACGCGCCTGCATGCTCATGCCAGTGGGAGCGCGGGCCGTGTCCCGCACTTGTGACACATGTACGACACGTGTCGTGCTCCGTGTGGTGAGACGCGGCTTTGCACATGCCATTCATACGATGCTCCCTTGCGTCACTGTAGCGACTGCACGCGCCCAACGTTGGCACGCACCTCTGACATTGGAAGCAATTTTTGGTGTCCCAGAATCTCATTTTTTGCTTCGTTTGTTCCGTTTTTGACCTGTTTTTCATAGCTAGCCTTATATATACCACTTCTACATAAACGGAGAAAAATCATATTAGATAAAAAATCGAAAAACCTTCGTTTCTGGCAATTCGATCACTTAATTGCTCTAACACCACGTGTAATACATAACGGTACCTTAGTTACCTATCCCGGATCGTACATGAAGGGATTAAAAATGAAGGAATATAGAATACCTGATTTCGGTTCCATCGCTGATTTCAAAGCACCGAGGCCTTTACGGAAAGTATTTACTAGCACGTGGTTTAGGCCTTTTTATAATTTTCTTAATACGTGAGCTCTTTTAATGGGTCAGAGCTTCCTTATGCCTACGATTGACATATGAGCAACTGCAGGAGACCTTAACCTATTTATATAGCTTCTATATCGGGTTTCCCCATCACAAGGCCGATATGGGCTAGGTTCACATTAAAAAGGATCCATTTTTCATCCGGACTTCGACCCATTGATTTAGATCATTTATTAGGCCACTTTATTATCTTTATCTGGATCAAATTATGTAACTTAACCGATAATTTATTTAAAAACCAAATTACAATTAATAACTATCCACCTGAATGAAAATTGACAAAATTGCCTTTAGGGGCAAAAATTTCTAACACTTTTTGCATAGATTGACGAGGACTTACATAGATCACAATGTAAATGCCCATCAAGTCCTTACTGGTCTATTCAAAGTGGATCCATTAATTTCTATGATTAAGTACATTTGCTTCCACGGCTCCAGAATTCTATAATAGCCATATTCCACTAGAAAATCCTTTAGCTTCCACTATAAACCAACTATCATAACCCAATTTTCTAACAATGGCTTCAGCTTTCTTCCCACTTGTACAAGGTTCAAATATAAAAAACATATCAGGTTTCTTCTTGGCTGTCAAGTCCTTAAAACTCCTTTTAAGAAGGGGGCCACAAGCTCCCTGACAATTCCAAGCTATTATAGACATGATCTTGAGGTTGAAAAAAGTAAATAATAAAAGAATATCCTCAGACCCCATCTTCAGCATTCTCATCATTAACCTTTTGCTCTCCTACTCCTTGAGGGGCAATACTAGCAGAAGCAATTTGAACCCTTGGAAATGTTGATTCAAATATTACACCCTCTATGTTATCTGACCCTGAGAACCTGCATCTTTTCTTCCCTGGATCTGGTGGATTCTTGTTGGTGTAAATGGCAATGGCCTTGCATAATTTGGGAAACTCATTAAAAAAGTTAGAGGAGGGGAGAGATAAACGTCTTGATATGGAATGTGCCAACTTATTAGAAATGTCTAACAGAGGTTTGCTTATTCTTGGAGTTTCAATATTGGAGGTACTAGCTTGGGCCTCAAAGATCACTTGAGTACCATGTTTTGTAAAGGAAATAGGTTGCTTAGGTCCTTGTTTCCTTGATCCACCCACTTTTTGTTTGCCTATGTTCCCTTTCGTACTAGAGGAGGGAGTCTTATCTACCATAACTCTTTGACTGACATAGATCCCTACAATCTCAGAAGAAATTTTATATTTTTTGTTATAAAGAAAATAATTAATCTCATAAATGTAGATGTATTTAAACAAATATGTAGGTTTTTATTAGAAAATAAGCTCATTGAAATAACCCTATTATAAGGATCTTCAATAGAATATTACTTATATATTTGTAGATTTTCTCATTATGATAGTTTTATAATTGATGCTTAGACTTTATATTACCAAAGTATCTCATATGAAAAATACTAGATTTTAACACTATTTATGACATATTCTATTTAGAACGGCTCACTCAGTAGTACTTGGGTATAGTATGAACTACATAGAAATAGTTGAGTTAGTCAATAAAAAATTCATTACTCTAAATTAATTAGAAAGAAAGTTTTACTGTTCTTGATTAGGAGTTATTTAAGAAATTTTCTAGCTAGAGTGAACTGAGATTTAAAAAAATGTTTTCAAATATCAATTATAAATTAATTACTAATTAGAAATATCGAACATAATTATGTTTAAAAATAGGTATTAAATTCATGCTCTATGTCTAATTAAAAACTTTGAAGAAGAAAATATTAAATTATAAATCATAACCATCTATAGACAAGTTGAGTCAAACTGCTTGAACATTCTTAATAAGGAATTCTCTACCTAGAGATTTGAAAAAGTGTTTTCAAATATCAATTATGGAACAATTACTAATTCGCAAGAACAAATATAATTGGATTTAAAAGAACATACACTAAATTCATATTCTATGTCCAATTGGAACAATAGATAACAGAATGATTAAATTATATATCATGACCATATATGGATAGGTTAAGTTAACCATTTTGATATTCTTAATATTTGGATAGTTATGACATGTTCTTGGATATCAATCTTAATCTAAGATTATAAATTATTAAATTGGAGAATTAAATATATTAAAAAGAATTTTAATTTATCTAATTATAAATATAAATTATAATTATAATTTGTAAGTATTCCCAAGATATTAGGAACTTAATGGGTCACACATAAAAGAGTAATTAAAAATTAATTTAAATTAAGTTAGACTTAATTGTGAAATTTGAGGATTGTAATTATAATTAGAAAGTGACATTAAGTATAAGTGGAAATTTTTAATTTTATATGAGAGAAACTCTTTTGTCTTTCTTTATAAATAGGAGGAAAGTATAAGCATGTTAGCACTCTTAGGGTTTTTCTAAGTCCAAAATCTTAATAGAGAGTCAAAATCTTGGGCCACAATAAATAGCGCTGACAACCTCTCAAACAAGATTTATCGAGCAACATTTGGGATTTTTTGGACTCAAAAAAACCTAGGGTTGACCTAAAATGGAAAAATACTATATAAAGAAAGAGAAAGAACCCTGAAGGGAGCTTCAACCTTTACCACTTTGAGAAAGATCCACGGAGAGAGGAAGGAAGAAGAAGCGAGAAGGAGGAGAAAGGAAGAAGGAGAAGAAGGGGCTACAGTGCTGCTATCTTCCCGATCTATTTGGCCATGATCGTCGGCTTGGGCTTTGCTCCAATTTTCCTCCGAATCCTCTCCCTTCTTCGATATGTGATCTGAAATACTAACAAACACATCAACGCCCTCAAATACATAAAATTTAAGGTCAATGACATGATCTAACCCATGAAACACTCAAAATACAAATGTCTAACTAAATAACACAATTCTAACCTAAACATGCACTAATCATTTAATTTAACAACTAACACATACTAAACTACCCACTAAAACATTATACAACCTTCCACTATCAACATCCCTACACTTAAACTTTTGTTTTTCCTCACAAAAAGACAAAACAAGCAAAAACAAAAACAAAAACACTCCGAACATAATTAACAACAAAACACACACATATGCAATAATGGGTCAATGACATTAAACTTCACGAAACAAATTTAATTACAAACACGATCCCTCAAATTGTTCTAACTTATTAACTTGTGAAACTATGTCTAAATACTTCGAACGAAATATACATACTAACGAAGACCTTAATATCAAACTCATTTACTCCTATTACTTACACACACATATTGATAATTATTCGGTCAATCAAAATTATAACTATCCTTAAGAAGTTTTTCATAAAAATTCGAGCTATTCACTAAGATCAGTAAGATTTATTAACCAACATACTATTTTTGTTACTTTTAATTGACATTAATCTAGCTTTTTGACGTGAAGGCAAACATTTGTGATGAATATCCCCCTATTACTCAGCTACATCATATTCTCAACTGGCTTCTAACTCTATTTATAACCTAATTTGTTTCAAAAAGGGCCAGCGGAATAGTTATTTATTAAGAACACACACACGTTTTTATTATTTTATTTTATTGCCGATCTCATTTCTTTAGCTAATCATTCTCATGAAAAGATACTATCAATGCTACGTATTTGATTGACCTAACATTATAAATGAATGTGATAAATTTCTAGAGTGAACAAACTAACATAATGTCTTAATTAAAATGCATATTTAACCGAAACAACCTAGAACATTAATTTCACAAGCTAATAATTCTTCATAACCTAAAAGACTATGTTCAGAGCTAAATCGATTCCGTTAAGTCCTAGCCATTGACACATGACACAAATCACATCATACAATCATAAACAAACTAAAATATAACATGCAAAATTCATATTCAAATAAAAAACATATAATGCACAAAACCCTTCCCACACTTGGACAACACATTGTCCTCAATGTGGGAAGAACAACAAACAATACATAAGGTAGGAATAAAAATAACGAAACAAGAGAAACATGAGAATAATTGAACATAACAATAAAATCAAAGACAAGGGTTAGAATATAGAACTCGTTATGGTGATCGAGGTTGTGATGGGGTCGAAGGCGGTAGTTGAACACCTTAATCCTTGAAACATCTGTGAAAACATCATATGTCCTGGCTTTGACGTCTTTGTTCTCTAGTCATCTCCTTCAATAACTTGGTGTTTTCTGAAATACCTTTGTTAATGTTTAAGACGGTCTCCATTACCTTCTCCCATCCCGTTTTCTCTTCCTTTACTAACTCCTCACTGGTTGAGTCCTCCTCCTGTTGCAGTGGCACTGAGCTCAAACTGGCCTGTCCCGCTCTGATCTTAACATGAGATTTAATACTAATATCTCAAAGTTCCATATTATGGGATTTCAAGATTTTATCTCTCGTCAAATGACGATTGTTAAGAAACTTAGGACGATGGACAGCTATTCCATTGCAATTGACACCATAGTATTCCGCAATAGCTGTGATCAAGTACCCCATGCATAAATTATTGCTTCCCTTTCTTAAAGAAGCAGTAGTTGCATTAAAAGTATGGGTGGAGGTGCAAATTTGGACGCTATGATCCACGCACCATAATAGAAAAATTTCTACTGTTGAACACTTGTTAGTTTTAGTTTTGTCAAAGATAGTTTGACACATAAATTTATGCAATAACAAGTGTTTAGGGCTTTTAATAATATTATTGTGGGCAATTTTAGTATCGACGCTCTCTAATCTAGTCAGTTTTGTCCAATAGTTGGGTTGCACAAAAGTCATCGTGCTGATTGACTATGGTTGAATTGAGGAATCCACCAATTTCACACAAAATGTCATAATCTAACCCTTATGGTTGACCCCACATCCAAAACCATAGGTTCTTAGGGTTGGTTGGCTCAAATTGAATCACATGAATTTTTTCCCACTAAATTCTTCCACCGAAAGCCTCAACCCGTTCTCTCAATTCAATTGTTTCTAACATATCAAAATCTAAGTGTTTAGGCACAATAATGTTTTTTAAACTAAAGGTGTGATAGTGATTACCTTCCTCCTTCGAGAAGATTGGGAAAGGTGCGCCGTAATCCGCTACCCTGTTTTGTTATCCGCAGCCTGATACTTGAACTTTGTCTTTTAGTTGGGTTCGCTTAACCATCTGCTTGATACGCTATCCCACTGGATTAAGAGTTGTGAAAAGTTTAGAGAGAGTTGAAGACTTGAAGATGGGTAGGGAGAAGTGAGAGGGGTTGAGTTCATAGGTTTAGAGAGAGAGTGAGAAAGTGAAAGGTGGAATAAAAATGAGGGGTGAGTGTAAATATATAAGGTTGGAAGGATCAAAGGGGTAAAATTGGAAGAAAACAAGCTAAAAACTGCACATACCTGTTCTGTCCCACCGCAGGCCACGATCGTGGCCCAGCAAAAAATCTTGCATACTTTCCAATTTCACTTCTTTTCCTCATTTCATCCTAAAATCCTTCCATACCTTATAATTACATTATCACCTCCTTGTGCTTACCTTCCACCACATTCCTATGCCAACTAATCCTTAATTCTCCCAAGATATTCAACTAGACTCGAAACACACATAAAGAAAAACAGGATGCGAAAACTATTTACTACCAAAGATGACAGAACAAGATGATAAAAACCATGGGTTGTCTTCTATGCAACTTTTTTTTTTACTGTTGGTAACTCGATGTACTTCTTTTGTTCATAGTGGTTTGAGCGAGTCATGTAATGGTAGCACGATCATAGGTCTCATGAATTTCAAATGAGCTACCAGCTATGATTTCCACCACCCTTCTTCTTCATCTTCTTTTTCGGCTTATTTCTTCGAGATTGTGACTTTCCAGGCAGATCCCTATGATCATCACCATGTTCAACGTCTCCATAAGACTTGGTTCTCTTAATGATGTCTATAGAATTGTGAGAGCTTTTCTTATCATTAGATATATTAAAGGACAACTTCTCATTCCCCACCCTTATAGTTAACTTGCCTTCATCAACATCTATAATAAATCAGAAAAAATGGTTGTCCAAGGATAATTGGTATCTCTAAGTCTTCCTCTATGTCCAAAATGACGAAGTCCTTGGGAAAGGTAAATTTTTCCACCTTAACAAGAACATCTTTGATTATACCTCTCGGACGGTGAATTGATCGATCAACCATCTGCACACTCATCATGGTCGGTGCTATTTCTCCTAGCTTCATCTTTTGGCATAAAGTGTAAGGCATCATACTTATGCTAACTCCTAAGTCTACAAAAGCATTATCCATCCACTTTGACATTAACTATGGTGTAAGGAATGTAAAAATCCCCTAGATCATTTTGTTTCCATGGTAATGTAGCCATTTCATTATAGTTCCTACTTCACACGCCAACTTTTCCAGCACCTTTCTATTGATTAATCTTTTTTGTGTGGATTCCATAAGAGTGACTCGTGTTTTCAGCTTCTCTATTACCTCAAAGACTTCCTTCATCTCTGTTTTTTTTTACTTCCGTTGTGCTAAAATAGGGTATGGAATTGCAGGTTGATATTTATTGATTTCTTTCATGTTATGTTCATTTAGCAAGAGATTTTTGTCCCCTCTTTTCTTTTGCTCCTCCCTATCTTCTTTAGCTTGGTCGAGCTTCTCCTTAGAGGCCTGAGTGATAACATGATCCTTTCCTTTGAGTTTGTTTGTACATTATTTAGAAGCTCTTCGTATTTCGTGCAGACAATGCATTTGCCAAGTGGCCCATTTAGACTTCCATGTTGTGAATGGAGGATGCATGATTATTTGTCACTTGTTGAAATTTTTCTTCCAATCTCTTATGTGTATAATCCATGCTTCCAATCTTATTCAAGATTTTTTCTAATATGGTATCCATGGAATTAGGTTTCTCCTATTGGAAACTAGGTGGCCCTTGAAGTCAGAATTGACTTCCAGCATTGTTTGGCCATGAAAAGTTTGGATGATTTTTCCACCTAGGATTGTACGTATTTGAATAGGCATTGTTCCCTCCTCCACCACAACCAAATTGTGCTCCCATATACTTAATTTGCTTCATTTCATTACTTTGAATTAGGAAGAAGTATATGGTATCATGATTATCCTAGCCACATAGCTCACATCTTTGTTGAATGCCCTTAACAGAGGCTGAAGAAGAAGCTTTTATGGTATTCAACTGTCAAGTCAAGTTGTCAATCTTACTTTACATTTTTGTAATTGGGTCAATAACTAAAGATCCTTTTTGCTCATTGACGGTTATGGGTTTTTTACTCCTATCATTCGTCTATAAACAATTATTACTGGTCATTTCTTCAAGCAACTCTTCCGCTTCATCGACAGTCTTTCGTATAAGTGATCAGCTCAATGCTGCATCTATGATACCTCTCGTGGGTGGATTGACTCCATTGTAGAAGATTTACAAAAGAAATTCTTTTGGTAGGTTGTAGTATGGACACCTCCTTTGTAAATCCTTATAATTCTCTCACGCCTTGTAAAGTGATTCCTCATCACTCTGTTGGAATACAAAATTTCTTTTATCATCTTTGTAGTTTTAGTGAGGGGAAAATACTTATCCAAAAATGAACGTACCAATTGCTCTCGCGTTGTGAGATTTGAGGGACTAAGAAAATGATACTAAGCTTTGGCTATATTCCTTAACGTAAAGGAGAAAACCTTCATCCTAGCCGCATCTTCCGACATCTATTTCAAGGAAATTCACTATATGTACTTTAGGATCCTCGTTGGTCAGTCTGTAGAATTGTACATTTGTTTGTAACATGTTCAGTAAGGTCAGCTTAATTTTGAATAAATGTGCTTGAGCAGGAAGTCTAGCAACAACTTAATTAGTCGCATTAATTTCTGGTCTCATGAAATCTATGAGGGTCTAAGGTTAGTTCCATTGGTTTCCTCCTTACTGAAACTCTTGATGATATTCCTTAGCCATCAGTTCTTCAATTTCTTCTTCTTGAAGTTTGACTCTTTGAATGGGTCGTTCCAAACAAGTAATGTCGAGTGTTAGGGTTTCAGCGATCTAACTTGAACTTCGAGTGACTCTTGTATTTATGCAAATGCACAAACACAAGAGTGATGGGAACACCTTAGACTACAAGAGCTAAACTAATCCTACTAACTCCCCGGCAATGACACAAAAAAATTATTGAGGCAAGTTTGAATCTATTTAAAACCCTCAAAATACTGCAAGTGCAATGGTTATGGGTGAAGTACATGAGGTTTCGATCCATCGAGGATTTGTTGTACTAATCTAATTTTAAATTATCTAAGGCATAAAGAATTATTAAAAAGAAAATAAACTACAAAGAAAAGTAAACACGTGAAGATGATTGATTGGAATTAAAAAGTAAAACTAACACACAAAGGGTCAAAATGAGCACCACCAATTTAACAATGGAAATCACACAAGGAAGATTAGCTAAATATGAGAAGGGGGATTTATCCTATCATCAAATGCTATCATGATTACTTTTTAGTTAATACAGTATTGGTCCTAGACTTTCAAATAATACTCTCTCTCTCTCTTCATCTAAATTCCTAATTTGATTATTTGCATGATCTATTACATTGTTTAACTCTCATTACCCAATTTAATCATTTTGCTATTAGTTCACTCTCTCGATTTGTTACCAAAGCATGTAAATACAACAAATAATCATAACACCCAATGTATTAACATCAAAAGAAATCACATTAACATTACTTCAAGAACAAATCCCTAAGAAATTTTAAACATCATCATTGAACTTAAGTCCATCACTATCAAATCTATCTTATATATTCAAAAGAAAAAACAGTAAAGATGAAATAAAATTCGCCGAGAAGGGTCAGAATAGATTACGAAGATGGCAAACTGCAGCCGCTTCTTCTCCATCTTCCTTTCTCCTCCTTCTCTCTTCTTCTTACTCTCTCCTTGGATCTTTCTCAAAGTGGCAGAGCATAGAGCTCGCTTTAAGGTTCTTTCTCTTTCATATATAGTGTTTTCCATTTTAGGTAAACACTAAGGTTTTCTCGAGTCCAAAAAATCTCAAATGTCTCTCGATAAGTCACGTTCGGGAGGCTGCTCGAGCTATCTGTCGCACAGGCCACAATTATGGCCCATACTGCTACGATTGTGGCCTAAGATTTTGGCACTTTGTCACGATTGTGGTAGAATGAGCCATGATCATAGGCCTAGGCCTTGCTCCAGGTTTTCTCTGAATCCTCTTTGTTCTTCGATATTTGATTTGAAACACTAATAAACACATCAGGGCACCTCAAATACACAAAATTTAAGCTCAATGGCATGCTCTAACCTATAAAACACTCAAAACATAAATGTCTAACTAAATAACACAATCCTAACCTAAACATGCACTAATCATTCGATTTAACAACTAAACACATAAGAAACTACCCACTAAAACATTATGCAACCTACCACTATCAATGCACCTATGATTAGATCATATTAGTTTTCTAACAATAGTATTAGAGTTTCCTTTAATTGATTAACTTGATTATTATTGATTTGATAAGATTAATTTTTAAAAACTTGTTTTAATGAATTCTCTAACATAGATTAAGGCAATAATTAATTAGGGATTTTTTAATTTTATAAAAAGTTAAACCAAATCATATGCCTCCCTTATTTATTTTATGTTTTTTGGATATTTAATTATTCTGTTTATTTAAAGGTTTTGGAAAACATATGAATGCATGCTTTGTTTATGGTTTTGAAACTTACCACACCCGCCTCATCCCTTACATTGCTTTTGATATTACAAATTATATATGTTCCCTTTTATTTTTTAAATAGACATCTTACTCTTATTCTTTTATGTCTAGGTTGTGTGTGTTTACGTGCATGATTTAGAACTGGAAAACCATCTTATGCAAGTCCCCCCTAGAATCAGATGAAGCATGTTTTGAGTACCGAGTGCGTTAATTTTGAGTGAATTAGTCAATGGATGAGGCTGAGAAGCATCATTCTACCATCAATAAAAAGTGTTTTTTCCACCAACGATGCCTTATTAGTGGTGATAGAGGCAAAATTTGTCCAAAGAGAAGAACCAACAGTGGGCAGGAGAGGTGATGAAGATCAAGGGATATGGCATAGAAGTAGACAATGATAATAAGAGAGGAAACATAACGGAGGTGGTGACGAAGAAACATAAAAATCCTAATCTGGAGGCCTACGTGTAAGGGGGTCACGTATGACTAAGTTAGATGTGTTATCAACACTAGAAATTCATTGAGGCATGTGCAGTCCCAACTCGTTTTTTTTTTTAATTTTGTGTTTTTAGATCCTTCCCTTTAATTAAATTAGTTTAATTAAGATTAAATTATTCTAAATTCCTAATAAATATAGAAAAGCATTTTTAACTGTTTAAAAACTTATTTTCGAAAGGTTTAATTTTATCTAGACAAATTTGAAATTTAGTTTAATTTTTAGTAGTTGAATTTTTAATTAAATTAGTTATCAAATCAATAACTAGAATCAAGCAAAGGTTTTAAAGGATTTCCTTTCATAATTTGATTTTGTTATAAGTAACTAATATAATGAGATTATATTAGTTTTGATCAAACCTACATGTTGGACCCCGATTTGTTTGAGGATTAATTTTATTATTTTGTTGTGATTAGGCTTTAATTAAAATTTTTGGGGATATAATTTTTTTTTAAGATTGAAGTTATT
>JAOTAY010000189.1:10834612-10854363 GCA_025629805.1 Erythroxylum baracoense
TTAATTTAATCTCATTAGAATTAATTCTAGTTTATTAACTAAATGTCATTCCACTAAAGACAATTAGTTGAACTCTTGAACTATTAATATTATGAGAACACGTATTTTATGTCCAATTGCAAACCCTATTTAAAACCTTATTATAGCCATCCGCACAACAAAGGGTAAAATTATCGTTTTGCCCTTATGTTGGTTTTTCCTTATAAATCTCCCATTTTGCTTTATATGGTGATTAACACACAAGATCTCATCTTGGTGTTAAGACTTGATGGGCAACTAGTCCATCAAACTACTGGCGTCAGTTTAATCACCAAATCTCCTTAAAAAATCTAGAAGTGATGATATCACTATAAACTTTTAATTTGAGAGAATGTTCCCGGATACATGTTTCAATTAATAATTCCAACATGCAAACACTGAATTAATACTTTGTAAAAATCTATTCTGATCATGTCAAGAATTATAATGAAACACATACGAGTTCACCACTCATTAAGATTGTGGTTCATAATTAGCAAATGCTTAAGTTGCATGTTTTAAGATTAGAGTAACGACCCACTTTATTCTTGAAAACATACTTAATTCCATATTCATTTAATAATGCCATTATCAATAGTCAACTACTATTATGATACGAAACTCATCATTCCCTTAAAGTAAACTCCTTTACTTACCCGGAGATAAATCGCAACACTACAGTCTAAACTATAATCAAGTGACCAACTTGATTATTCAACTATGAATCCATTAATTTAGATTATAATAATATACATGTTTCCCATACATATCTATGTATATGTATATTACTTACAAAAGAATCTTGGTACCTTATGACTAGATATATAATGCTCATTAAAACCAAACTCTTTTATTTTATTAATAATAAATATTTCCATTGCAAAACTGTAACTGAAGAAGATTAAGGTACATGTAAATACACTTGCTTTCCAGGGTACTATATTTATATAACTCTAACAATAAGTTTGACATGAAGTTGAATAGTTTGTCCTCATCTGAAATATTCTTAACATCAAGCATTAAGGAACTAATTTTCTTAACATAATCTCTTACTGACCCATTATGCTTCAACCACTTCAAGGCATCTCTTATAGGCTAAGTATTGTTGTTAGGAAGGAATTAATATTTTAGCTCCTTTTTTATCCTCTCCTATGTATCAACGGGAGGTCGGTTTGCATTGATTTCAATAAAGGTTTGAGTTCTCCACCATATTTTGCATGTCTATCCAGATACATTACAAAATGTTCACCTTGTCTATGTCCGGCACATTAGCAACTGCAAAATACTGCTCCATAACCCACAAAAAGTTCTCAAGTTTTAATTCATGCTCCTTTAGCATGGTGCTTTCAACATGTCTTACACCTTAAGTTGCAATTGCATGTTTAAGGATAATCATCTTGAAAGTTGCATCCTCTTGTGCTTTGATTAAATCAACCACTTGATCTTGCAATTATTGTAACACACTCATTTAGATTACTGCCACCCACCATTGAATCACCGACGTAGCTCTGATACCGACTATTATAAAGACTTTGCAAGGAACTCAAAGTTCACACACAAAATAAGTCAAATTCTAAGTGCAGTAGTTAAACTCTCTTCAACTTAACTTTACCAAATCGATAGTGTTTAAGGTGTTTCCCATAAAGGAAAAATAAACCCATGAAGTTCATTATGGACAACAATAAGAAGAGAACGATGCACAAGGCTTTACAATATAATTGCCAACCTTTATATTACTCTCAATTGATATAGAGAATACAAAAGCTTCATCTCTCTTTAATTCAATGAAACCTTTACTTAAATAAGCTATTTATAGGTTTTTGGGGACTTGTTGGGTAAGAATACAAGAAAAAAGGCACAAAGCTACCAGGCACAAAGCTACCAATTCATTAACTTAGTTGGTGTTTAAAATCACCAACCACATTAGACACTACTTTAGTGGGTGCTTTACATAACTTACCACTATCCTACTTCTAAGTAAAAGCAACATGCATAAAATGAATACAAGACACCACACCCATGTTCTTTGTCATGTCCTCCCACTTATTTGATGATTCGTCTTATTAACTTTGCCACATCACCCATGATCTTCATCTAAAGGTGAAGGTTAGCCAAGTTTTGACCCAATTTATTGTAGCGCCCCACTTTTATCAGACATTTGTGCCCATATATCCATAATACATTCGAGCACATGCCCGACAAAAACGACACGCTAATTATTTCACTTTCACTAACTCATGGAATCATAATCTAAAACATAAATCTCATGGTCTCCAAAACACAAATTTCCTCACTCCATTTCATAATACATAAGATACAATGTAGCATTACATACAACATCCATGTATATACAATATTGACAACCTATCAGAGACTACAACTCTGTCTACAAACATGCTACATATATGAGGAAGTATACAAAGTTTATTCTAAGTCCTTCAGTCCTAGCTGACCGACCTTTGAGCCAGGTCTTCTATCCCTAAAAATCATACTAGATCTCTTTTAAGTTGGCTTAGAAACTATGATGTCTCTTTTGAACCTGAAAAGTCAACGTTGCAATTTTGGTGAGTTTTACAAACTCAGTGAATTAACCATCCTTGATGGTTCACCCATAACATACATTAACACATACAAACACATAATTCACATCATTTCATTTTTCACATAGCATCACAAAACACTTAGTACATGAGTTTTCATATTTTTCATTCTACTCAATTCAACATTTTATTACAATCATTCAAATCCTACAATTCATGTGTATATGCAATGTTCATGAGACTCACATTTTTTATTATATTGTTGTGACCGAGTGCCTTTTTCACTGTCCTGTATTAGTTGTGGATACCAGGCTTATTAATACTGTCCCTTACCCAATGGGAATATAGGGCTAATTTTACATTGTGAGCCAAAGGCCCTTATCACATTATGAGCTTTAAGCCCTTTTTTAATGGCGACTCTGGTTATAACTGCCTTTATATTTCATACATTTATGTAATGAAATGCACTAAACGTATTTAATCATTATGTTCAATCAATCACATTCACATTCTCTTTCTCATTCACATTTTTCATTGGACCTTGGTTTGGCATTCCATTGAAATTTAGAGCACTTATTCTGTCAAATTAACATTCAATGAGCACTTCCAATGTGTTATTCATGCATCAAACGCCTCAGAAATTTAATGTTCGAAATCAGTACATACACATCACATAATAATTCAATATATAGATTAATAAACAAATAATCTAAGTGAGACCATCTTAGGTTACTCACAGTTTGCTCCAGATAGCTCATTGCCTTGAAGTCTCGACAACATTTGGAAACGGTTGCTCAATGTGTTCTTCTACCACTTGCAAACATATACATTTACTATTACTACTTTACACATTCACATGAATACTCAATCATAAGCACATGTATATATGTCATATATAATGCATGTTCAATGACAAATTCCTGGGTAAATTTCCTTAATACAAACCTTATAATCAATTAACATCATCTTTCAATCATCCTTTAATACCTAATACACTTTTGCACTTTAATCAGCTCATTCAACATCAACTAGGTTCCTTTAAGATCTCATTCAAGCCTAAATACCTCATATAGAAGCACCCTAGCATTGCTTGGTTCATATTTCACTCAAAAGACAACTCTTTTTCTCTATAGTTTGGCCACGATTGTGGTGTCCCTGCCACGATCGTGACAGAGACTTTTAGAGCTGGCCATGATCATGGTGCTCCTACCACGATCGTGACAGAAACTTTTTTTAGCCAGGCCATGATTATGATAGAAACATTTTCTGTCTAGGCCACGAGCGTGCCCTATAGATTTCCCCTTTCATTCATCCGTATTCAACATATATCTCAACACTAAATTCACACCAAATTTTCCAAAATTCACTACCACTAATACAACATCATTACATACTAATTCAAATGCCAATTTGATTCCATTAAACTTTCAAACCTCTAATAATTTTATTTATCACTTTCATCTAAATCTTGTTCTTCATGCAATCCTATCCTTTTTCTATAATATCTCATTCATTGTATCAAATAGTTCATTGTAAAAAATCCATCATTTCAAATTGACAACCTCTTCATTTATACCTAAATTTTAGTTCAATATCATCTACAGACAATTCAAAATCCATGATTATCAGAAATACCAAAAACATAACCTATTCATATACACTTTCATCACCAATTTTTAGCACATTTTCTGCTTCATTAACACCTTCATTTTAACCTTAACTATCAATCTGATTCATCTCAATTTAAGACACCATAATACTCCCATTTATTAGTCATAAACTCATAATTTATCACTCATCAAAACGTAAAGTAAGACATAACTCTATTTACCTCTTCCTTCACACACAACATCATACTTCAAACTTCTTGTTCATAATCATTCATCTCTTAAATTTCATCGTTATAATTGCTTCTTACTAAAACAACTCATGCATAACATTATCTCACCAAAAATTTAAAACATGATCTCTTCATTGCTATTACCACTTATGTTAACATAAAAACAAATTTCATGATTATGATCATCAATCTCAAATTAATCATCATATTAGTTTCATTTAGCACTACCCATGAAGATCAAAGCATAACTTACCTGCTTTACTCTTAAGCTTCTTCAAAATCACTAAGAAATCCTAATCCTTTATGCTCTCGATCATCAACGTTCTAGGGTGGATTAATTTAGGTCTTAGAGATAAGATGAAAAAGACAACAAAATGGAAATGATAGATAAAAGTAAGGTGTGACATAGATAAAGGTTAGTGAAGCTAAATCATGAAAAAAAGAAGAAGAATGAAGAAGATGATGAAGATTATGAAGAGAGGAAAGAAAACAAGATGAAAAACAATTAAGTGGTCTCCCAAGAGTTAAAAGAATCATGGAGTAAGGCATGGTTTGGCAAATGACACTTGTCACTTGCCACATGTACAATCTCCATAGGTTTACTCTAGGTTCTCTTATTTAACTAGTCCACTTAACTCTAATTTCTAATCCACTTGTCTCCCAAATTTCCATGACACTTGTCAATAATTCCTAAGTTCATTTATCAAATTTTATATTATCATTTGACTTTAATTTTTGTTATCATTTATCAATTATCCTGCCATTTGGCATTTTTCCTAGTCTAAAAATAAGCCAAAATTCTAGAAATGCCTAAATTTCACAAAAAATCCTAGATCAACACTTGTACATACCAATTCAATTTTCAATACATATAAACCGCAATTCATATCAAAAATCACATTTATAAATCAATTGTACCTGAAAAATGCCAATGAATGCATGTGTAATCATCTTAATGTGTGCAAACATTCATATTCACATGTATGTGTATGCTATATTATGCATGAGCATGAAATGCACTTTCTAACTTCTCAATAATCTCTCATGTATAGTATTTTAGGGTTCTAACCCTTATCATGGGATAACAGGATGTTATAATTCTCCCCTCCATAAAAAAATTCATCCTCGAAGTTCTTACCTGAGTCATCAAATAGGTGGAGATATTTTCTCCTCATATGTTCCTCCATTTCCCAAGTCGCTTCCTTACTCGAGTGATTCTTACAAAGGACTTTCACCAAGGGAATTACTTGATTTATTAGCTGTTTCATTTGATATCTCACTATCTTGATCAGCTCCTCAACATAATTCAGATTACTAGATATTTCAATCTCGTAAGCCAGTAATACATGCATTGGATCAAATCGGTATTTTCTGAGCATACTCACATGAAATACAATATGTATCTGAGACATCTCATTCGGTAAAGCTAATTTATACACCAATGGTCGTATCCTTTCAATGATCTTATAAGGACCATTGTACCTAGGGCTCAACTTACCCTTTTTACCATTCTCAACACTCCTCGCCAAGGCGAGCCCCTCAGAAACACTTTGTCTCCTACACTATATTTCATATCCCTTTGGTACTGGTCCACATAGCTCCTTTGTCTAGCTTGAGTTGTTTTAATTCTGCTTCGGATCAGTTTCAACTTGTCCACAGTATCTTGTATCAGCTCCGGGCCTTCTACTATTCTCAAGCCCCTTTCATCCTAATACAGAGACAATCGACATTTTTTGCTATATAATGCCTCATGCGATGCTATTCCGATAATATTGTGATAGTATTTGTTATATGAAAATTCAATCAAGGCTATATACTGATCCCATGCTCTTTGAAACTCCAATATACATGCTTTAAGCATATCCTCTATAGTTTTGATCGTCCTCTCACTCTGTCCATTTGTTTCAGGATGAAATGCAGTACTGAAGTTCAACTTCATACCCATAATTGCCTGTAGACTCTTCCAAAAGCTTAAAGTAAATCTGAGATCCCTGTTCGATACAATGGATACTGGAATCCCATGCAGTCTAACTACCTCATCTACAAACCTACGAGCTAACTAGTCTAGTGAACTACTCTCTCTCACTAGTAAGAAATGTGCCGACTTGGTCAATCGATCCACCATATCCCATATGGCGTTGTGTTTCCTTAGAGTCTTAGACAATCCCATTACAAAATCCATGGTAATTCGTTCCCATTTCCACTCTGGAATAGGTAATGAATGGAGGTTCCTAATAAGAGCCTGATGCTTGGCTTTAATCTGCTGGTATGTTAAACACTTAACTACATAATCAGCTACTTGCCTCTTCATCGCTAGCCACTAGAAATGTTATTTCAGTGTATTATACATCTTGGTGGTACCAGGATGCATAGCATAAGCTGCTACATATGCCTCTTCCAGCATTTCCTTTCTCAAATTTTCAATGTCAGGCATACATAACCTCTGCTTAAACCATAATGTTTCATCTCTCAATTCAAATTCAAAATCTGGATTAACCTTGAACTTCTCAATCAGCTTCACCATTTCAGGATCTTTACTCTGCACCTTTTTGATTCTGTCATGTAACATCAGCCTCAACTTTAGTATAGCTATCAACGCCTCATTCTGTTCTAGATTCAATTCCACATTTAAAACTCTCAATTGAATCAATCTTGGTAACCTCGATAACTGACTCTAAGCTACACTATTATCCGACTTTCTGCTTAATACATCAGCCACTGTATTAACTTTTCCCATATGATACTTAATCGTACAGTCATAATCTTTTAATAACTCTATCCATCTCCTCTGTCTCATGTTCAACTCCTTCTAACTTAGTAGATACCTCAAGCTTTTATGATCAGTATATATTTGGAATGTCTCCCCATATAAATAATGTTTCCATATCTTTAGAGCAAAGACTACTGTTGCAAGCTCTAAATCATGTATCGAATAGTTTATCTTATGAGGCCTTAATTATCTTGATGTATAGGCTATCACCTTGCCATACTGCATCAATACATATCCCAATTCTTGATACGATCAGTTCTTGATGGAATAGTCAACATCGGTGCTGAAGTCAATTGATGTTTCAGTTCCTTAAAGCTTCTCTGACAATCTTCGTTCCATTTAAAAACTACATTTTTCCTCAAAAGTTTAGTTAGAGGGGCTGAGATCAATGAGAACCCCTCGACAAACCTCCAATAATATTTGGCTAATCCTAAGAAACTCTAGACTTTTGATACAATCTTTGGATCCTCCCACTTCATTACTGCCTCTATCTTCTTTAGATCCTCTTGTATATCTTGTCCATTTACTACGTGACCCAAAAACACTACTTGACTCAAGCAAAACTCACATTTACTAAATTTGGCATATAGCTGTTTCTCTCTCATAATTTGTAGGATTACTCTCAAGTGTTCAACTCGCTCTTCTCTGCTGTTTTAATACACTAAGATGTCATCAATAAACACAATTAAAAAATGATCCAGACAGCACTGAAATACCTTATTCATCAATGCCATAAATGTAACTAGGGCATTAGTTAACCCAAACGGCATTACTAAGAAATTATAATGCCCATACCTACTCCTGAAAGCACTATTCGGTACATCAGCCTTTGCAATCTTCAACTAATAGTACCCAGCCATCAAGTCCAACTTAGTGAACACCTGAGCTCCCTACAACTAATCAAGCAAATCAATGATTCTAGGCAACGAGTACTTGTTCTTCATTATTACTCGATTCAATTGCCTGTAATCGATGCACAGTCTCAACATCCCATCCTTCTTCTTCACAAATAAGACTGGAGCTCCTCAGGGTGAAAAACTGGGTCTAATGAATCACTTTTCCAACAACTCTTGCAACTAAGCCTTCAACTCCTTCAACTTCACAGGTGCCATCTTATACTGAGGAATAGATATAGGAGTAGCACCTGGAACTAAATCGATCTTGAACTATGTTTCTCGATCTAGAGATAAACTAGATAACTCAGCAGGAAACACATCTAGAAATTTCCTATCCATAAGAATGTCCTATGCTTCTGCTCAGTTTGAGTATCAATGACCTAGGCCAAATAAGCCTCTCATCCCCCTTGCATCAACCTTAAGGAACTCATAAATGAGATTAGCTTGGATGCCATTGCTTAAATAATACCTCTGAACACTACTCTCAGCTGATTAGGAGATTATAATATTATCTCCTTTGTATAGCAATTCATGATGGCCTATGTGTAGTGAGCCAATCCATGCCTAGGATAACATCTATTTCCTATAAATGTAACACAATCAAGTCTGCCTCTAATTCTGCCTGTTCAATTCTAATTAAACACCCCTTATAGACTTCCCCTATTACTGTGGTACTACCTATTGGTGTACTCACCTCTAATCCATATCTCAATAGCTCTCTATCACAATGCAACCTAGATGATGCGGTGCAATAAAAGAATATGTAGATCCAGGATCTAGTAATGCAAAAGCCTCAAAAGTAAATATAAGTAATACACCTGCAACGATGTCTGGAGAATCCTGAGCCTCCTGTCTGGTCATTGCATATACTTGGGCTTGAGACCACAATTGATTGCTCTACATCTCTGTCCTGACAGTAGGACTCCCAAGGCTCATTCTGCCTCTCCTACGGCCTCTTTGCCTAGACCCACTAGCTCAGCTCTGCCGGATAGTAGTTTTTGTTACTCCTCCTCCTTTCCTTCCAGACGATGCCGTAAATACAACTGAACAATCTCTGATCTGATGCTCAAATGAGTCGCATCAAAGGCAAGCTCCAGCTAGTTTCCAGCATCCATACTGAGCTTCTTCCCACAGTGCTAACAACTTGGCAACTGACTCGATACTACACCTCTTCCACTGCCAGACTATATAAAGCTACCCCTATATCTAAACCCTGACTGTCTTGATCTAGTCGATGGTTTGAAAGCTCTGTTCTGATGCTTACTAAACCTTCTGCCATAACTGCCCTGAGATTCACTAGGCCTTTTTAGTCTAGACTCTGATCTGTACTCAACCTAGTTGTCATTCAACAATTGCTCGATTTAGATCGAGGCAGCCTGTAGTTCAAAAAAACTACCTAGATTAGAAATGGCTAACCTCGTCCTAATCTCAATGTTTAACCCGTCTTCGAATCTACTGCACTTGTCTTCTTTAGTAGGAATCAAGGCAGTAGTATAACCCATAAGCTCATTAAACTTAATCTCATACTCAGCTACTAATAAACTGCCCTACTTCAAATCCAGAAATTCCTTCATCTTTCTGTCCAAGTAGATTTTGGGCATGTAGTTCTCCTTAAAGACTCTTAAATAGTCTTCCCACCTCAATCTACAAGGCCTAGTGGCACTACCTGGAACAGTTTTCCATCATTGGTAAGCTATGCCTTGCCCTAAGGAAATTACATAGTTGAACATCTCTTTCGACTCGTAATCCATCTAGTCAAAAATTTTCTTCGTTCTCTCTATCCATCCCTTGGCTTCTGAAGGGTTTGTACTTCCGTAGAAGTACATAGCCCCTTGCTTCCATAGTTTGTCATACCTTCTTTCCCTTCTCTCGAGAATTCTTAGAGGCATTCTCTTTGGTCAAGATACAGAAGACTCCCTACTGACTCCTACTGACTCTAGGTCATTTATGTCAACTGACCTTCCAACTTGATCACCTATAGCGAATGACCTATAATAGACAATAGTTTCAATTACTATCTGCAATTCTCACAACATTTCATGCCTAACATTCCTAGATATCCCTATGGATGCCAACCATGCTCTGATACCAACATTGTAGCACCCCACTCCTATCAAACATTTGTGCCTATACATCCATCAGACATTCGAGCACATGCCCGACGGAAGCTGTACGCTAACTATTTCACTTTTACTAACTCATGGAATCATAATTTAAAACATAAATCTCATGGTCTCCAAAACACAAATTTCCTCATTTTATTTCGTAAGACATAAGATACAATGTAGCATTACATACAACATCCATGTATATACAATATCGACAACCTATCAGAGACTACAGCTCTGTCTATAAATATGGTACATAATAAGGAAGTATATAAAAGTTTATTCTAGGTCCTTCAGTCATAGCTAACTGGCCTTTGAGTAATGTCTTCTATCCCCAAAAGTAGTATTAGATCTCTTCTAAGCTACCTTAGAAGTGATGACGTCTCTCTCGAACCTGAAAGGTCAACGTTGCAATTTTGGTGAGCTTTGCGAACTTAGTGAATTAACCATCCTCGATGGTTCACTCATAACACACATTAAAACATAATTCACATCATTTCATTTTTCATATGGCATCAAAAAACACTTAGTACATGAGTTTTCACATTTTTCATTATATTCAATTCAACATTTCATTGCAATCATTCAAATCCTACAATTCATGTGTGTATGCAATGTTCATGAGACTCACATTCGTTTATTACATTGTTGTGACAGAGGGCCTTCTCTACTGTCCTGTATCCATTGCAGATATTAGGTTTATTAATACTGTCCCTTATCCATTGGAGATACAGGGCTCATTTTACATAGTAAGCCAGAGGCTCTTACCACATTATGAGCTTTAAGCTCTTTTTCACTGTCGACTCTAGTCATAACTACCTTTATGTTTCATGCATTCATGTAATGAAATACACTACACGTATTTAATCATTATGTTCAATCAATCACATTCACATTCTCTTTCTCATTCACATTTGTCATCAGACCTTGGTCCAGCATTCACATTTAAATTTAGAACATTTATTCTGTCAAATTCACATTTAATGAGCGCTTCTAATATGTTATTCATACATCAAATGCCTCGGACATTCAATGTCTGAAATCAGTACATACACATCACATAATAATTCAATACATAGTTTAGCAAACAAATAATCTAAGTGAGACCATCTTAGGTTACTCACAGTTTGCTCCAGATAGCTCATTGCCTTGAAGTCCCGGCAACGTCTAAAAATGATTGCTCAATGTGCTCTTCTATCATATGCAAAGATATACATTACCATTACTACTTTGCACATTCACATGAATACTCGATATGCATGTTCAATGACAAATTCCTGGGTATATTTCCTTAATACATATCTTCTAATCAATTAACATCATCTTCCAATCATCCTCTAATACCTAATACACTTTGTCCACTTTAATCACCTTATTCAACATCAACTAGATTCCATCAAGATCTCATTCAAGCCTGAATACCTCATATGGAAGCACCATAGCATTGGTTGGTTCATATTTCACTCAAAAGACAACTCTTTTTCTCTATAGGTTTGGCCACGATTGTGGTATCCTTGCCATGGTTGTGACAGAAACTTTTGGAGCTGGCCACAATCGTGGTGCTCCTGCTATGATCGTGACAAAAACTTTTTCTGGCCAGGCCACGATAATAGGGAAGGGCCATAATTGTGACAGAAACATTTCCTTTCCAGGCCACGAACGTAGGGTGAGGGCCACAATCGTGCCCTACAGATTTCCCCCTCCATTCATCCGTATTCAACACATATCTTAACACCAAATTCACACTTTTTCCAAAATTCACTACCTCTATTGTAGTATCATTTCACACAAATTCAAGTACCAATTTGATTGTATTAAACTTTCAAACCTCTAATAATTTTATTTATCATTTTCAAATCTTATCCTTCATGCAATCCTATCCTTTTTCCATAATATCTCATTCATAGTATCAAACAGTTCATTTTCAAAAACCATCATTTCAAATTGATAACCTCTTCATTTACACCTAAATTTTATTTCAATATCATCTACATACAATTCAAAACCTATGATTATCACAAATACTAAAAACAGAACCTATTCAAGTACACTTTCATCATCAATTTTTAGCACATTTTCTACTTCATTAACACCTTCATTTTAAGCCCTAACTATCACTTTAATTCATGTTAATTCAAGACACCATAATACTCCCCTTTATTATTGCTAAGTGCATAATTTGTCACTCATAAAAAAACAAAGTAAGATATAACTCTATTTACCTCTTCATCTACACACATCATCATACTTCAAACTTCCTTGTTCATAATCATTCATCTCTTAAATTTCATTATCGTAATTGCTTCTTAATAAAACAACTCATGCATAACATTAACTTACCAAAAATTTAAAACATGATCTCTTCATTGTTATTACCACTCATGTTAACACAAAAACAAATTTCATGATTATGATCATGAATCTGAAATTACTCATCATATTAGTTTCATTTAACACTACCCATAAAGATCAAAGCATAACTTACTTGCTTTACTTTTAAGCTTCTTCAAAATCACCAAGAAACCCTAATCCTTCATACTCACGATCATCAACTTTCTAGGGTGGATGAGTTTAGGTTTTAGAGACAAGATGAAGAAGACATCAAGATGGAAGTAGCAAATGATAGATAAAAGCAAGGTGTAAGGTGGATGAAGGTTGGTGAAGCAAAATCGTGAAAAAAGAAGAAGAAGAATGAAGAAGATTTTGAAGATTACGAAGAGAGGAAGAGAAAACAAGATGATAATGCATGGTTTGGCAAGTGATATGTCCAATCTCTATAGGTCTACTCTTAAGTTTTCTTGTTTAACTAGCTCACTTAACTCCAATTTCTAATCCAATTGTCTCCCAAATTTCAATAACGCTTTTCAATAATTCCTAAGGTCGTTTATCAAAATTTCTATTGTCATTTGACTCTTATTTCTACTATTATTTATCAATTATCCTGTCACTTGACATTTTTCCTAATCCAAAAATAACCAAAAAATCCTAAATTTCACGAAAAATCCTAGATCAATACTTGTACACACCAATTCAATTTTGAATGCATATAAAACATAATTCATATCAAAAATCACATTTATAAATCAATTATACTCGAAAAATGTCAATGAATGCATATGTAATCATCTTAATGTATGTGTATGCTATATTATGCATAAGCATGAAATGCGCTTTTTAACTTCTCAGTAATCTCTTACATATAGTATTCTTGGGTTACCATGGGGTAACTGGATGTTGCATTTACTGTGTAGGTTGCATTGTATTTTTGTAGGTAATTTGGTGTGTGTTTAGTGATTAATTTAATTGTTTAGTGTATGTTTAGTTAAAGAATTGTGTTAGTTCATAAATATTTGTGTTTTAAGTTTTTTTGTGTGAGAACATGTATTTACGCTTCAATTATATATATATATATATGAGGTGTCGTGACGAGTTTGTTAGTGTTTCAAGGTATTCAGAGGAGCTTCGTAGGAGGCCCGAAGCACTAACATAGGCCCACGATTGTGGCTGGCAGGCCATGATCATGACAAAAGCATTATGATAAAGAGCAGACAAACTAGCCACGATCGTGCACTAAGGGCCACGATTGTGGCCTGTGTATAGATAGACACAGGGTTGCTTTCGGGTTCAAGTTTTCAAAGGACATTTTAGACATTTCAGACCCCAGAAAGGCACTAGGGTTACCTTAATTGAAAAAATATAAAAGCATTATGAGGTAACCCTAGAAGGAGTTCTACAATCAGCCTACATTTGGAAACCCTAAATAGGGACAGAAAAAAAAGAGAGAGAAAAGAAGAAGAGGAAGAGGAGGAGGGTTCCGACGTCGAATCTTCCTAGAATAGATAATCTCCCAACACCACCGCTTCCCTAAATCGTCCAACCTAAGTTTCATTTCCTCCCCATTTCCCTTTTTATTCATTTAATGTGTAAGATTGAGATGGGTTGTATGGTTATGGATTTTCAGTTGTTAACGAATTTTTTAACTTTTTCTTTGAGATTTTGCTTATATTTAATGTTAATTTTGTTGAATTGTGTTTATTTGGTTTCGGTGTTGTGATTAATTAATGTATTTTCATGCTTTGGTAACAAAATGAGAGGGTGAGTCTGATAAAAATGATTAGATAGGATTAGTGAGAGTTAGGCGATCTAATTGACCACTTAATAAATCTAGTCAGTAACTTCACGAAGAGAGATCCCGTGTAAGACCTGATTCATTATTAGAGAGCTTTATAACTAATTAGAATTATGGGTAAGTTGTGAATTGAGAGATTGCAAGTCTATAATTCGTTTAGGGTTTACAATTTAGGGAATGGCTATAACTCGATAGAGAGTAATCAACCCTACGATCGTCTAGAACTGACACCCTATAAACACATAAATGGCTAGATTAACATTAATGATAGGTAAAATCTCCTATCTTATAAGTTGATTAATTCTCTTGATGGATTTTTATTGTTACATTATTTGTTCGTTGCTAGTTTGTTTGATTTAGTTTATTTTCCATATTATTATTCGAATTTGAGTCTTAAATAAAGCATAAATAGAATTAAGTGGTGCCTAAGCACAATCTCTGTGTGACAATATCTACTTTTTACTCTAAGTAACAACCTGTATACTAGTGATTTTAACATAAAACAAGTAGTTTGTTTTTGCAATCAACATCTAGTCCATTCGTCCATGGTCCATCATTTAAGAACAATTTTGTTCCTAGCCTTACCAAAGACGTCTTAGGCAAGTCCAACTCGCCCTAGTCAAGCAAATCAATGCCCAACAGTTGATCAAAGCTTGCTGTAGCTCGAACTATGCTAGATCTTACTTGGTTAATGATAAGTGTACATCTACATATATTTTATGTGTGACTATTGCATGGAAAGTACAAATGAACTAAGTCTTTCATTTTAATATTGCATGATTTTGTATATGTTATGCTTGTTTTAGTTATTTTTATGTTGCATATGGCCATGTTAGTGTTTAATTATGTTCTAGTAAGTTTGTACATACATTTTGTGTAAGTTGGGTGTTAACCTTACCATTGCATTCAATGTGTGCATGCATAAGTCTCATTGTGTGTGTTATTATTTTGAGTATTAATTGGCATGTGTTAAGACATGATTAAGTGTTTATTTTCATGGTTTATTGATAGGTTAAATGGTGCAATTGAGTGAAGGAAGCGTGGAATAAAATCTGGGACATTATAATATGAATGTGACATTGGTAGTCACGGCTGTGACCTTACTAATCATAGTCGTGACTTAAAAACTTGGCTGGCGCAAAAGTCTTATGCCAGCCAAGTTTTAAGGACAATTAACTGTATAAATTAGGAAGGCAGGCTAGGACAAGAGAAAAAGCACATGAGTGGGTCGGCATAAGGAGAAAAAGTTACAAAAACATGAGAAAGGGGAGCAAAAATGACAACTATTGAGGTTTAGTGTACCAGTCACGTGATGAGTGATTTAGGACTTCATAAAAACAAGGAAAGGACGTCAAAAAGAGGGGATTTTCATGGGAGAACATAGTTCAACAAAGGAGGGGTAGAAAGGTGGCATTTGGAGCTATATATTAGAAGAGAACACTAAGGATTCTAAGGCTACACCAAAGCTGTCCAGATTTCCAACTTACTTCCTCATGCAATAAGCTTCTTTTTCATATCTTTTTTTCATCTTTTTCTTTGATTTTTTTGTTTATTGTATAGGCAGAAGTTTGGAATTATTACTAGGCTGTTTTAATATTATTCTTACTTAACCCATGTAAGACTTCACTTTAAGCATAATCATTTAAGTGGAAGGTGTCATGACAAGTGTCATGACACCCACCAAGTGTTTGTGTAAAACTTTTATTATTGCCATTTGAAAGATATTTTCATGTCTTTCATCCCTAACAAAGACACTCTCATCTTCTTCATTCTCTCCATCTACAAAATTCACTCTCACCTCACTACATTGATTTTTATCCAACTCCTTCACTTTGTTTCTTGATTCATTGTCTTCTCCTTCTTTTTTTGCCAAAAGACCCAACCCATTTCACTTTGAAAGTTGATTTTTGTGGATGTTGGAGGAGTTAGGGTTCTTGGAGACTTTTGAAGAAGTTTTGGGTAAATCAACTAAGTGTAAGCATCACTCTTCTTGATTTGAATAATGAAACATGATTTGATGATAGTTAGAAGTTAAATGTTCATAATTGAGGTTGGGTATATGCAAAAATGTGAGTGAGTGTTGTGGGTAGATTAATGTCTTTCTTTTACATGTATGATGATTAATGATCTATAAGTTGTTATAAAGATGATTTAGAGTTAAAATGAATCCTTAATGGATGTAGAAAGAAGTGTAGAAAAATTGAATGATGAAAGGATATTGTTATGTTATGTTTTTGATGGATAAAAACGTGGATCATTGGTTGTTTTAGAATGGATTGGATTGGGTATGGAAGTTAAAGAAAAGGCAAATATAGGGTCTTAAAAAGGGAAGAACTAGGATGAAAGTTTATAGATAAAATGATAATGGTGTTTAAAGTGTGCTGGAAAAATGTTAGCTGTAACATTTTCCATTGATTATGCATCCGTAATTTAGCCATAACTTGTTCTATAGATATCCAAATGAGGTGATCTTTAATTTGGATTAAAGTAGAGACATATGGATACAATTTGCATGAAGGAATAGAATTCAAATTCTATCTTTAAGAGTTTCGAAATTTGACCTGAAGTTGAGTAGTGGGTGTAGGAAAAAGTGCAGAAAAACTGGATACATAATGAGTTTGTTTTGTTTTCTTGATGAATGAATTTGAATCTCCTTAGGTATTTTTATGATGAAATAAAATGAGTATAGAGCTAAAGGAAGGGATTAATGTGGTATCTTGAAATGGTAAGAATTAAGGTAAAAATTAGAAGTGAAATGAAAGTGGAAATGAAGTTGAATATGTGTAGGAGGTTGATGATGAATGTGTATACATATGTATGTTCTGTTATTAGTGTTCATGATCAATCATGACTATAAATTTGTTTATGGATGAAATTGAGTTGAAATGGAGTTATAATGATGGGAAAATGAGGAGAAATTAAATTAGAAATGATAGATAAGCTTAAGGTAATGAATGTAGTAAGTAAAGAATCTGGAAAATGTGATGCACTTGGATATACTTTGGTGCAAGAGGCATAAAGTTTTCTGTATAATTCGAATTGAGGTCATTTAGGTATGGTTTTAAAGAGGACTTCGAGATCTACAATTTCTATCAAGACCCTAACAAGATATTTTGAAGTATAAAGGGTAAAAAATTCAAATATCTGTAAGAGACCTGTAAAGGTCCGCTTAGCAGACATGATGTCCCTTTAAACAGACATGAGTGGGGCTGGACAACTGAAAAACCTGAGAAGATCCACCTAGCGGACATGAAGTCCTAGCGGACATTCACATGTCCATTGGTCTTAATTAAGGCTTAAATGGGACTTGGAATGAACCTAGAATGATGCTTTGATTATGTGACTAATGTGTGATATATTTGAAGTGATAATTGGGGTTATAACCTAGTAAATGAATGGATGATATCAAAGTACCAAAGGCAAGAGTATAATGCGAATGAAGACGTTCATATGATTGTAATTGTGATTCAAAGGATACGAGTAATGAGTACCTAGTAAAAGTGGATGAGAATTGGATATTATGAAAGCAAATAATGCTAAAAATGAAAATGTGCATAAGATGTGAAATTTGATAATATAACTGGGATTGTCATTGAGCATGCATTGTATATAGTTCATATACACATTTGTGCATAAATGAATACTGAAGATTGTACAATTATTAATGTGCGTGCAACCTGTGTATTGCATAATATTTATATGCAAGATAAAATGTCTGCATCCAGACATTTCCAGATGTTAGAAGCAAATGCTAATCTGGAGCGTACTGTGAGTCGACCTAGATGGTCTCATTTTATTGTTTGTTCTGATTTCAGTTTTTACATTGAAAGACTACAGTTATGATTATTATGTAATGTGAATATGATTGATATGAATGTGAATTGCTTATGTTGATGTCAGACAATGAAGGTCCGAGACTTGATGCATGAATGTGATATTGAAGTGCTACTTGTATATGAACGTGACGAAATAAATGTTGCTCAACAATTATGTTAAATGCTGGACTAAGGTCTGACGATGAATGTGACCTGAATGTGAATATGCATATGAATGAAAAAGTGATTCTCAAATTAAATGTTGAATGCCGGACTAAGGTCCGATGATATGTGAAAGTGACTAATTGATCATATATGATTGATGCATTCCATTACATGAATGCATGAAACATAAAGGAAGTTGTAATCAGAGTAGCCACCGTAAAAGAGCTTAAAGCTCAGAATGTGAAAAAGAACTTAAAGCTCAGATTGTGAAAAAGAGCTTAAAGCTCAGAAAGTGTATAAGAGCCAAAGGCTCACTATGTAAAATGAGCCTGATATCCCCAATAGATACAGGATAGTTATCAATGAGCCCAGTACCCACAATGGATACGGGACAGTTATAGGCACTCATCACAACAAAGTAATAAATGAAAGTGAGTCTCATATGCATTGCATTACAAGTGATATGTGAATTTTAAATGATTGAAATGATTAATTTGAATGTCCTAAATATGATCTTATATGTTAAATGAAGTGATGTAAATTATGTGAAAATATGCGAACTGTATGTGTTATGTGATTGAGTGAGCCATTGAGGATAGTCACTCATTGAGTTTGCAAAAATCACTCAAAATTTGCAATATTTTTTAGGCTCAAAAGAATTACCTTGTTAGGTTAACGAGAGTATAGCCACTTCATTCAAGTAAGAGATAAAGGTCGAGATTAGTTCACATCTGCATTTGTACTTTCTTATTTTTGTATCAGTTTGTATATTCCACGATTTTTGTACAATGTGTATTTGAACATTCCGTTTATAATAACTTTCCAAATGGGAAATGTTTGTAAATAATTTTGCGATGTAATAGCAATTATGAATTTAAGTGTTTTGTATGCATAATGGGCCTCAGAGACCAATGAAATTTGGATGATTTGTGAAATGATTGTAACTCTTATGATTAAAAAATTTATGAATAAAGTGGGCCCAATTGATTATTGATTTCCACATATGTTTGTGCAACAAAAAAAATTTGTACCGAGTTTCAAGTGTTTGATTGTTCTAACATGCCACCCTTACGGGGTATACACTCAGACATCACTCTGGATGTCAAGAACGTGTCTTGCAAGAGTGGGGTTGTAACATCCAGTTTTCATATAACGGGTTGAGTAATAGAAACGGGTACACGAGAGATCAATCGGAGAAATTAGGAAAACACATATCATGCTCATGCATTTGTGAACAGTGATCTTTGCACATGAAAAATATCTGTACATGCATTCATGACATTTTTCCAGTATAATTGTGAATAAATGAGAATTTTGAAAAATAGACTTTGTGTGTGTTTTCTGATTTTTAGAGAATTTTAGAAATTTTCTGGGAATTTTTTGGAGTCATTTCCGGACCAGAAAAACTGTCAAGTGACAGAATAAGGGTTACCGGTAGAGGAAATGACTGTCCAATGGCACTGGAAACTT
>JAOTAY010000189.1:10854463-10870665 GCA_025629805.1 Erythroxylum baracoense
CCCCCGCGAGCCTCAGGTCCGGATGTCACGCAGGATGTCGGGCCCGTGGGACCCGCCCGGGGAGGGGTTCCAGCAAAATGTCACTTGGAATGGTAGAAATAGATCGGGAAGATAGTAGCACTGCAACCCTTCTTCTCCTTCTTTCTTTCTTCTTCTTCTCTTCTTCTTCCTCTCTCCTTGGATCTTTCTTAAAGTGGCAGAGAATGGAGCTCATTCTAGGGTTCTTTCTCTTTCTTTATATAGTATTTTTCATTTTAGGTAAACCTTAGGGTTTTCTCAGGTCCAAAAAGTCCCAACTGCCCCTTAATAAGTCATGTTTGGGAGGCTGTCTACGTTGTCTATCATGTAAAACCATGATCATGGCCCAATATTTTTGCTTTAAGTAGCCACAATTGTGGTAGACACTCCATGCTTCTGTCACAATCATGGACCTGGGCCTTGTTATGGGTTTCCTCTGAATTCTCTCCATTCTTCGATATTTGATCAAAAACACTAACAAACACATCAAGGCACCTTAAATACACAAAATTAAGCTCAATAGCATGCTTTAATCCATAAAAACACTCAAAACACAAATGTCTAACTAAATAACACAATCCTAACCTAAAGATGCACTAATCATTCAATTTAACAACTAAACATATACTAAACTACTCTCTAAAACATTATGCAATCTACCAATATCATCAGGTACAAGGTTATTCATTAGGTTTGTGTAAGTCAAAAAATATTGGTAAAGGAATGGTTTCTGTAGGTTCTTTTAGTTTGTGGTAAGGAAAAAAGGTTTGAAGAAATTGGACCTCCTTGGATGTAACAACTTTATGATTTTGAATATCATAAAGTTTATATGCTTGCTATTTATGACTATACCCAATAAAGATGCATTGCTAGACTCTAGTGTTAAACTTTCTTTTTTCAGGTTAGTGTTTGTAGCAAAACAAAAACATCTAAAGCTTTAAAGGTATTCATATGTTAGTTGTTTATAGAAAAGGATTTCATTAGGTAAGATGGATGTTAGTTTGTTAATTATGTAAGTGATAGTAAGGATAGAATCTCCCCAAAATATATTAGATAAATTTGATTGAAACATGAGGGCTCTTGCAACTTATAACAAATGTTTATGTTTTCTCTCTTCTACCCTAATTTATTAAGGAAGTCTGAATACATGACCTTTGATGTAAAATTCCTCTGTTGGATAGCAATATTATTCTTAACTTATAAATTCAGATCTATTGTCAGTTTTTACGATTTGAACTTTGAGGTGGAACTACGTTTAGGTCATTTAGAAAAAGGATTGAAGGATTAAAGTGACTTGATATTTATAATTTATCATATAGTCCATGTACATATGCTAAAATTATCAACAATAGTAAGGAAGAATTTTGTTCCACTTAAACTAAGGCTACAATATTGACCTCATAAATCCATATGAATAAGTTTAAAACATTTGGTTGTATGTATACCACTAATGGGAAAAGGGTTTCTTTGCATTTTTACTATAGGGCAGATATCATAAGGATCAGAGTAGTCAAAACGAATTTTATTCAAAGAACAAATATGGGTGGCTACAATATAGGAAGAATGTCTAAGTCTATTGGGCCATATTGCCCCATCTATAACATATACTTACGAAAGCAATAGGAATACAATTGGCTTTATTAATATGAGAATTTATGGTATGTTGATCAAATGAAGAAGGATCAAGTATATACAATCTTCTCATAGTCGTGCCAACTACTAATGTTTCATTAATCTTCAAGTCTTGTAAAAGATAGAAATGTGGATAACTGACAAATTTTATAAATGTTGTAATGGTTAACTTGTTGAAAGATAACAAGTTAAATTAAAAACTTAGTGTATGTAAGGCTTTTATTAAGATTGTTAAATTAAAAACTTGGTGTATGTAATGCTTTTTTTAAGATTATTCTTTCTTTCAAGTTTATGTCACATATATGGTGAACAAACTTAATAAGTCCATATGGTAAGTAAACTAGGGTTGCTTAGTTAGTTGGAGTGTTGTTTTTCATGTGTTTTACATCCATACATATGTGATTAGAAGCTCCAGTGTCTATTATCCAATATTCACTTCTAATTAATTTAAGTGAGCTAAGAGATCTAAGTGTTATGTTACCTATAAACTTCTTGAAGTTTGTAAAGGACACATTGTTTCCCCTATCAGCTCCCAAATTTTCCTTTCCTTTTACAAATCTCTCAACCTCCTATTGAATTATGCTAGAAATATTTAGCTGCTAATCATTTGTTGATTTTTTAATTTATTCCACATTTATTTCTTTTTTTTCTCAATCTATACCATATTTGTCATATTTCTCTTCCTAGCCTTTGATCTTTGCTCTTTTATCTCTTTGTACCAATTTGAATACCCATACATCTTAAAACAAATATCTTTGGTATGCCCTTCCATTCGACCAATTCACATTTTAATTTAGATCTATTTATCATGTCTCTTCTTCTACGATTTTCCTTTCCTCCTCCATCTCTTTTATTCGTCTATCATCTAACCAACATTGGAATATTATAATGGATTTATAACCATAATTAGGTTCTTGACATGATTATATCCCCTACTTAATGTGATTAAAAATTGTACCAAATTGATATTTGAGGTAAGTTAATTTCATAAGATTTTATATCATCATACCATTGTGTGAAATGTGTTTTTTTTGTGTTTTCATTATTTTGTGGTGTTACTTTTGTTTGAGGACAAGTAAATTTTTAAGCGTGGGGTAATTGACATGTGTGGTTTCTAGTTTGCAGAATGTGTTATTAGGTGTTTTGTTAGGTGATAATCATGTATTTAGGACTTAGATTTATGTTTTTATTAGTGTTTTGTATGTTTTGTTTGATGATTGTTGATTGTTGATTAGGTAAAGAATTTGATGTTCATGCATGTTTTAGGGAATGTTTAATGTGTTTGGATGATGAGTTGAGATAGGGAACTTCAAGAAAATTTAAGGAAGAAGGTGGAGGAAGAGGACTATGACAATTATGCACATACACAAATTTTCAGGTTTCAAGTTTTTTTTTTATTTTTAATGATTTTGGCCTATTTTTGTAATTTAAATAAATAAGGAAACACTAGAAAGAGCCCTAAGAGGATTAAGATTTATTTAAGGTAAACAAAAACATAAGAAGAGGTGACTAGAACATCTAACAAGGAGATTAAAGAGGTAAAAATTCAAGAAGAACAAAGCTGCAGAATTTTCTAGCTCAAGGACAAGAAGAAGAATACAGCCAAGATTCAATCTTCTACTCTTTCCTTTTCTTTCCTTGTTCTTAAATGTTGATAATGAGCAGTTGCGGATTTATTTTATCTATGAATCACTATATTTGTTTTAGGAATTACTCTTGAATCATTTTGTTAATCTTTTGTGTTCTTGATTTAATAGAAATATACTATGTGGTGGTTATTATTTTAATCTTTAATCTTAATTGAGAGATTATGTTGAAATATATGTTTTATATTGCATAGCAAGAGTTGGTATCATAATATACCTATAAACATTAGATTAATAGGCAATTGAAGAGAGATCCTAATTATCTATTATTTACCCATATGATTGCTTCAAATCCAATTGGATACTTAGGAAGCGTTTTGAGAGATCAAGTCAATATTTATCTGTTTCAATAAGATTACTTGGTTAGATCTCGAGAAAGGGTAACTATTGGAAATATATGTTCAAGCATTATTAAATCAAGAGAGTGAGGTGAAAACAAAACAAGGATAGAAGTAATTCTTATGTTGTTATCATTGATTAATCACAAGTTCACTGCTGCTTTGTTAATTATTCAACTATCAATTTTCTCTAGTTTAGTTTATTTTCTAGCTACAATTATCACATTGTTTACCTAAGTAAAGTGTTGCAAAAAATTTTAGGTGACTAATAACAATCGTCGTGGGAACTATAATGTTTATACTATAAAGATATGACTCGTATACTTTTGGTATTAATAGATTTAAAAAAATCAAACAAATAGATGAGTTTGGGTTAAAGCCTAAATATAATTTTAAGATAACAATAGCTTCTCTTTAGCATAATCTATCATATTTATGAACCCTTTTTCCTATACTCATAAATATAAAGGAATTACAAGATGAAATTGCATTATATAAGACAACTTAGAGAGCAATTAAATAACATAACCAAACCTTTAACCAAAGACCATCAATCACTGGTTTACAGGGGAAACCTAAATCATTAGGTTGCTTTCTCACATTTAGAAGTGCCTCAAAGGACATGTTGAAATATATAATAGAACTCCCTTTAAATATAACAACACCGTTATTTTCCTCCCACTAATGCCACAATTTCTTCATGTCTTCAAATTCTTTCTTATTTCTCTCTTTATTTGGATTATTTTATTTCTACCAATTTAGATAACATATTAGTTTGAAGCGACTCTCCTTAACGTGGACATCTTGATCCCAATGCTCCTTTATTAACTTATACTTATTTTTGCTTGCTTGGCTTGAGATGACTACTTCAGCTAAGTCCTGAATTGAATGCTGAATGAAGTTTACCTTAAAACTTGATTTATAGCTAGGATGTTTTTATTTTTCACAAATTGTTTGGTTGTCTAAATGCCAAAAATTTTAAAATTTCAACTTCTTTTTTAATGTGTTTGAAAGAATGTAGGGGCATCAACATACATATTTCAATGAAGAGAAAATAAAAAATACAATATATGTTGATCCTAAATTGAAAAAAGCTAAGTAATATATATTAGAGTGCATATCAGAATGCATTTATCAACGAAAAAAGTTAGAATATATATTGAATTTTGCATTAAAATGATATTGATATGTCTTTTTGTTCAATATTAGAGTGCATTAAAATGATATTGTTATTGATATGTGATACCTTTAATATCTTATTGACATTAATTCTTGTTTTATTAGGATACGGAATCCTGTTGGAAAAGGAATTCTTTTTACTATAGGGAAGAAATTGATAGGCATAAGTCATTTTAGTATATTGGTGGTAGCAAAATTTTTGATGAAGATATTGAACCAGACAAATTATATTAGTTTAATAATGTGATAATTACACAGAAAATTTGATATAACAGGTTAGATAAAGTGTACTACAAGCACCCACTTAAACATGAAGAAGGTGGATTGGTTGAGATTGAAGATAATTCAAGACAAATGAATTATCTTAAGTTTTAAAATATGGAAAAATGGAGGTTCATTTTGAGCATAAGGACAATGCAAAAGAAGCACCAAAAGTAGATAACGTAGACGATGGTAATGGTAACATGGTTCCAAAAACTAGTGAAGAAGAAGAAAATAATTATACAAAGGATGAATTGGTTGTTTTAGGAGTGAGTAATTTAAATGTTAGAGGTTACAATGAAGAAAATATTGTGGTGTAAAATGAGAATGATGATAGTCATGTGCTTGAAGTAGAAGGTATGAATATTGAAGTAAAAGGTTTGTATACTAAAATTGAGTGTGTGTAAAGTGAATTTGAGGGTGTTCAAACTAAATTAAAGGGTGTGCCAATTAAAACTAAGGGTATGAAAACTGATTTTGAAGGTGTGTAAACTGAAGTCGAGGGCATGTTAGTTGAAACTAAGGATGTGCAAACTGAAATAGAGAGTAGGCAAACTAAAGTTGATGGTGTGCCAACTGAAGTTGAGAACGTGTCAATTAAAAGTGTGCTAAATTCTTCTAATGAAAATGAAGTTATTGAGGATGATTTTTTGACTGATTTGGAATGTGATAATAGAAGAGATGATGATTAGTTATAGGCTATGAGATCAAATAAAAAGAGAGGAACTCGAAAAGAAGATTTAAAGAAGAGGCTATGAATGATGATATTGAAAATGATAAACCAGAACACACACATGAAAATAAACAGGAGGGTTTTGCATATAAAAAAGACTAAGTATATTAAAGGTGATGACCCAGGTTAGTACTACATAAGTTTTGATGAGGATGTCGGCAGTGCCCTAAGGGCTAAGTGTAAAAATAATTATGATCCAAGGTCCAAGATCCAGAATTCTAACTTAAGTTGGTGGTTTGAAGTTCAAAAATGCTAGGAAATTTAAGGGGTAGTTATAAAAAACTCCATTGCAAAGAGTTTAGGCCCGGAATATATGAAAAATGAGAAGTTCGTTAGAGTTAGATGTGCACCACAGTATCCTTGGTTACTTTTTATAAGCATAGAGAGAAATGGCAAAAAATTTATTGTGAAGAGATATAAGCCTAATCATAGTTGTGCAACCACTAATATTATAAGCTCATCTTATCTATACGGATTGCAAGCCACTACAAGGATAAGATTGAAGGGGAAAACTAAACATCAAGGTGGCAAACTTAAAGGCCTTATTATGGAAGAAGTTAAAAGTAGACGTGAGTTTTAATACCTATAAAAGAGTAAAGATTATTGTCATTAAGATGATGCATAGGTGTCATGTACAAGAATTTGCTAAATTGAAGGGGTATGGTAAACAGGTGAAGAATAAAACATAGGTAGTCAGAATAATACATATTGTTAATGGTAAAATAAATTTTGAAATATTTTATATTTGTTTCAATTTTTGTGAAAGGGATTGGATTGAAAGTTGTAGACCAATAAAAGGACTTGATGGATATTTCTTAAAAGGGATATGTAAAGGAAAGTTAGTGGCTATTGTTGGAAGGGATGGACATAGTTAAATGTTTCCTATTACTTAGGGTGTAGTTGATGTTGAATATACAGAAACATGGAAGTGGTTTTTACAACTTCTCGTTTTAGATATATAACCTTGAAATGAGAGTGGCTTCACATTTATATTTGACATACACAAGGTATATTCCCATACTATTACTTATATATGCTTGTATATTTTATGTTATTGTTTATTTTAATTGGTATTTATTTCTATTTAGTCTTTTTAATCAATTAAAGACTTGCTACCTAATGTTGTGTATAGAATGTGCGCAAAGCACATTTATGCTAATTGGAGGCAAAGATGGAATGGAGATTCCCTCAAGTTTTATTTTAGAGGATAGTCAAAGCCACCTGTGTCCCTGATTTCATGATCAATTTCATGTCCTAAATGAATTAAGGCCATGTTATGTTCCAAATCTATTAGAATATCCTAAAGAAACATGATGGAAGACATATTTTAGTATTTATCCTAGATGTGATTATATGGATAATAATATTAAGAAGACCTTCAATAGTTGGATTTTAGAGACTAGGGTAAAGCTTACTATTAGCATACTGGAGCATATTAAAATAAAAAGTGTTTTAGGGAGAAAAAGGATCATAATATATTACCAAAAGTTTTGACTATGTTAGAGGAGAATAAGAGAAAGCTTTAGTTGCTTTATTAATTAGAATGGAGCTAATAAGTGTGAAGTTGAGTATAGATTATATAGATTTTGTATGAGAATTAGTAGTTGTACTTATACGTATAAATACTAGGATTTGACAGGGATGCCTTATCCTTATGTCGTGACTACAATTTATTATAGTCATTATAATCTAGATAAACACATTGACATATGTTATAGTAAGGAGAGACATATGCAAACATACAAGTACTCACTAAAGCCACTTAATGGACCAAAATTTTAGCCTAAATGTGAAGTCATTAAGCCACCATTAATAAGGAGAATGCTTGACCAACCTAAGAAAAAAGAGAGAGATTTAAGCAACTTAAAATAGGAAAAGCTACCAAATATGGAAGAAGGATGACGTGCACCATATGTGGACAACAAGGGCACAATGAAAGATCATGCAAAAATGCAACAAATGTAAGAAATTTCACTTTAATTTTTAAATTGATTTTTTATTACCATTTTCCCTAATCATTCAATATTTATATAGGTGTCAGGATCATCCAGTACCAATGTGAGGAGAAAAAGTGAAGGAGTTCAATTTACAAATTTAACATAAATTATGTCAATAAATATTACACATTCATATGAAGTGATTAGACAGGAAAATTATGAAGATCATGAAAGTACACAAACAATGGTTAGAGGAAGAGGAAAAGGTAGAGTGAAAACACAAAGGCGGAGGTAGAGGTAGAGGTAGAGCTAAAGATAAGGACAGGGGGAGAAGGGTTAGTGGATAGGGATTACACTTTAGTGAGTCTATTAGATCAAATTAAGTACCATGTAAGTTAACTTACATATAGAACTATGTTATATTAGTATCTATTGAAATTATGCAAGAATACTAAATAACCATTAATATTGTCAAATATAAGCAACATAGAGAAAATATTCAGATATTGAAGCAAGGAAACTCTCAAAGATCCATTATTGTAAAATATAATTCTCAAACTAATATTAGCTTTCAAATTAGAGGATTGCAATAAAATGGAGGGAATAGCATCACTCCATCAACCTTAATTAATGAGAGTGATGTAAAGAGAAGAAGGCTTATGAATTTGACCTTGAATGTTTGTTATTCCATTTTGAATTATTATAAAATTTCATTATTATGAATTGTTTTATGGATTTAGATTGTTATAATGGAAGTTATTTGGCATTAAACCTAATTATCAAATTGTTCCTTACATTTTAGAGTTGGTTAAAGGGTATTTCCTTCCGATTAGAATTAGCTTATAGCTAGAAGATGAATTTGTTTAAAAAGAAGATGTTATTGGAATTACTTGTTATTGATATTAGCCTTTTATATATGATTAAGATCATGTATGATGATGATAATTTCCTTGATATGGTGTACTAGTTTTTGGTAAGATATCTCATAGTTACTATCTTCTCTTTTCTCTTCTTCCCTTTTTATTACTTAAAGAATAGATAATTAATGGAACCAAATGGGAGAATACCAATACCTTAGCAAATATTATCTTTTTTTATATTTTGTATACAAAAGAAGTTTTACATTAACTCTCATCTCTTAGGCTTAAATAACTAGAAAAGTTGATAATATATTAGTTCATACAACTTACAAGAAATTTTCAATCTAACAGAACATTCCTAATAAATTACCATGGTACAACACCAAAGTTTATGAATTTCATATTCTTTAACTTTTCATTGAGGAGAGCTATAAGCATAACTACAAATATTACTTCACATATTCTATAATAAATTATCTTCCTCTGCAATCCTCTTACCTTAGACACTATAAATTTCAGTGTGACTTTTACTTATTTCAATTCTCTATGTAGCTCATGTATATTATCAATGCACTTACTATCTCATGTATATTATCCATGCACTTACTATCTTTAACTACTTATTCACAAGTTTCTACCTTTTATTATCAACTCTTAATATATTTATAATTGATTTCACCTTTTTATCAAAATCTTTATCTACCAACTGAAAAAATTACATTCTTCTTTCTATAATAACGTAACAGAATTTATTTACAACTATTTTATTATTAATAATTAACTGACCTCATAATTAGGATATCTATAAAATCTTCTTCTAATATTGTTGTTGGTCTAAGAAATGACCAAAGGGCTTTGACTTTCACATCGAAAAAAATTTCTCATCATATTGCATTTAACTATGACTCCTGCCACTTGATTTAGAAGATTTATCGTTAATTATGGTTGATAAAAACCTATACTAATCAAATATCAAACATTAGTGTATCTCCCTCTAGATACAAAAACTTTAAAGATTTAAGACGATAAGTTAAATTAATTTAGTCATGCCCTTGGTGATATACTAATACAACCATACTAATAAAACATTTTCTCCATTTCCAATTTACCATTTAAATGAAAAAATTACTTATAAGCAAGTACCAATCTATATAAAATACATGAGCATTATTTATGTTGTAACAACTATCTAGACTTTGAGCTTCAAATTCCTAGATATAGTCAATGTCATCACTCTCCAAAATTATTTTTTCTGGAAAATTAAAGATTTCCATTGAATTAGAAGAATTGAAGTATACATTAAGTTAGTCACCATATTTTACACAACATCACTCTGTATAGAACAAATTGAGTACTAAATGCCCTCCATTTTATAAATACCAATTGAATCTGATAATGGGATGTACTTGGTAATCATGAAACAATCCACAGGTCCTAAAACAAATTATGGAAACTTCAATCAACGGTTTGAAATTTCCCTGTTCCTTTTAGTGTTGTCTATGAAATGTTGTATAGAATTCCAACAACGTTGCTCATAAATTGGTACTATAAGCTCCACCCTCTTCAACTCTAACTTAATTTGATGATAGGCTTTCTTCACCACACCTTATAGTTATATCTCTTAGATGCCTAATATTGAACGGATTAGGTTTTCATTACTTTACATATCATCTGCCTAAAAAATTAGGAAATTTCATTAACAGGACTCCTATATTCTACTTGTGATCATCACCAGATTCTCCCCTAGCTCCAATTGATGGTAAGTTTCCTTTACATCACCTCACTCTTTCTATTCTCATATGCTTGATAGTGAATAAAATTAGATTTTTACTCTTTTTTATCTGGATATTACTTAGCATAATCTTGCTTCTGCCTTACCTAATTTATTCTGAATCTTTTGAAATTATATATAAATTAGGATACCTTGTTATCTGATTCTCCATGCATGTTTAATCGACCAACTTATTTGATTATTTTCATCACATAACAAGAACAACAATAGGTCCCTTATGCAAAGGAGTGACAAATGTAAGGTAGTGTCGATTTGTAACTCTTATTACCTAAATCAACTTTCGTTTCTTAACATCAATATTTTACATAAGCAAGTATTAGGTCTAACAAGATAGATTACTAAATCCCCCTTATTAAGATTGTTTTGTTTTTACCTTAGCCATTGAATAATATCCAAAATCCTTGACACGTTTGAATCCTTATTTCAGAGGGCTTTAACTCGATTCCATAGGACAATTGAGCACCTATATTCAAAAAATAAATTGGCCAGTGTTTCGTCTACTAAACTATATAAAATGCAAGTGCTGTAGAGCAGTAAGAAGTGTAATTTATCAATAACATTGAACCTATCCTTAGCTACCAACCATAATAGAAAGGAGTCTCTGGGCAAAAGATTATGATTCCAAATGAGCTTATGCCACTCTATAGTCTAGCCTCATCCACTCTCTACAAGCCCTATTGGTGAACTTGCCATTCAATTCATTTTTCTTATGTAACAATTCCTTACCTAAACATTTGGAGAGCAAGGTGGGATTAGATGATTCAATTACCTATAAAAGTTATCCATTGCCTTTCTTCAATCAATAAACACACTTTAGATTAAGTTAGAAGATGATTAAGTTAGAAGATGATTATTAAGTACTTGAAAAGCTTGTTAAATGTTAATTAGCGGCTCATCCCCTATCCAATAGTCATACCATAAGAAAGCGAAGATGCCATTACCAATTTTATAACCCACATTGAGCTTTTTTAAGCTTCTAATTTTAAGTAGTTGATTGGTGAACCATGAGTGATTATCTTTATTTACAAGAACCCAAATACTACCCCTTTCAATATATAACTATGCATCCATTTCATCCACAAGGATTCCTTATCTACAAGCACTCATTAGAGCCTTTTAGCCATCAACACTTTATTACTGACATTTATAGGGGTAATTGCAAGATCCCCCTCCTCTTTAGTTTTGCATAGTTTACTTTAAATCAAAGTTCCTTGTTAGTTCAATTTCCTTTTTTGTTTTAATTTTGTTCTATTAGAGACAAGTATTCTTTAAATTCCAAAACCAAGTGATGTTTCACTCATTTGAATATGAAAACACCTTGATTTAAAGCTTACCCTTGTTGGCTTAGAGGAAGACAGTAGACCGTGGAAAGAGATTGAAGAAGATGCTCAATAATGAAAAGCTTGAAAATTAGTCGAATAATGGTACTAAATCAATTAATGTAAAGAGAGAGAGAGAGGATAAGGTTGAAAACATAGGACTAAGAAAAAGAATGGAGGGAGGGATGATAATTTTGATTGTTAAAATACTAAAACATTTTTACTAATATCTATTTTATTTAAATTCATATTATGTAAGTGAAAAGGGCACTTCAAAATTCATTTATCGATAAAATAAGGGTTAAACAAGAAACTTTAATAAATTTAAAGTTAAATTGGCAAACATAAAAGTTTGGAGATTAACTTACACTTAATATTAAAGTTGAGGGACAAACTTGAACATTTTTACTATTAAAGAAGGACCAAAATACAATGAAAAGGGTAAATTTGGGAAATAAGGTATAAGATCGGCCTAATAGCGATACTTCTAAATTGGAACGTAAAGCTTGTGATTGTCAACGGGCCACAGTTTTCTCACCGGGTGGCAACCTCCGTCGTTGTCTTAATTAAATTCAATAGTCAACATTTAACGCGCATTGAGCCCAATCCCATTCTTCCATTCCATGCTCCAATTGGTCAGACGAAGACCTTCTATGTAATGTCAAGTCAAATTCATCCTCATAAAATCAACTCTTTCTTTCTTTCTCTTATCATATTGCCATCGTACTCCTCGTTGCTTGTGCTTCCTCTTCTCTCACAGATGCCCAATCTTTTGATGATCTTTTGCTCACCACGCATTTCGCCATTATTAACTCTCTTAATTGTTACTACCCTTGCTAAAAAAATCTCATGTGTGGATTCACAGTACTTGGCCTGCAATCCTAAAAGCTGCGGTGACGGCCAAAACATAAGTTTTCCGTTTTATATCAGAAACCAGCAAGAACCCTTTTGTGGCTACCCTAGATTCGAGGTTTTTTGTAATAGAGACGGCAAGCCAATCCTCCCAATCCAAGACAATCAATATGTAATTCACCAAATCTTCTACCGTAACCAATCTGTTCGTGTCTCAAACGATGCTGTTTTTGCCGGCAGCAACTCTTGTTTTCCTCCGATCCAAAACATGTCTCTTCCTGAAGACCGTTTCACGTTGTCTCCTAACCAAAATAAGTTCCTTTTGCTTTCGGTTTGCAACAGAACGATGGTATTCAATGATACTGAACTTATGAGATACAAGATCGGTTGTTATGGTGATAATACTAGAAACGGTTCCGCAATTGCAATGTTGGAAAACGATCCCTTATTGAGTAATGCATTAAAGCAATGTCCAAATGTGGTGAAAGCTCCCGTGACTTTGGAAGAGGACCGGCCAGAAGGTGGTGAAATGCTGCTGAAACGCGCACTGGAGAGAGGGTTTATGTTGACTTGGACAGCAAGCAATTGTAGCGAATGCGAGGAGAGTGGTGGCAGGTGCGGTTTCGATAGCGATATGTTCCAATTCAAGTGTTATTGCCCCGATAGTCCTCATTCTTGGAGTTGCAATCCCGGTAAGCCATCTTCTTCTGTGCAAGCAAAGTTTTATGGTTGTTTTAATTTTTCTTTGTTTTCTCTATAGCGAGGGTCTAGTAATGATTGATGGCAGTGACAGTAGCCACTTGTCTTGTACATGGCTCTTGCAAGTTGTTTGTCATGTTGGGCTGCATTTGTTCACATAAGATTACGAAAAATCCGTGTCCGTTTAGGATAGGGTCGCCTTATTAGACCGGTTCTTTTAAGAATTTGGTTTTCATCGGGCCATTGGCATTTGTTTTTGTGGTGGAACCCAAACTTGTGGTGTCGGTTGTGGCGGCTAAAAGCTTCCGCTGCCTATTTACTTAATTAGGTAAGAGTTTAATGAATGATAGGACTAGTAACGACCAACATAGTTAAAGCCTTGAATTCCTAGTCCTTTAGATTGCTCGGGAGAGTAGCTCTAGTCGTCTCAGACATCTACTTATGCTTGTTTCTCTTTACAACATGATTACGTCACCTTTTGCGTGGACATCAATTAAAAAAAAACTTACTGATATTTTAAAATTGCCTATAAAAAATTAAAGTTATGTGGCTTTTTTTTTTAAAATCCAAAGTTGAGAATTTCATAACTTTACATTTGAAAGTTATTAGTTATTAGACTTGGTTGATGACTTGATCGGAGTACATACAGAGGGACATCTTGGCAGCAAGTTTAATACTAGTGATGTATTAAAGATTAACGAAAGCTTTATGATATTACTATTTTGGGTTTGAGGTTCCTATAGTATGAAAGTTAGTAAAGTAATTTTATGGCAAAATGATATTTAATATGGTTATTGATTTACAAATTAGTGTGATGCGATTATGTTCTTATTAGTTGACAATAAGTTTATTAAACCTACATTTGAATTATTGAAAATTCATATAATTTAGTAATTATTAAGATATACGAGTCCTTTATATTAGATTTAGATTGTTAAATAATTTCAAACATCATCAACGATAAGTCCAAATTATTTCTAAAGATTATGAATTTTAGTACATTTTATTAATCTTTCAAATTTTAAAAAGTTTTTGTAGTTTTTGTTTTTAAAAAACATTTCTTCTCTTAAGTTTAGGTTTATACACGGCTTGATAACAACTTGGTTTTTCAATTCACCAAGTTCTCTTTTATTTTGTGTATTAAATACTATTGAAGAAAGACCAACTTGCCCCGTACTAGTTAGTATTCAATACTTTGACCAAAAGTTTCTACTTTGTAGAATTGACAAAACATGAGACATGTTTATATGCCTTTTCCACATTAACTATACCATCTCATAGACCAATTTGCTTTTAATTTTTTATTATATCGCCCGTAGGAGAATATACTTGCATCTGTATTTTGAAATCTATATTCCACATTTGTAGATTATGCCATCATAATTCATAAACAATGTCTTCCGCGAAGACTAATTTTATAACACTTTGTTGACTGTTGTGAATTCATTTAAAATATAAGAAAGTCTCTTTAGAGAAAATGGAAACGACTGAACTTTCCTTGCGTCTTTATTGTCATCCTGCCAATAGCTTGATTAAAACAGAAAGTGATTCAAATCAGGGCACAGGAAACATCTAACATAATAAGTAGAAAGAGAGGAGAGGATCAGGGTACTATAAAAGTTAGATCTAGTCCCAGGTTGATAACTTATACTTGAGTTTCATGTGATGCCTCGGCACATCTCCTATGCATCTTGAGTCTCTTTTGGTTCATCTTTTCTTATACATGGATATACAGAAAAGCTATTGTCTCAAACTATTATTGATGGTTGGGATTCCTCTTGTGGGCAGCAACTTCTTGCTGGAGTCAGTAGTATCAGCAAAAGAATCAAAATATGAAGCCTGCAAGCCAAAGAACTGTAGTAGTGGTCCAAATATAAGTTATCCTTTCTATATTCATGGCAACGGGACTAAGTTCTGTGATTATCCAGGTTTTAAAATTCACTGTGAGGAGGGTAGGCCAATTTATAGGACCTCTGCTGCTGACTATGTGGTTCAGAACATAAGTTATGAAAACTAGTCATTTCGGTTGGTCAACCTGGAAGTTCTTAACACCACTTGCCCCACCCCGCTTCAAAACTACTCCTTTGATCGATCTTGTTAGGATCAATAACAATAAACCTAGGATATGGAGAGTGTACGAGGAAGAAGAGAGAGGAGGATGTCGGTAATAATGCAAAATTTAGTTAGTAGTGTGAGGGGGCAGAATGGGCAGAAAGGGAAACAAATAACTGAATGTATAGGGTGGGTAGCTAAGGAGAGGGACAGAGAGAGAACGAGGTATTCAATCAGTTGACAGAAAGAATATTATAGACAGAGAGAAAATATTCTCCATGAGGAGCTTATTCAGCTATGGATATTGTAATAGCAGTATACTTCCTATATTATCACTCATCAATACAATACAACTCGAGAGTATTCAGCTAGAGTTCTAACATTGATTCGACCTGCCGGATACCCATACCGGAGGGAGAATCAGTTGACTTGCGGAGAAAGCTAGAGAAACACAAACCTTGATGCCACCCAAAATGTTCGATAGGGTAGAGCTATTGGAATCCCGAATGGCAAATTTGGAGGCTGGAATCGAGGACATTCAGTCATCCACAATGTTTTAAAAATCAGACCGGATATTAAACCGGTCGAAGGAAAGGTTTAAGGTTTAGAGGTTCAACCAGTAATGAACCGTTATAAACCGGTATATAATAAATAAGAAGTAAAACTTATAAGAATAAATAAAAATAAAATATTTTATTGAAATTAAAAATACATCAATGTCTATTATTATATAATGAACTAATAAGGGTTGAGAAAATAAGAAGTAAAATTATTAGAATAAATAAAAATATATATTTTATTGAAAGAAAAAAATACACTAATATTTACTATTATATAATGAATTAATAATAAATCGAATGAAATTTTTTTGATTGTGGTCCAAT
>JAOTAY010000189.1:10882580-10898301 GCA_025629805.1 Erythroxylum baracoense
AGATATACTATTAGACATCAAGTAGAAATGATTGGAAGAATCAATCTTGTATACACTTACTATTAGTAATGGTGATCCAGTTACCTTGTAAGAAACTATAGATAATCAAAATAAGGATAGATTAATAGGTTCTATGGTGAAATATATAAGGTTTTATAAGATCAAGGAGTTAATTGTATCTGATCAAATCTTATTGGAAAAAGTTCACGCTTTAGAAAATGCAACGGACACATGGACAAAGCCAGTTACTATAAAGAATTCTAAATTTTGCTCGGACTTAATCAATGTCTCTAGATGTTATATATGAATATAACCCAAACTATTTGGAGTATATTCGCTAACACGAAGATTGTTGTATGACTCATATATGTAGGTCTACAATCTTGAAATTTCTCTAAAAGAACACGAGCATTTATTGGAGTATGTTAGATGAACACATTCTAACAAGTGGTGATATGTCAAGGAATTATCTTCTCTAAAATCTTGAGGTAAAGACATGTGAAAAAATATAATTAAAATATGAGCATCTTAAAATGGTGTAGGAGTTTCTAAAGAAATGCATGACCTAAAACATAAATGTGTTTGTGCCCATTTTCATCACTAGAAAGAGTTATGGAGAAGCAGTGAACTACATAGCCTAAAACATAGGTGTGTCTATGTTTGTGTTTTATTCTAAAACTAAATAGTTTAAAACATAGCCTAGATTCAATCATGTCTTACGTCATGTTTGTGATAAATTGTCTTACCTAGAAACATTATTTTTAGTAAAATTTAAGATCTAAAGGAATTTTATAAGGAAATCAAGAAAAAATCAAAATTTTGATAAAATACAAGGCCTTGCATGGTCATGTGCCAAATTGTGTTCTTATAAAAAACTTAATATTAAAAATAACGCAAATTACATATATGGATGGAATTTGTGTCATATGGAACTGACGAAACAAAGAAAAACACAATTATGAATATGGATGTGTTTGCGCCCATATATTTTCCTAGAATCAAAATCTAGAAATAGTGTATAATAGGAGTGAAGACACAGGCATGCTAGTGCCTATTTCTATAGGCAGAACAAATGCAATGTAAAATATGGCTAAAGATATAGGCATGCCTATTCTATGTAATTCCCAAATGAGAAGTAGTGAAAAACACAATCGTATCTTAACATGTTTTTGTTGTTAGAATTTCTTATAAATACACGTAAAAATCCTAAAGGGAGAAGACTTTGGCATTCTTTTTTATTTCATAATTATGGTTAGATGTTAGTGGAATAAAACACCTTAGAGAGATGACGAGCAATCATTTTTAAGGAATGAGAATATTGAAAATCATCCTAATGAATCAATGATAATTGGAATATTAAGATTACATCCAGAACTCTATCTATTTTTATTTCTTTCATTATTTTGTTTATGTTTATTGGTGCAAAGATGATGACTAGCTAAACTTTTCTTATGTATAAATAAGGGAACCTTGGTTATTGTCTTTGTTATAAATAATTCAATTATATCTACTAAGTAATGTTTTAATTATATAAAATATCTTTAATTATTTTTAATGCCGATCTAACTAAAGTTAGCGAATAGATCATATTGTAATTTTCACATTCACAATTCAAGAGAACTTGAATATGAGTGACCATAGCTTAAATATTAGGAGTTGCATGGGCTATTAGAAATAAACTTACATAAATCCTCTAATGTTAGGATCAAAATTTTCATATAATTTCACAAATCTTAATATGTTTTTAAAAGTTTAATTCGGGTAGGACATCGATTATTCAACTTAGGAATGTGTGGTTTTAATTTAACCGAGAGCAATTCATCAATTTAAGAACTTCACTGGTCTATATTATAGAACCTTCTTGATGAATTAAATCATGAATACAAATATAATGCTAGGGGAAGTCTTATCTAGAAGTTTATTTATATATGAATTCTTTTCTTGATTTCAAGCTTTGGTTTATCTCTAATAGGCTTAGGTATAGTTTTAGATTTAATTTTCAATCATAAACTCCAATCATTTTATTTAGTTGTGTAATAGTAGAATATTGTTTTAAGTATTTACCACATGCCCATGTGATCGACACTTAATTCACCACTATATTACTACCAAATGATAGATACACTTTTCTTAGGTTATGATAAACTATTTTGATAGAGAAAACTTAAGCAAAGGAAAAAACTCACCAAAAAGCAAGAGGCAAAGTCAAAATATCAAAAACCAATGGTTAAATGGAGCTAAATTTGGACGCAAATTAGATAACATAAGTCAACGGTAATATAAATATAAAAGGAAGAGAAAGGGTTTCAAGGCCTTTAGATTATAAAGTACACTACAATAAAACAACTAGTGCAATGGAATATCATATCTAGTGAGAAAGGATATGTAACAAGAATAGAATAGTACAAAACAAATAAACAAGAATATAAGAGGATTTAAAGAGATTAAGTGAATTTTTATATGTCTACATCCTTAAGACTAAGAGTAACTATTTTTCACTATTCTATAATGATAATGATGATTAAATTAAATTAAGTATATAGAATTATATTTGCATCCAAACTTTAACTGGTACAATCCTAAACAAATCACCCATCACTAAACCTAATTGATTTTAAACATGATTTCAATAAAACCTAGAATTCTTCTAAAGCTTAAATTTTAACTTAAAACATTTTTTATCTAAGTTATTATATTTTAAACACAAGCTTGAGCATGATCATATCCTAACAATGTTTTACAATATTCTTTATAAATGGAATATAGTCACAGATACATCCATATTGTAGGTTGTGTAGTTCACTTCTTCTCTGTAACTCTTTTTAGGAGGAACATAGACATAAATAGACCCACAGTTCAAGTTGTATACTTCTTTAAAAACTCTTCCACCATTTTAACACACTCATATACCAATTATTTTCTTACTTGTGGCTTTATCTCAATATTTCAAAGAAGAACATGTCCTAACACACATTTATATTCTATTAAAAATGAAGCAAATTTTTACAAAAATCTCTACCTTTTTTAATATATTCGAAGTAGGTTCTAACCATGTATGACATCTAGAGACATTGATTAAGTCTAATCGTTACTTAAACTTTTTGTTTGATAACTAACTTTGATAACATTTATCCAAAAAAACTTTGATAACATATTAGTTACATTTTTCAAAGTGTTAACCTTTTTCCAAAAAGATCTAACTAGAAGCAATTATCGACTTGATCTTTCAAAACCTCACATCTTTTAACATAGCACCCATCTATCTATCTTTTTCTTGACTATTTTCATAAAACATAGTTGGATCCCTAGTACCAATGGTAAGTGTATGAGAAATGGAGTCTTCCTAGTTATACCTACTTGGTAACCAAATGGTATGCTTCGTTCTATCCACAACTATATTGTGATGATGCTTTTCTCTTGTCATTATTCTTCTACCTCTTAAACTAGAATTTATAGCTTTTTACACCCTTTAGATAAATAATGAATATATAATTTTTCAACTTTGGATTTGGTTTCGACATCTCATCACTAAAAATAAATAAATATGAAGGTAAGCTAAAAATCTTCAAATCTAAAAAATCTACCTAATTCCTTTTCCACACTTCCTTTACCACTCTCCCATCTAGCAAGGTCTGTGGTCATCCGTTGATGAGGTAACATGTCATGCTCATTGATTTAATTTAGAAAATTTTAAAGAGCCTTATATTCAACCTCAAACACCTAACTTTTTAAGTTATATATCTATTATGTAATACCATTAAATGTCATGCTCTTTATAATTTTTTTTTGGGAAATGAGAGTTTATATACTTGGTACCATTTTTTGATCTCAGGTACTTGACTTTTCTGCCATTTCGTTCTTCACTTTATCCCTCCATTCCTTGAAATTTGCAATGACCTCAAATTTTTACTTTATGAAGATTTTCCTTAAGATATCATCAATCAAGATAAGAAAATATTGAGATCCATTAACAACAAGTCTCTAGGAAGACCATATACCTTAGTATGAACATAGTATAAAATTCCCTTAGTTTTATGCTTCACACCTTGAAAGTCATCTTATATTTTTTACCAAACACATAGAACTTACAGAAGTCTAACTTACAATGTTTAAAGCCCTTTTATAATCTCATCATATAAAGTCCTTTCATCCCTCACTCACTAAGATGACCTAGTGATATATTCCATAATGCAATATTATCTTCCACCAATCATACTATAACGACTCCATATATAAATTTGATTCATATTAGTATATATGTTTCTTACTAGTCTTGACTCTTTCATGGCAGTCAATGCATCTTTATCCACCTTAAAGCTGTTTCCATCAATTTCATAGCTAAAATGGTTTGCATGTAAGGTTCTAAAAGAGATCAACTTATTCCATAAATTTAGCACATGTTGAAAATTACATAGTCTTAACAATGCTATCAAATATTTTGATCCTAAATTTTCATGCCATAATAATTTTACAAGTTTTATTATCTCTTGAATGGATATGTCAAAGTTGGCTGACGTGAATGACATAAACCAATTCTTATTTAGTATCAGGTGATGTGAGAATCGTCTATCCAAAATTCATGAATTATGTAGTTCACTAGTTGAAACATAACGCATGTCTTTATTCTTACAATTTGAATCTCGACTTTTGTTATATTAGCAAACCTTAACAAATCATCAATTTTCTTTTATCAGGAAACTTCTTGTTTGGATAATCTCTTTTAATGTTACCAATTTTCTAGTGTTTGTAACACAAAAAAGCCTTTTTACTTTTGGATTTTATCCTAAAACTCATTTTAGATAAGTAATGTTTGATATGCTTTCTTTCATGATCATAATTTTCCTTCATATATAGCCCTTTACCTTCAGAGCTTTCACCTTGAGATCCTTATTTTAGGCAATGATGATGAAGAGCTCTTTAATAGAAGAAACGATCATATTCATCCTCCATTTGATCCTATAGGTGTAGATGTCAGTGAAAGAGAGAGGAAGAAACTATCTATACAAAAGAAGAAAACAATGTCAGAGGTGGGAAAGAGGACAAATAGATAGATTTAGTTGATAGTGATGATAATGTTAGTTGTATAGGAAGTTAGTGCAATACAAGTAAAGTGGAAGAGGATAACAATTTAAAGGTAAGAAGTTCTAAATATAGATATGATTGAAGTATATAGAAGCTTGGGTTTAGTCTTGTCATGCACTTTGCTTATGTAAGGGAGTTCAAAGAAATTATCACTAGGTACTCAATAGTAAGAGGAAGAGTATTAAGTTCCTAAGAATAGAGAGAAAGTAAGGGTTACTTGTGCTAAACATAGTTACTTATGGTTAGTTTATGCTTCACAAAAAGGACTTGCTGTGATTTTATTACAAAAATATTTTATAACAAATATAATTGTTCTAATAAGTTTAGCATAAGGAACCTGACCATCAAGTAATTTAGCCTTCAAATATTTGATAAAAATGAAATAGATTTGAGTCTAAGAAGATTGTTGACATCGAATAAAATATAAAGAATAAATTAAGTTTAGATTTTTTTATTGACCATGTGTCAACAAACTACAAAATTAGTGCTAAACAAGAGTTAGACATACTCAAAGGATGAATATACCAGGCTATAGGGATTATGGTGTTAAGATTTTGACATCTAATCGAGGGTCTACAATGAAGATGTTTGTTTTTAGGAATACATGACTCCATATTACAAAAAAAAAATTTAGGTTGGATGTAGAAGAATAAATGGATTATATGGTCACTTTCTAAAAGGTCTATGTAAAGGGATATTATTGGTAGCAATTGATAGCGATGGAAACAATCTAATGTTCCCTATAATATAAGCTTAATGAGGTCACAGTGCACAAAAACATAGATATGGCTTCTTGAATTATTAAGTGATAATTTATAAATGCTAAATGATTGTGGTCATATAGTCATCAGAGATCAACAAAAGGTAATAATATTTTGTATGGCATATTATGAATTCAGTTAATTATTTCCAGTGATTTAATTATGATAATCAAAATGTATTATTTTATAGCGATTAATTTATGTCGTCAGATAAATACCTCCTAAAGGATAATACATGTTTTATGTTTGGCATTTATTTTCCAATTAAAAGATAAGTCGTAGAGGTGCAGAGCTTCAAAAATAATTTTAGGCATGCGTTGAAAAAACAAACAAGTCATTATAAAAAGTATATCCAAACTCTAAAGGAGTTAAAGCAGCAAGCATATGATGATTAAGAATAACATGATCTATAAGCAATATCACTACCATAATTAAAGAAAATTGTAGAAGGAAGAAAATAACTATTGGTTATGGCACCAATATAGAAAAAAAAATACAACAACATATATTAGCATATGACGTTTTTAGGTAACCATCAAATAAATTTTAATGCGTCATAATTAACTAACATTATTTTTTAAGTAAAAAGTGTAATGTAAGGTATTTGGTGAAAAGTCACAATAGATTAACTCAAAATAGAAAAGGAAAACAAGATAATGATGGTTTTGTAATTATTAGCAATAAAAGGGCAAAATTATATAATGAAATAATTTCAAGAAATATAATAGTTGGAAATAATGAGATTGTTAAAATATCAACAATGAGCATTATATATAAAGATTCATTAATTTGTGGAATGATTGAAACATCTAACAAGTTAAAGGAGTTATATCAATTGAGCATGTAAAAACATAATAACAATTGAATATGGTTAAACATGATGACAATTCAAAATGTTTGTCTATTTTGGACCTTGATATGAATTTAGAAGGTTACACGTACTTGGGTTTTTGTTAAATATATTATTATTAGGATATGACAATTAGTATTAAATTTTTGGATAACCAATCTTTTACGCCAATGGGTATTAGTATGACATGATTATCATTGCCATCTTTTAAATCTTATATAAAATGGAATTGGTATGACAGAAATTAGAAATTCAAATAATGATTAGTTTTGAGAATTGCATAACTTATGAATAGAAGTATGAGTAGAAACCTCCAAACTTATGAAAGCAACATATATATTTAACTTCCTTCATAAAAAGTATAAAAATTATGAATTAATCCAAAACATCTTTCTTTTATTAATTTACATAAGTACATCAATTTTGCAAAGGATTTTATCATGACATAATCCCAATATTTGCAACCACTAATAAACACCCAATTTAAAGCATGAGAAGAACAAGACAATAGTGCCCATGTCTTATAGCTATTTTCTCTTTAATATGTGCTCTATCTCTCTTATATTTTATAGTTTTTTAATGTCTTTAGATCCCTTTCAAAAGTATGTTAATGTTCTTTAAGTTGTAATGCACGTAGTTCTCCTTATTCTTCAAGTTCCAATGCATATGCCCTTTTTGATTTGTCAATTTTAGTTTCCATAGCTTTGGGGTTCCTTAACAAAAATAATTTATTTATTTCTCTCAAATATAAGAGGATCAACCCACTCTAAAAAACGATACGCATTATTCTCGCATTTAATGAATTTCCTACCTAGATGCAAATAAGTCTTTAAAGCCCTCTTTTTTACATGTATAATACATATAAAATGAACATCCATCCTTCAATTATATGTTATTGTGTTTATGATTAATTTTTGTATCTTAAAGGGACATAGTGGAATTTTTAGCTTTAACATATAAGGATTTTGATGAAAATGTGTGGACATCCAATTTAGTGTATTGGATTTATAGGTAATCAGATTGGGTTTACAAAATTTAGGGATTAGATATATTTAGTGTTTGAGGTTTAAGTTAGAAAAAAAATATGGTTTCATTTAGAGTTTCACGTAGTGTTTCACTTATTAAGAGGACTGATTTGATCTTTAAGCAATATTAAAATCCATGTTATATTCCACATTAAGTGAGACATTTATGATAACAAAAAGGTTATCACTAATTCAGCACTCATAAAAAAATGAATGAACGAGGCAATTTTTTATTTTCCAATTGTTTGAGAACTTAACTAGCAATTTTTAAAGTTTAGGTACTGAAACTGATATAGATAAAGTTCAAGTACTCACAAAACTTTTAACCCTAGAGTTTTATGGAATCACGTGGACTTAAGAAAAAGTAAAAGAGAATTTCTTCATGCTAAGTATTTCTTATTAATCATTTTATTTGTTTACTATATCATAAATTTGAAAATACTTCTTTAACAACATAATGAAATGATCTTTACAAAATTATAAGGTTTTATTTTTAAAAAAACGTTCAATTCTACTTGAAAACATGATTCAGTTATATTGTTCAAATATATATTTTTAGTCTCTTTCCATATATAATTTTTATTACAATTGTTTATAAAAAAATTGTTTAAAATTAATGAAGGAATACATATTCGTATATAAATTTTATTAACTTAATATCAAACTAAACCTCAATTTAATTGATATTTTCCTTATAACTGTGTTTAAATTGATGCAAAATAGTGGAGAATCTTATCTTTCATCATATGCAATACTTCTCCATACTTGTAGATTTAACTTGAGTCTCGATCATATGCCCTATAAAGCTATTCATGGCATTATAGGAAGTTATAACAGTTCTCAACTTCAAAATTCTAATCTTTTTCTTCAACACACTATATATATACTATGTAATTGTATTCAAGTTGTACCATAAAGAAGGAAAAGAAAAAGATGGAAACTTCTACAAGTTTTTTGTAAATAATTTATCACAATTAATATAAAAAAAGATAAAGGTTGCAACTTCAGACCAAAATCAAAATTAACAATAATCTTGATCATCATTTACTCATTTACTTGAAAGCAAGAGGGAAAAAAACACAAAATAAGAGAATATAAGAAAAATGAAAGAAAATAATGGACAAATATAAAACTTAATGGATAGAGAGAAATGAAGAGAACCTAGATAGCTAAATGATGAGATTGTGACTATGCTTGGGCTACTACATATATTATGTGTACAAGAACAAAGCTTTAACTAGTGCTAATATTCATGTATCTTGTTAAGCTTCAACACGAAGTTAATAGCAAAAGTTATGATATGTACTTAGTGATAGGAAATAAACCATGATCGAATTATGAACGTATCAAGATAATATTTATACTGTTTTGATTGTATCAGTCTGATATAATAACTTAGAATAATGATCATGAAAAAGAAGACTGAAGAAAAACATAATTCAAATTCATTATAGAACTTTTCTTCTTTAATAAAAGATAACCATAAATTTTTTCAATTTGTTTCTAAAAAATGAAATGAAAATAGATTTAAAACTCACAAAAGAGTGCAATAGATTAATAGTCGGGTCTTTGAGATGTTACCACTGTTTAACATATAAGGCAAGACAACTACAATATTAAGCAAGAAACAAACATATAATCTATGTTACCCTTATTCATAAAATTGTTACAGCCATGGTTAACCCCTGATAAGTGGGTTTACAACATCAACGAGAGATTCAAGTTTCCTTTAGAAAATTCCATTTATGTTTCATCCTAATGCTAACATTTTTACGAACTTTTCATCTTAGAAAAATTTTCCTTATCCAACTCAAGCTTCTGATGATGAAAATGAGGTTAACTGTTGACATTTTCCTACGCTTTAGGCATTCCTCTCCTTATATAAAATATGTATAGAGCAACTAAAAGCTATTATGATAAGTTTCCTTTTATGGTATAACTTAGCTTACTTACCGACTCTAGTTTGTTCTCCCAGTTTGTTACTGGACATAAAATATTATATTTAACTTGAAGTTGTTTTTATAGCTCTGATGAGAATTGACATTTATAAAATAAATCACGTATTCTTTCATCAACCTATTTGCAACTCACAAGTTAAATCAAAGCTCCCTTTAGTTATACTTTTGGTTTTCAATTTCATTTTGGCTACCAACTATAAAATAAAGAAAGTTTTAGGTAAGTTAACCTTAGACCATATTGCCATTTAACTCTATGTTAGCACACCCTAAGTAAGTCTAGGCAAGATTTATTACTAAACTCTCCTAACTTGTGTCTAAGCCAAATGGTGCAATCTGATCCATTTGCATTAGGTATATAGTTTGGGAGATTATCTCTTATAATAAACAAGTATTTCAAGTTACACTGTCATTCATCTAAATGATCTCTTTAACACTTACATTCTTAGGAAGCATATGTCTTATTGAATACATCTTTAGTAGTATGTGCCATGTTCACAATCCATTCCAATTTTCAAATTAAAACCATGTATCATAACCATTATCAACCATTACTTTGAACTCTTAATTATGGTTTCCCTTAGTCTTACGATCTAGGTCTCTATGAATTTTTAGTCTTTTCTTTCAAGTTTTTGAAGTTGTTGAGTTTTAAATGATGAGACTGCGTCCATCTTATCCATATAAATTTGATATAATTGAAAAATCTTTAAATCCTCTTGGCGGTATGCATTTTTCTCATGATATGAATTCCTCCTTGTTTCTTTAGAATACAAATATATCAACATTTCACCTTTGATGATTTCCTTTTCTTTCATCCTCTATCTATAGGAAATTCTTCATTTGTTTCTTAATATCTTTAACTAAATTCCTTTATAGCATTGGCAATCAATAGAATTGGTCACTTAGTTGTGATTGGTATTCTAAGGTACTTAAAAGGGGCTTAGCTGAATTTGATAGCTAGAGATTTTGCTAGCTTCTCTATTAGTTTTGTTGCCATTGTAGATATATATACTTATGGTGTAATTAATTTTTAGACTTGACATCTTTTTAAATGTTTACAATTAGTTCATTAGAAGTTGCATTAGGTGGATGTCATCACCGCTGAGCAATCACAAATCATCAATGAATAAGTAAGGGAACAAGGTATCCCGTTAGCACTATTAAATAGCTTAGTTAGCTCTCCATTTAGTATAATTCTAAATGAGGTGGTAGTTATACATTTTTTAATCCATTCTATAAATAGCTTAGGGGAATCAAACACCTCAAGACCAGTGAATATGAACTTCCATTCAATTGAACCAAAGCCTTATGAAAATCAAATTTTAAAGAGTAGATTTAATAGATCGTCTACTATGGTAATCTTTGAATATCTCCTTGATTAGTAGTAAGTTCATCAATACTTTCATCTTTGATAAAAGAACTTTAACTGGGGTTGATAAGGCTCCCTCAAGCCTTTTTGTAAGCATCATCAGGATAGTTTTGTAGATAACATTGCAGCAAGAGATAGGCTTGAAATCATAAAATGTGGTTAGGTTAGCTACCTTGGGAACTATGTATATATAACTCTTGTTAATCTCCTTTGGAATTCTCTTGCTAAAAAAAAAATTCCAAGATGGCATCAAAATTCATGTCTCCAATGACATTACAAGTTTTTTTTGGAAGCAAGACGTTAAAACCATTAAGGTATGGTGTTTTTTTATGGTCAAGACTAAATAATGTAGCCTTTACATTAGCACTAAAAAAGGCCTATCTAGATGAGCAGCTTAAGTTTGGTCGAGTGTATGTAAAATAAATTTTCTTAGTTCCTAAGAGGTGGTAGCTATATTTGTGGTCTCTTTTTAAATGTCTTCGGAATAGTTGAAGGTTAGTTTTTTTAGCTCCTCTTGATCATTAATTAGGTTATGTAGAATGCTCATCTTGTTATAGTTTCTTTGAGTAAGAATGGCAATGTGAAAAAATTTGGTGTTTCTATCTCTCTTATTGAGCCAATGGATCCTTAATTTTATGGCAAGAGACTATTTCGTTCTTAACATCATTGTAAAATTAATACCCAATATAATTTTATTTGATATCCCAAAAATTTTTATATTTATCCATTTTTTTGACATTGAAACTTGTCAATCATAGTGCGCTTCACATCTCTAACTCTTTAGGTATAAAAACTTTAGTATATTATCAATCCATATCGGATATGAAAATTTGTCAACTGACTTGGATGCTATTATGTTAAGAAGATATGCAGTAGTTTCAAAGGCATAATCTAAAAAAGGTAGGAATAATTGAATGACTCAATGAAACAAATCATATTAAATAGAGTTTGATTTCTCTTCACAAATACTCTATTGTATTACAGAGGTGAAGTCCTTTGTGAGATAATCTTATTATGTTCTAATCTATCAAGCCAAGCTATAAGTATTCACTACCTTGATTAAGGCTATAAGAACCTTCCTCATTTGTTTCGAATCCTGTTGCTTTCTCTCTTGGCATCAAATTTTGATATTTTCCCTTACTTTTCCACACATATATTCACTTTTTCAGGCGTGTGGACCGGAAACCAAAGTTTCAAACTTTTCTAAAGAATACTCAACTCTCACCTTTTTTTTTCTTTTTTTTTAGATGCAAAAAACAGATCAGTTAGTTGACTGCTTTCACGGATATGCATTGGTTGGACATTCATAGCAAAATCCTGCTAATAAAATTGATCATAAAGTGATTTGTTGAAGCGAACTTTGATCAATGGAGAGTCATAGAGTCGGTGTTTCTCGCTGGTTAACAGTGGGAAATATGGAAATTCCATATGTTTCTTCGCTCTCTTTCACTCCATTTCACAAGTCCTCTGTGCCAATTTCCATGTCAACTTGACGTTTTTTAAGAGAAACGTGAGTCAGGTAAAATCTTGAAGCTGCACTTGGGTAGACTAAAATGAAATTAAAGCTTCGAGAACTTCAGACTATGCCAGTTGCAGGCGTGCAGCTCTTGCTGGTATTCTTGGAACCTCTTTACTGGTTCATTGAACTGGAAACTTCTGGGATGGTTGTTCTCTTCCTCTTAGTTTCCGTTGTTCTCTTCCAACCTGGATCTCCGTGCAAGCCAGAGGAATACACAAGTAGATTATTCAAAGATTGTATAAGTGCAAACACTTGCATAAATCAGACCTCCATCACCAACTCCAAAGGCCCTCGATGCATCAAACCCCTAACACAAAACAACAGAAGAAAATCTATTATGTCGCAGGAATAGGAGGATTATACAACGTCCAGAACATCGCCAACCTTGAGACACTCCAGAGAGAACTGAAGTCCAGCCTCTGCAAGACTCGGTCCATCAGTTCTCACAGTCTTACTTACACCTCTTATCATATCCAGACCAAATGCTTCACTGTGTCAGACCATGGTTCAGAATTTGAACCAGAAGACAGCAAGAACCGTACCATCTACTATATTTACAAGAACGAGGGTTCGCAAAGTATCCCACCTTACTGCAGAGCTCTTAAACGCCAAGGATACAACATTAGTAATGAATGCGATGACATATTATTTGGAGTGCTTACAGCTGCTCTATTTTATTATCAGAGGCAAGTCCACAAGATTATATGTATGTAAAGCATACTTCCTCCCTCTTTTTTGGTCATGAAATTCCAACAATATGACGCTTCTTTCTTCTACGTTATTGATTTGATGCCGACTGCAGCAATTTCCTCATCCTTCATCTACCGAAGACATATGAATAAAGTAATAGCTCCCTCTATGTTTATGTGCATTCTTGAACTGATCCAAATACTTACAACTTGAGGTCCAAATCGTGAACCAATTATTCCCTTAAGGGTAAGTGTAGGATCCTTGCAGTTTAAGAAATTGGGCAATTTTTGTTGAGAACTTGTGATAGCAAACTACCATAATTGTGTCATTCTAAAGCTATAATATTTAGAAACCGTAACAATAATATTGTTCGTTCTCCTCGATGTAAATTCCTGATCATCTCAATCTCTCACTTATTATGTTTCTCTTGAAAAACCCAGCAAAAATTTTTAGGCCTTCTCTAACTTCTTTCCTGCTTTAGTTATAGGGGTCCTTGCCGCCATAATAATATTCTGGCTCTCCCTAATTTTAATCTGGCATCAACAGAGGAGAAATTCTGTCTCAGCAAAGACTTCTTTAGACCCGTCCTCAAAGTCATGCAATTAAACAATGTCTGATTTAGGGTGCCCATCTTCTCCTACATTGAACTTGAAGAGTTCAAGGCTACTGATAACTTTGATTCTGGAAAGACACTTGGACATGGAGGTTTTGGAACTGTCTATTACCGTATGAATAAGAAGTTGTATGGTTAACAGCAACAAATGGGATTATCAAAACTCTAGGAAGCTGATTTAATTTAATTGATTATTCTTCGGTCACTCTCCACTAGGGAAACTCCGAGATGGGCGAGAAATTGCAGTCAAGCGCCTTTATGAGCTCAACTATAAGAGGGTGGAACAGGAAGGAAATTGAGATCCTCACACGACTGCGCCACAACAATCTGGTAGGTCTTTATGGCCGCTCTTCTAGGGGCAGTCGTCACCTCCTTGTGTATGAATACATTCCCAATACCACTGTCCCCAATCACCTCCACGGGGATCAAGCCAATTCTACTCTGTTAACTTGGTCGATCCGGATGAGGATTGCCACTGAAGCAGCCAATTCACTGGCTTACCTTCATGCTTCTGACATCATTTTAAAACCATCAACATTCTACTTGACAACGATTTCTTCGTTAAAGTTGCAGATTTTGGAATATCGAGTTTTTTCCCAGATGATGCCACTCATATCTCAACTGGTCCTCAAGGCGCATCGGGCATAGGACAGACAAAAATGAAGACAGAATGATAGCTTTGGTTGCAGAGTTGGAGTTTCGTTGTCGACTAAGACCTGGCATGAATGAGATGCCTAAGGAACTAAAATGAATTGAAGTGATCTCGTCCGACGTTGCTTCAATTTACCGCGGTTGGCGATGATGTTCTTGTATTTGGTCTTCCTTTATTTGTAGTGAGGCATCTATGACCATGTAATGTACGGAGCAAAAGATTAAACTATACAAATAATATTCTGCAGTAGTTCCATCGGTCCTACTACAGAGAAAAGAAGAACAATACATGCCACCACTGTCGTGCTCAAAAATTTTCAAAAAATTTTGGTCCAAGAGAAAAGCTTTATTTTAAGTTAAAGCAAGAATAGGGAGGTAGGGTAATGCAATGCCAGTCAAAAGGCAAAAGAAAAACCAAAGTTCCTATAGTCCTTCAAAATGGTTGTGGAAAAACATTTTGGTTTAGTTGAAGAAATAGCAGCACAGCTCGTGTTCATAATGGACGAAGCAACTGGTTTGGAAGGAGGCCGCGAGAGAAGCATATCCCTGTTCCTTTGTAAATTTGCTTCAACAATAAATGACTATGCCATGCAATAATATTACTGTTCACATACTTTTTTGGTTCGGATGCAAGATAACTTTAAAATTAAGTCTTTAACCCCTGCCCCTGAATGGATTCTTCCAATGTGTAGAATCAAAAGACCTCTGATAATGACTTTTCGATCCTCTTCACTATCAATAACTATATGGAAAGACAGTGAGTGGGCTCCTAAAGCAACAGCTCAAGGATTTAGAATTTACTTTGGAAACTGAACCCCCCATTTTTCTTTCACAAATTCCATTCAAAGTAAGCACCAACTTTAAACTTTAAAGCTAATGATTTCATAAAAAGAATCACTTAGAGAGACAATTCTACACCAAAATAGATGCTTTCCTCTCTGTTTCAAGCAAACCCAGCCCAAGAAAGATAGAAATAAACTTGCTTTAAATACTCTGAGAGAGAGATCAAAACAAACAAACAAACCTGACTCTGTGCGCTCTCACAAAATGGCAACGCTGCAAAAATTTAAGCTTCTCGCTACACAATGCGGCGTTGCGCAGAGCCCCACACGAAGCCCTAGAACGAGCCCCGTCGTCCACCTCCGTCGCCGGAAAACCACCCTCCGGATGCTTCTCAGCCGGAGCTCCTCCCGCCGGTCTCCCCCA
>JAOTAY010000189.1:10908871-10922849 GCA_025629805.1 Erythroxylum baracoense
TTGGTTATTATGAGCTTTTATTATGAAATTTCAATAGAATTTAATTAGATTTTCCCCTAGTAAAATAGATAGGAATTAGAGGAATGTGATAAGATTGGCATGCCAAATTAGAGAATTAGCAGTACTGTGTCATGATATATGTTACCAAACTGTATGGCTCTGAGAGCTTGACTCTGGTGTAAGACATTTGATTTGTGTTATGAACTATATGGCTCCGAGCGCTCAGTTCCAATATGAAGGTATTAAAAAAATGGATCGTATGGTTCCCAGAACCCAATCTTGTATTTTTTTTAAATCCTGCTTATCCAGCTCAATGATACAATTTTGATGGATTTTACTTTGGGGCAATTACAGAAAGTAGATAAATGCATGATTAATGATTAAAGAACTTGAATGTATAATTTATTAATCATTGTATAATTACATATGAATTATTAAAATAGATAATGCTTGTATTTTATAACCTGATTTTGAATGCCTGTTTATGCTTAGAAATAAATGAAGATATTTATATGTGAAAAATATTATATATTATGCATGTTATGATTGATTGAATTGAATTGAATAAAAAATGGAATTGCTTGAACACCATTAAGCCTATAGATTAATGTGTGGATTTTCTTTCCACATGTAGGTTTTAAAGAGAACTAGAAGAAAGTTGTGGTGGATCTATTACAAGACAAGAGTCATATAGAGGATCTCAAAAGAATTGGAGATGGATAGTTGAGTAATATGCATGAGAAGTGTATTAAAGTTTCTTGCTAGAGGTTTTAAGTAAATATATAGGAAACTCTGTCTAAAATTTATAAAGTAAATAGTCATTGCTAGATTAATGAGGCTTTAAATAGAAAATGTTGTAGTTTAAAGTATTAGGTATTTAAGATATGGTAACACTCAGAATATAGATTTCATTATCGAGTATGGGGCGTTATAATATCAGAATGAGCTCGGTAGGTCTTTTCTCTTTTGCTAGGGCTAGCATTGTCAGTGTGAATTCTTTGTAGGAATTGATTGAGTTCTTCCTTGTTAGGGATGAAAATGTCCTCATTAGGATCTTGGGCCTCTTAGAAGAAGGAGTTTGAAGGTTATAAAGGTCCTCCAGTATCATAGTGGTGTTGAATTACGAGATTTAGTTTCAGTATACACTGGGCTGTTTGGACCTGGTATATCTATGTTTGGAGCTTCAAGTTCACCGGGAATAAATTCTCCCGGTAGGGTCCAAAGGAAGTAGATATGACAGATGTGTGCTAATAAAAATGGTTAATTTCTTTAAGAAAACTCCTAAGAGATTTAAGAACATTTTCCTTGTACCTTAGCCAATAAAGTGAAGCATGATGATAATAGACATTATTTTCAGAATAAATCTGAAAAGTACATGTTGTGCGAAAAAAGAATAAAGAAACACTGTGTAAATTGTTTCTTTAATGGTGCTTCCTATAATCGATGTTGTTTAATGACTATGGCAAGTTGTTTTCTCCATTGTTCCAGTAGTTGATACCATTTAAGGAAAGTTCATAACAATGAACTTGCATTGTCACTGTCACAAATATATTGGTAGACCTGTAGAGGAGGTAAGGTAACAGCACAGACGTAAAAGGCTGAGAGATCCCAAAGATACCATAATGCATTCTCAGAAAGTGGTCCATTAAGGAAGAACACATTGAAGTATAGTGCTCTGAGGTTAAGCAAAGTGATGCTACAAGGGGAATTGGTCTCGCTGAAGAAAAGATGTAGATAATAGAACAAGGTCATGCGAGCAAGAGATGCAACTTCAGAAACAGTGGTTGGTGTACTAGCAATGGAGGAAAAACCTTCGTTGTTCTGGCAGTAGTAGGTAGATCAACTATGGAAAGGAAGAGAGTGATAGGATTGGAAGAAAGCGATAAGAAATCAGCTATATGTTGCAAATGTTGAAATTGAGACAAGTGGTTTTTCCTTTGACTAAGCATGTGTTAGGCAATGGTGAAAATATTTGGGTATGGTTCAATAATTGGACAGATCACAGTCCTCTACTACAAAGGACTGAACTATCCAATCTTACAAACAAGCTTCCACCCAACTCCAAAGTATCTTCTTTAATGAATCAATCTCAGTGGATAGGTAACTTTAGAGGATTCCATTTAATAGCGGGTTATCTACCCCAAATTATTAGCAACCATAGGCAGGATCTAGTAACTTGGATCTCAGATACCTCAAGTATTTTTACTAACAAATGTTGTTATAAGACTTTAAAGGAAGGAGGTGAGAATGTTCATTGGTTCAATCTCCTTTAGAAATGTTCCCTCGATCAAAAAGCCTATATTTTCAAATGGTTGGTAATAAAGAACAGGATCCGTACAGAAAAACAAATGATTTGGTACCTATGACCCAATATGTGCGCTTTGTAAAGAGATTGAAGAGGATCACGGACATCTATTAAGAGGATCACGGACATCTATTGTTCAAATGCAGATACTCCAAAGCGGTTTGAAGTAGAATTTTAAATTTGATATCCAATGCCTACCTCAGCTATGATTAGACCTTATCTCTAAATTGGATCATTTGTACTGCTAATCAGAGGTTACAAGATGCCCTAATATATAAAACTCCCTTGACCACCACTATTTACTCAATATGAAAGGAAAGAAACAAGAGGATTTACAAAAATGAGAAAGTTAACAAGTACAGCTTAGCTGAAAATACTATTAATTAGATCTGGGCTACTATGATAGCTAAAACTGACCAATATGCTTTATCCTTAAGAATGAAGACTAAATGGAATTTATAACAAATTCTTTTAATTTTCTTAAGTCTTTATAATTTGTTTCAAGTTTTGGTGAACTCATTGTAAAGTTTGGACTAGCTTTGCTATAATTCAATCAATTATTATTCAAATTTCAAAAATAAAAACATTATGCCTTTTCTTGGCATTTGGGGGGCCCTAAACACAGCCATTATACATGGAGGGGATGGCAGTTGAACCAAAGGCACACTGCCATACTTCACCTGGCTCTGGCCCAATACAAAATTTTGCATCTAAAAACTTACAAAATGTTTTTGGTGACTCAACTAGACTTGATCAAGCTAATTCTGGCCGGATAACTCAAGTGAGAGCAGCGCAAGTGCAATCGAAAATAATGCTACTTTGGAAGAAAACAAAATTTCTTTCTTCTGTTTTATTAAGCTTGATATCTATTTTCACCCGTTGAGCATATCCCACAGTGCAAGTTTCAAACAAGAAGTCAGCTTCTTGCTGTTAACCACATCTTGCTCCAATAGGCTGCATAGAGGAAGGTCTTTTATTTGATTTGTCTTGTGCTTGCCCAAAAATACTTCTGTTGCTTTTCCATCCCACTTCCCCTTCTTTCTTGTTGAGGTTCCATATGACCAATCAGATTTAGGCTGGCTCTCAATGATTCTTGTCCCGAGGCAGGACATGCTCCATAAACCTATGTATCATCTCGTAACTGGTAAATGTAATGACGGCGGAGGGAGTAGTTCTCATCAAATTAGTTGCACAGCCGCGATAAAATCCTGGAAAACCTTCTTTCACGAACACCTTCGTAATGCAATCAACAACTCCTTCGTATTTGAAACCGTTTCTGTTCTGTCCTTGCTCTTGAAGCCTTGATCGTACAACCTGGTTTTCAAGTTAACCGATTATAATTGCACCACATGACTTGAGCCAGAGAACTCTGCTGTAATTTATCAGAAGAGAACAGCCATCCAACAACATACCTCATGTGGGTAAGCCAATACAGAGGCAAATACTTTTGATACTGAAGAGGCGATAGCCACATTTCCAGGACTTAGCTTGTCGACGGTTGTATTTTCTAAGAGATTCAGAACAATATGATCAATACAGTTCAAAATCCAAATCTTGGAGTCAAGAAGTAATAACCAAATCATATATACTATTACCTTTCTTGGCAATGTAAGACTTTATCTTCTCATATGCCGGAAATTGAATTGCAACATGGCTTATCCCGGCCAAGGAAGGCACTATGCCACTGTAGCAAACCAGGAGTGGTTATGAATTCCGGAAAAAAAAAGAACAAATTTTTTTCACAGAAAATTGTAGCAATGGAGCTTTGAAGAACCCATGCATATGAACATTACCATTGCAATCTGCACGTCTATGTTAAAGCTCATGTTCAATGCTTACCTGTATAACCCTCGTATGCCTTCTTCATGAGCAATCCTTTTCAAAGCTGAAGCTATGCTTTTGTAGGGAACCACTCCTGGTCTCATTCTTTGAGTCTTAAAAGAGATGGAATCTTCATTAACGTCAGTAATGGAACCGAAATGATTAAGACTTGCATCAGATGTAGCTGACGGGCAAGCAGAATTGTTGGACTTGTATAAATCATATTTCAAAGTATGGATATCAGAAATATTAAGAACCGTGAATGCGCATATCAGAAAGGAATTCCAAAAATCTTCAGAAGCACTATGGCTTATCAGAAAATTCCCAACATGATTTTATTTCCAGTGCACATCAGGCACCAACTCCTCTCCTAGTTATACCATTCACCTTTGGCACATATGTGCTTAGATGCCACAATTGATAATAGACAGGAAAAGAGGGCGATCAAGAAGACATGTTAGGAAAATGTGTAGATACAAAGTACCGAATACAAGAAGATAATTTTAAAAGGTCTTCATTGAGTTTCCCTTCTCTACAGGGATTCGGTAACATTTTATTGATCATAATTGATGTTACATGTATATAGTAAACCACATGCTGCTATAAACAAAGCCATGCCAAGTCCTATAGTATGATTTTACCTAAGTAGTCATGGTTGTCCATGTAGAGCAGCAAGTCAGAACTCTTGCAAGATAGAATTCTCTAGCAATAGATAAAGTTTATGATAGAACGTATGTGTGCCTATGTGGGTATAGTGAAGATTCACCAAATAAATAGGGTATCCGGTCAAGCATAGACTTAAAATTGTTCTATTCAGGCCTTAGAACCCAAAAAACTTCTTTCTAATGATCCCACACAATTAATTCCAACCAAGACAATTCATCAGCAAAGCACAAAAGAGCATTATGAAATTGCACTACAATTCTAATAGAAATTAGGTACTGGAACTGCAACTGTTTTTGGATTCATAAGTTGATGTTAGGTATCTAGATCAGCATTTCAGTTTAAATTGATTGGATGAAGTAAAAAATAACATATTGCGAAAATCTGTAGCTGCTAAATCCTGTTAGTAAAGCTGAAACATTAAAGCCATAAACACCTATTGTTATGGGGTAGTATCTAATCAAACAATGGGAACTTTTATTTGTCTCTTATCATCTTCCTTCAGCCTTGCATTTTTAATATCACTTATTTGGAAATTTTAATTCACACTGCAAGATATCTCAAATCTAAATCTTAATTTTCATATATTCACAAGCATACTGGCTGATAGATAGCCTGTTAGTCTAATATAAACCTACACTAGGCAACCAGCAGTAGCTCAAATGATTTGGTAGACTATGGATGGGCAGTTGTTCAAAAGTTCTTCAGCCAGCTTACTTGATTTCAATTATAAGGAAACAATACTCACATCCTCGAATACACCAGAAAAATGGTAAAAATTCAAGAACTAACAAATTACAAAATGGTCCTCCAGTGAGATCTCTTTCAAAAACTTGTTCAAGAAACTGATATTTAAATCAATTAGCATAAGGAACTGAAAAGAGAAACATATATCTGAGGATGTAACTCTTTCTTTTTTATGCCCCGCAACCACAGGGCCAGGATTTATGGTTCACACATTACAATCTCTTGGAACAGAATTATAACAGTCAATCAGCTGAAAGCTTTAAAGCTACCCATCATCTACCCAGATAACCAGCATTGTTCAGCTGAAACAAAAATGTCTTCTGAGCAACACATTTATTAGAAATACTATGATAACAGAGACTTACTTGGAGTCTGGTTTTCACAACCCACAATGGATTTGTTGCAACTGCTGTGGCTGCTCCAGCACCAGCAGCAGCCACCATGTTTGACCCAAAGGGGAGTTGGTCACTCCCATCCCCTGTCATATGACAATGAAAACCCATTAAAACTTCTCACAAACGGAAATCTGGCAAAATCTGAAACAACCGTAGTTCAGAGACAATGCTAATGTAGCAAGTATCTAAGTGAACATGGAGAAGATCAGCATTATTCTCAAGTGACAGACACTGCAAAAACCAACCATGTGAAAGGAGAAGGCCTTTAAGTTGCTCATAAACTGTGAAATACACCTACAAATCAAATGAGCACATTTGTCACTAGGAGAAATATAAAAAGTGTCAGACAGTAGTTTGTTTTTCCTTTAAAAATGGAACACATCCTAAGAATGTTCTACAGATCAATTCCAGACATAAACTATTCCCTCAATAAGCAGTTGACCTTCCAAAAGATTGCTAGTACATCAGGAGAAAATAATGTGCAATTAGCATTCTAAAGTTAAGAACAGTTTCCATTTTTCCGGCGTTATCCTCTTCAATGCTGCAGGTAATGTAAAGCCTTCATTACAAACTCTTCCGCAAATTTGTAATAAAAGGTCAGCTTCATCAATTAACAGTCCAAATCACCTCAAAATAAAAACTAAAGAGATTCAATTGGTGGCCAGATAAAAGCATGCCCTTTGCATAAGATACAGAAGACTATAGCTCGTTATTGAAATAGTATTTCACGTCAGCACACATACTAAAGATACCTTTCCCTTCTACAGTGATCAGTAAGGAGCATAATTAGTATGAGATTTCCTCAACACAAAAAATTATTTCACATTTGGCAAAGGAAGAGAAAGAGAGGTAATGTTAGGTCAAACCAATTTGAAGGGAGGAAGGGAATATCTGAAGTCCTAGGTATAGAAATGCCCATGGGATTATTAATATAGCCGTAAGCCCCACATATGCCACAAGCATTTTCCATGAGAAAAATAACAACAAAGGTAAACTTACAGCCCAGTTTGGAAGTAGCGCCAATATTGTAGGAGAGAGCCCACGATAAAGTCCCCTGAAACCTTCAACCCTTACTATATTCTGAAGGCTTGTGATGATGACACTACCTAAACTTTGACAAAAGAAATAAAACTTTAAAGGGAAGTATATCATCAGTAAGAATGCACTATCCATTCACTAGTAAAACAATATCATTATCAGGAGTTCATCTCTTGAATTAAATCTATGTTGCTCAATTCTGTTTCATGCAGAGCCAAATTACAGCTAATGATAATTGAACGGCAGATCCAGAAAGACAAAAAAACTGGTTTATAAAGGGAGGAGGAAAGGAATCACAGTGGCTAGAGATCTGACTCCAAGATTCTTAATTCAAATAGCAGCTACAAATGAAACCAGCAATCACTGTGAGAACATGAAAACAGCGTGCATTTTAGCATTACAAAAGCAAACCTCTTAACAAGCAGCCCATACTCCATCCTTCTTAACCTCCCCAGACTTTAAGAGTTGGATCAATATTAAAGCAGACTATAAAACCAGTACCAAGAAATGCAACTAACTATATCAATCAAGTCCATCAATACAAAAAGCAAAGCAATCAAAGGCACAGAATGAATAACAACAACAACAACCTGAATTAGTCCCTTCTGGCAGGCCATGCACTTGTAACCTTGTCTTGATCACATCCAATGGACAAACGAAAGTCGCTGCAATAGCACCTGCAAACAGCCCCACCAGAGAAATCATAAACCTAAAACCACTGTTCAACCACCTGATCAATACTGCTTCTCAAAAAGAACTGAAAAAACCAACTGCATCTGCATGCACCCAAATCAGTCAATCTACAAAAGTAAATAACCTAAACACTGGATAACCCAGAGAAAGAAGTTGAAGTAATCTAACTTACAGCTCTCCCGTAAAATGGGTTCGAAACCAATACTTTTACAATTTCTATAACAACTGAACCTAAAAGTTCGAACTTTTATAAGCTAACCTGCGGCGGCGCCGGCCCCGGCGTGGCACGCCAACTCTCTGGGGCTCCGATTATGGGATGATCCGCCACCGTTATTCATCCTCAAAAGGATTTTTTACAGGTTAAAGAATTCTACCAAAGAATATGGCAAACACGCTTAACAGATCTAGTTATATATGTAATACAAAAGCACGTCCTTGTCCCCATAAATTTATACATTGCTTTCTTCACTATTGCATTGGGGAAGTATCTAACTTCTTTGAAGGGATTTGCTGAATAAGGATAGGTCAAGTTTTGGACCTAGACATTCAAGACAATCTGAGTTTGAAGAGGTCTAATTTTGGAATTCAACAAAGCTTAAGTCTTTACTTTTTGCTTTTCCTCTGGGCTAACAGGATTGGAAGCAGAATCTGATCCCAAGTGGAAGCGAAAATGGTCTCTCTCTTTTCTTTGTTTTTGTGTTTTGATGAATAAAAGGATATGAAATGAGGAAAAAAGGACAACTATAATGCTCTTTGGCGAAAGCATTAAAGGAAAGATGTGGGGTTGTCTCCCTTTTTTTCGCTGCTTTTTTTCTGAAAATTCTGTATCTGCTGACGACTTTTTGACGACAGATTGAGACGCTTAATGATGTCATAGACTCATAATCAAAGCCGATTTGGCGGTGTTTACGAGCAAAGGTAACGCCTTTTCGGCTCATAACAAAATTTTAAGGACGTATGTTAGAATTTATTTAATTTTTTATATAATACTTATTAATAAATTTATGTTATTTTAATAAAATAAATAATTTAAGAATTAAAATTTTATTTATAAATTAATAGTTATTTGAAATAAATTTTAATTATTAAATCAAATTTTATTTGAATATTTATATATTTTAAATTTAATTATATATAATTTAATTATAAAAATTAAATTAAATTAAATTATTCATAATTTTTATTGATAATTAATTTAAATTTATTAAATATATAATTTTGAATTAAATTATTAATATTTTTATTAAAAATTAAATAATTAAATAATATATATTTAAATTATAATAAATCAGATTATAAAAAAGAAAAAAAGAAAACAAAAACCACTTTTTATAGTTTTCATAAATTTTGAAAATAGGAAGAAATCAAAACTAAAAACTCAAACCAACAATATTTTTTACTGAATTTGAAAACAAAACAAAAAATTAAAATTAAAAATGGAAACAAACACTATCTTAGTTAAATAACGAAGGTTCCTTGCATGTTTTATTTAACTAAAACATGCATACACTATAGAAAAAATTTCTTTTATTATTGAATCATGTGAACTGAAAACAAAGTTATTGTTATGGGGTTGTAAAATCCTGTCGCAGTCCAGCTGAGAAGTTGGAAATTTAATGAAAAAATAATAGCATTTAAGTAAATATTGTTGGTTATACCCTGTAGCCAATATTTGAGCCCAGGGCCTAACTCAATCCAACCCGACTAGGCCCAAAGCTAATAGGTCAGGCTCAGGTTAATCAAGCCTCGGGCTCTAACCCGGGAAGCTAGTAAAGGCAAAACAACGTCATTTTGTCCCAGGCTAGGCCTAGGACTACCTCGGCCCATTGTAATCCTTAAAAGCCAATCATTTTGATTGTAGTTTAGTGAAAATTATTTAAAGGCATTATTTATCTTGTACATGTTTAGATATATATGATAAAGCCTATGGGATAATTATACATTGCTAATTAAATTATTATGAGATTATAATTATGAGATTCATATTGCATTCATATATTATCTTTAAATTGTTCATAGTAGATTAGACATTAATAGAACATAAAAAGATTAGTGCACGTTATGTTTTTCCTTAACAAGAAAGTAGTCGATCTTATAATTAAAGTATGGAGATACTTAAACAAATATATGGGTGCTCGTTAGAGAATAAGTACACTGAACAAACCTGATATGAAAATTTCATTTGGAACATTACTTGTATGTCTATGGAAATTCTCATTATGACAATTGTATAAGTGATCCTTTGACTTGAGGTCTACAAAGTTATCTTATATAGGGATAGCTATGTTTTGATACTACTTATGTTCTATTCTAACCATAGGTCGTTCAGTCGGTAGTCATTGGATGTAGCATGAACTATATGAAGATAGTTGAGGTATCAAGACATGATTAATCACCCTAAAGTAATTAAAGTGAATATTCTGTTGTTCTTGATTAGTATTGATTAAGGAAATCATTGGTCAAGGTAGAATGACTTTTTGTAAATAGTTTACAAATGTCATTAATTGAATCAATGGCTAATGAAAGAAAACTAATATGATTGGAGTTAAAATAGAGTAGATAATAATTTCATACTTTATGTCTAATCGGAACATTATATAATGAAAGTATTGAATTATAAGAAAAGATCATGCATAGAAAGGTTAGTCAAAACTACTTTGAGATTCTTAAATATTTAGGTGGTCATGATGTGTTGTTAGACGTCAATCTTCATCTAGAATTATAAATCGTTTAATTAAAGAATTAAAGATAAATTAAAAGGAGTATTAATTTATCTAATTCTAATTATAAATTAAAATTATGATTATAGTCATTGTCAACATATTTGAGAACCTAATAAATCTCACATAAAGAATAGACTGAAGAGAGCAAAACATATTTTAATCAAGTTGGACATGATTGTAAAGTTTGAGAAACTTTATGATTAAATATGAGATATTTAATAAATAATGATCAACATAAGCTATTGGATCTTATATGGGTATAACTGGTATTTAATTAGAATTATTTGTAATTCTAATTAAAGTATAATTGAAATTAAAATTTAATTTCAATTAAATTACTAAAATGTTTTGAACTTCTTATAAATAAGGTTAAGCTCTAATGGAACTAGCACTTCTTGCTTAACCCTCTCTGTAAGAATTACAGAGTTTTCTCAACTTGTTTTGTAAATATCGTTAGAAGTTAGACACTTGTGCAATTATTAATCTTTGGAAAATTTTTGTTAATTTAAGTTTATTTAATACATTTTTTAAGGACTTACTCATTATCAATATAAACTTAACTTTGTCCTCCTAACCTATCTAAAGTTTATGTTAGGAAGTTGCAATAAGAAGCACTTAAAATATAATTAAATTGAAATGAGAAAATAAGGAAAGGAATTAATACACAATGAATTTTACAAAGAAAATTATATATTTAGGAAAAACATATTTCAATCTCTTTAGTACACTCCACTCTCTCTTTGTTTTTGTTTGCAAAAGGATACATAAACTAGAACATGACAAAGCTAAAAAAACGATGGATAAAACCTATGTAAACTATTCTATATATAGAACAATTAGGGCAATGGAATTGTATTTCTACACTATTCCACTGTCATACAAAAAGGTTGTATTATGGATACAAATTAAAAGTTGTTTTACAACTTTCTTTAGCTGTGTTACACTTATGTCAAGCTTCAATAATGGAAGGCATAAATGGCTTCCATCATCAAAGTTTAAATAAAGAGTAAAGGTGGCTTTACCACCAATATTTTTCCTATGTAGATTCACCTTTACTTTTATTCGTACTGTTTATATTTCTACTGGGTTGATAAAGGACTGACACCATATGAATTTATCAGTATTGAGTGGCTCTGTTAGCATATTTTCTAAGTTGTCTTTAGTATGATTTTTGAACATACCTTTAATATATCTTAGGATCCTTTTTACAGTACTCCAATATTCTTTATCATAATTTGCCAAGTATCAGAAACAACCTCTTTGTAAAATGCAAAGAAATTGTTGTATACAATTGATGTGCCTCCCCCGACCCTCGCAAAGCGGGGAGTCTTGTGCAATGAGGTTGTTGTTGTTTTTGTAGAATTTGCCATGTATCAAGTAACTACTCCTACTGTATGTGCAATGTTTGGTCTTATCTATATCATAGCAAACATTAAGCTACCCACTGCTGATGCATACGGTACTTGAGACATTTTCATCTTATTTGTTTTGTTACTAGGACTCATACGTGAAGATAACTTAAAATTAATATGTAGAGGTATAAAAATTAGCTTACAATCTTGCATATTAAAACACTGCAAGATTTTCTTCAAATAATTCTTTTAAGAAAGTTAAATCTTTCTATTATTTTAGTCTCAGTAAATTTGCATCTCTAGAATCTTGTTTGTTATTCTCAAGTCCTTTATTTCAAATTCCCTAGCCGACTATGCCTTTAACTTTTTAATATAATCTTTGATAGTGCTTGTTACTAATATATCATTTACATATATAGTAAGATATTGAAACCATCATCATTAAATCTCTTGTAATAAAAATATGGATCTGAATTGAATATGTTATATCAATGGCTCATGATGAGAGAATTAAATCTCTTATACTGACAATTTGACTCCTATTTGAGACCATATAGAAATATGTTCAACCTGCAAACCAAGTTTTCTTTTTCTTTTTCTTCAAATCCTTCTAGTTGGAGCATATAAATTTCTTCTTCAAGTTCTCCGCAAAAAAATGCAATAAGTGCTCTAAATGCAAATCATATATAACATACATTACTAAGAATACTCGAACCGCTGTCAATTAAACAACATGAGAAAATATTTCATTAAAGTCAATACCTTCGTTTTGAGTATATCCTTTAGCCACTAATCTTGCATGATAACAATCCACTCATTTATGGCCATCTCGTTTGATCTTATAGATCTATTTGTGATCAATAGTCTTCCTTCCTTGTGGTAGCAAAACTAGATCCCATGTCTTATTTTTATGGAGGGCTTTAAATTCTTCTTGCATTTTTGCCATCCATAGAGAAGCGTTTGGCTTTTTACAATCTCTTAGAAAGTTGATGGTTCTTTATTCTCTGTTAGTAAACAATATGCAATATTACCTCCCTTAATGTATTCCAAGTGCTAAGCTGGTTTTCTCCTTTCTTGAGCTAAATGTCAAACCTTTGGGATTGAGGACTCAACTTGTTCTTGTTCTTCATACTCTAGTGCAACTTCCAAAGTATTTGGATCTTCTTGTTTTTGCCTTTCTTTAACTTAAATTGTAGTAGTTGTTGGTTTTTCTTGTGAACTGTTATTTTCTTCCTTTCCTTGTAACTTATGTTATGAAAATATGACATCTATGCTAATTATTAACTTATAGTCAGTATGATCCCACAGACAATACCCCTTAATTCCATTAACGTAACCCAAGAAAATGAATTTCCTGGATTTTGGATCCAACTTTGACATTTCTTGGAATTATACAACGCATATACAGAAAATCCAAATATATAGAGGAATGAATAATTAATAGGATTTCTAGTGTACATCTCCATTAATGTCTTCATCTCATTTATTGTTGATGGAGAATGACTTATCACATAGCAAGCAGATTCTACTTTTTCTACCTAAAATTATTTGGTTAGATCTGTAGTCCTTAACTTTGATCTTGTTCTTTCTAGATATATTTTGTTCATTCGCTCTGCTACTCCATTCTACTATGGAGTGTACACTAGTGTGAACTGCCTTTTAATACCTTCTTATTTACAAAATGCTTCAAACTTGCCATTTACGTATTCTCCTTCATTATCTAACCATAGACTCTTGATTATTTTCCTAGCGTCAAGTTCTATATGTGCTTTGAAGTTATTGAAAACAAGAAACTCATTTTCCTTCCTTTTGATTGGATACACACAACATCTTATAAAGTGATTCTTAAGGATAAAATTGGTGCTTTTTAAACATCATAATGAATCAGCTCTAGAATAGTGTTTCTTTTAATAGTGGAACTATCAAATTTTAATCTATGTTGCTTACTAGGAACACAATGATCATAAAAGGGTAATGATACCTTTTTGAGCCCTAAAAGAAGTTTTTGTTCTATAAGAATCTTCAATTCTCGTTCCGACGTATTGTAACACCCCACTCTCGCCGAACCCGAACCCGAACCCGATATCAATGGTGATACCCGAATCCGTGCCCCGCGAGGGTGGCGTGTCACATCACTTAACAAAACTCGGTACACTTTTTTTTCGAAACACTTTACACTTATCACTTATGTGTGCCCACTTTTTGAAACACTTTATCTATTTAAACTGAAAGCAGAACACA
>JAOTAY010000189.1:10958087-10979029 GCA_025629805.1 Erythroxylum baracoense
AGGGGTACTTTGGTCATTGACACTGTTTTCTATGTTCTGTCAACTGCAACCAAACACATTTCTGTCCTCGAGACACATAGTTTTATCTGTCTTGTCCATTACAGCCAAACACTTCACTGTCTCCAATTTTTGTTCTGTTCTGTCTCTAAATTTTTGTTTTGTTTCGTCTCAGTATATGGATCACAGTAACCATACGCAACGTTAAAGACGAGAGAGACTGAGAGTGCAAAGAAACCAATTTAAGAGGAAATTATGGACAAAAGGAGAGGCTGAAATGAAGACTAGAAATATATAAAAGAAATAGAAGTTCTAAAGAGAAGCTAGAACTTCTCTTGCTACGCATTTGAAAAGAGACAGACATAAATTCCAAATGTTTACCTTCTTCACTTTTTGTTGTAGTTTAAGAGGTTTTTTCCGTTGAATCAATAATTAATAAATAATAAACACTTTAATAATCAATAAGGTTTACAATTTTCTCCATAGATTTAGTACTATTTATCATGGTTAAGGTCTAACATCAATTTTTATTGATATTTTCTTCATTGTTAAAATATTTTATGTCATATAATAATGAATTCATTTTTTTCATTAATTGAAGGTAAATTCTTTTGGGTGTAAACTAATGCGTTCTATAATCATTTACAAAATATTTATTTTTCTTGTTTAAATAAAATTTGAAATCTTAAGTTTAATGGAGGTAAAACAATATTTACGTTCGTCATCATTTAAATAAAATAAAATATATTATAATTGGTCCAGTTATAAAAGGTATTAATATCTTTTTCGTATATTAAAATTAAAATTTCAATAAATATAAGAATAAAAATGTATAATTTATGTTTTATTTAAGTAAAATAGGCTGAATTTGGAATTAAGTTTCCTAAAATTACGAGAAATCCACTTGTTATTACTCAAACTGGTGTTTCAAAAATTAAAATTATGAATTTGAATATTAAAGATATTAATACTACAACTTATTAATTGCTTCTGAAGTAGGTGTTATTTACTCAAAGCAAGAAGGCTTTGAAGAAATATTATGAAATCACAGATGAGATGTTAGATTCAAATATATTGACAAAGAAAGAAGAGGGAAGAGGGTTAGGAATTGAACAATCAACGTGGACAGGCGAGGCAAGTATTTGTATCTCCAAGGCTTTAGGAATTAGGAGGGTAGAGAAAAGCTTGTGAGGACACGGGCATAACTCGTGGCATCCAACGATCGGCACACCTTTGGGACCTCCATTTCATGTGCTGCCTTCATGCCCTCCCGTCTTCATCAATCTGTTTTCATTAATCTACCAAAAGAATTCTTATTTTTCAGTTTTTGACTTTGAGCAATGAACTTGGAATTTTTCCAAGTAAACAGTTTAGACAATGCCAAGATAATCTAAAGAAAAGAAAAAATCTTGATAGTCCAATAATATTAACTCTTAACGGATAAATGAAGATTATATTATATTAATTAGTTTTCGAAATGTTAAAATGAATTTTCAAATCCAAGTAAGGTAACAGCTTCAATTCAACCATTTATTGCATTTGAATTATTAATACAAAATTTTAATTATCACTACAAGTTCTATTCTAAAAATTAAGCCGACGTCGACGTGCTACTGACGCCTGGGTCAACGTTGCGAATGCTATCCTTCCAAACGGTTGCCTTGTCAATTCCTAATATATAAAAAAAATACTAATTCGTACAACGTGTACTTCTAAATTCTAATGTCAGACTCAAGTGTATTTCCGTTCTAATTAGTCCTGTTGATATAAATTTTAAAAATGATAAAGGTTAGGATATTATTTGGATATATATGGAGCACAAGAATGACGTACTTCCTAATATACCCATTTGATTACGTGACGGAGTGGCCTATTTTTCATGTGCCAATATGTATATATTTATTTATGTATTTCCTATTTCCATTTCCCTGTAAGAGTAAGGGCAAAATTGTAAGGCATTAGTAACATTAAGTTGTTCCATGGAGTGGATACTCGATCACCAGTCGACACGTAACACGCTATATTGAAACCACTCTCACTATACATATGCAATGTATAGTGAACCTTCTAGCTATCGTGTGTTTTGTCTTCTAGTTCTTGCCTCGTCTCTTCGTCTCCTTATAAAAAACGTATTTAGAATTTATAAAAGATTATATATATAAAAAAAAACCATGTTTATACGGGGAACAATTTCTGGAAGCTGAACGTAGGGGGGGAAAAAAGGAAAAAAAAAAATATATAATCCAGAAAAGCCGTGAGAATGGATATGGAAATCTAACCAACTCAGAGCATAGGAGCAATCTCTCTGAAGGCCTCGGGAATTATTCAGATCTCTCCGGTAATGGCGGCCCCATTTTCGGGTCTAGACGGCGGCGGTGCTGGAGGCGTGGCGGTGATGGCCGGTCCCATGAACCCAATTGATCCTTCTACGCCGACAAAGAACTGCGTCAAGAATTCGGCGCTCAAATCGCCAATCCTAATATTCCTCTTCTTCCACAAGGCTATTAGGTCCGAGCTCGACGGCCTCCACCGCGCCGCCATGGCCTACGTCACTAGCGGCGGCGATTTTCGGCCCTTGTTGGATAGGTATCAGTTTTTCCGTGCCATTTATAAGCACCACTGCAATGCTGAGGACGAGGTTGGTTCCTGCTTCAGATAGAGATTCCTTCCTCTTCAGAGCTCTCTCTTATTGCTTCTAACGTTCTTTGATTTCTTTTTATTTGTGAACTACTTAAGAACGATAGTTATCTTCTTTCATTTCTATTTTAATTATGCTTTCGCATTCATGAAAATTATTCAATTTCCTCAGTTGGATTGTTTCAGTAGAGGTTATTTTTAGTAATTGTAAATGTTTGCCCTGTACCTGATGCTATCTGATATTTTCCGATTGACGTGACAGTATATAGTGATAGAAAAAACTTTTATCAAAAACCACTTGGCTAGAATCTGAATCTCATAAAGCATTTTGAGATGTGGGCTTCTGATTAGCTACCATTAAGGGATTGATAAATCGTTAGCTGCAAATATTGCTAGCTATAAATTGCTTAATTTTTTGGAATATAGTTTTATTCTATTTAACAGTGTGTATTTTTGGGCGTTGGTTTTTGGGCCAGTTGATTCCAATTGCATACCTTACATTAGTCTTCTCACCCTTCTTCAGAAATTACTCTTCTTTTCTTAATTTACATGCTGTCGACATGACCTGTTGATAGTGACAAGCAACAATTTAGATACTTTACAATATATCCATGAGGACTTTGCATACCGTTTATCCGAGATAAAAGGGTAAGCAAGCAGAATAACATGATAAGTGAAATTTACAGTCCCATGTCTAGTGATGGAAGATGATGTCTCTGCTTCCTTTTGAAGGTTTTGGTCTTGCTAAATAATGGAATGTTTTCATTGTTTCTTCTTTTCATTTGTAGGTTATCTTTCCAGCTCTTGATATACGTGTAAAGAATGTGGCACGAACTTACTCCCTTGAACATGAGGGTGAAAGTGTTCTTTTTGATCAGTTATTCGAGCTGCTCAATTCTAACATGCAAAATGAAGAAAGCTATCGCAGGGAATTAGCCTCTCGCACTGGAGCCCTTCAAACATCTCTTAGCCAGCATATGCACAAGGAAGAAGAGCAGGTATTTGCTAGTTCCGCAAATGGCATTTCTCTTATGTATGTTTAAAGGGCATAAATTAATGTTATCCTTGTCTTTGTACCTTTTAAGTTTCATTTAAAGTCCTACAGGTAATCTTCACATCATTTTCCTTTGGCACCTTACAAGTTTAGAGGTTTTTCACTAAAGAATTTAGGACTGTTGACTCTAGCATCATATCTGCAACAAGTTGTTGCCACTTAGATTGAAGTAGAATGTTAATGATATGTCTTTTAGTTTGCTTTCTAGTGTATGGTACTTGCATGTAATGTTGTTGAATGCTTACAACATAGTTGCTGAGTGCTGCAGGTATTCCCTTTGCTTATAGAAAAGTTTTCATTTCAAGAGCAAGCATCGTTGGTATGGCAGTTTTTGTGCAGCATTCCTGTTAACATGATGGCGGAGTTCCTTCCTTGGCTTTCTTCCTCTATTTCTTCTGATGAAGATCAAGATATGCGCAAGTGCTTGTGCAAAATTATCCCAGAAGAAAAACTTCTTCAGCAGGTGAGGGTCCTTTTGGAGAGGTTCGGTTTCTGAATGTTCTTTCATTGTTAACAAGTTGAAGGGGCGAAATTAAATGTTTCTGTTGTTGCAGGTAATATTCACATGGATGGAAGGGACCAAATTGTCAGATTTGTGTGAGAGTTGTGGAGATGATTCTAAGGCTCATTATCGAGAAATTGGGACATCATCCTTTGTTTGTCAAAGCAGCAAGGCGACTTGTGCATGTGACTCTTTGTGCAACTCATCAAAGGCAGTCAAAAGGAAATTTATGGAGTTAAGCTGTGATGACACTAATTCAACCTTGTCCCATCCTATAGATGAAATTTTGCTTTGGCATAATGCAATAAAAAGGGAGTTGAGAGATATAGCTGAAGCAGCTAGGAAGATACAGCATTCTGGAGATGTTTCTGATCTTTCTGCACTGAACAGGCGGCTACAATTCATTGCTGAAGTTTGCATTTTTCACAGGTAGGTTTATCGCCAATTCTATTTTCAAGTGAAGTTGACTTCCTCAAAGTATAGACATCTCCTTTATGATGACCCTCCTTTATGATGAACCTAGGTTTGGTGAGATATTGGAGCTCCTTACTCCTTTCAGCTTTTGTCCTCACAGAGTTACCAAAAACATACTGTGTTGTTTATTAGGCTATATCTTGTGAAATGAATGGTGGTTTGTCTCTTTGACTGCAGTATTGCTGAGGACAAAGTTATATTCCCTGCTGTAGATGCAGAGATTTCTTTTGTACAGGAGCATGTGGAAGAAGAAAGTCAATTTGACAAGCTTAGGTGCCTCATTCAAAGCGTTCAAAGTGCTGGAGCCAATGTATCTGTCACTGAGTTTTACACAAACTTGTGCTTGCAAGCAGATCAGATCATGGATACTATCCAGAAGCACTTTCAAAACGAAGAAGTTCAGGTTACCATGCTAATTCGTCTTTATTGCATAAAACTTGTCATGCTCATAGATCTGTTTTTCCATTTCCTACTTCATACATATTTTAGATGGGGTTCGTTTATGCTTTCAGTATTCATGATCCTGTGCTGACTATGTGCCGTAGGTTCTCCCCCTTGCTCGAACATATTTTAGTACCAAAAGACAGCGTGAACTTCTTTATGAAAGCTTATGTGTGATGCCCCTGAAGTTGATCGAGTGTGTGTTGCCCTGGTTGGTAGGATCACTTAATGATGAGCAAGCAATGGCTTTTCTTCAAAACATTTGCATGGCAGGTTTGTTGTTAATCTTTAACTATATTTTGCACTAGTATTTTATTGAGAAAGTTGTCCGTTCTGTGCCATTTCTATTACCAGTTTCCACAGTTCCTAACTTGAATTCTAATCTGATGCAGCTCCTGCATCAGACATGGCATTAGTTACGCTTTTTTCTGGGTGGGCATGCAAAGGTCGTTCCAGGAATGTTTGTTTATCTTCAAATGCCATTGGTTGTTGTCCAGCAAGAGTTCTATCTGGAAATGAGGGAGATGGTGGACAACTTTCCAAAGTATGCAGTGTTATGTCATCTACTGATGATAAACTGTCCACTGAAGCAGATGACTGTAGAAGACCGCTTAAGCGTGGAAACATATTATCTCAGGAAGAAAGTCATACCTGCTGCTCTACAGGGAATGGAAACTCAGAAAAACTCTCTTGTAGCAATCAGCCTTGCTGTGTTCCAGGGTTAGGAGTGAACAGCAGTAATTTAGGAATGAGCTCTCTTGCTGCAGCAAAATCACTACGCTCCTCTATTAGTCCTGCTCCCTCCCTGAACTCCAGTCTTTTTAACTGGGAGATGGATTCTAGTCCGGCTGATGTTGGTTATGCATCCCGGCCTATAGACAACATTTTCAAATTTCATAAGGCCATCCGCAAAGATGTGGAATATCTAGACATAGAATCTGGAAAACTAACTGATTGCAGTGAAACTTTGCTTAGGCAGTTTACTGGTAGATTTCGTCTGTTGTGGGGTTTATATAGGGCTCATAGTAATGCCGAAGATGATATAGTTTTCCCTGCCCTAGAATCTAAAGAGACACTTCATAATGTTAGCCATTCTTACACTCTGGACCACCTACAGGAGGAAAAATTATTTGAATATATATCATCTGCACTTTCTGAGCTTACACATCTTCATGAATGCTTGAGGAGTACAGATGTCCCTGATGCTTTATCAAATAATCACACAGACCTGTCTCATTGCGAAGACGCTGTTAGGAAGTATAATCAGCTTGCAACGACACTTCAGAGCATGTGCAAATCATTGAGAGTAACCCTGGATCAACATGTTTACCGAGAAGAACTGGAGTTGTGGCCATTATTTGATAGGCATTTTTCTGTAGAGGAACAGGATAAAATTGTTGGCCGAATAATTGGTACTACTGGTGCAGAGGTGCTTCAGTCAATGCTTCCTTGGGTGACATCTGTTCTTACGCAGGAGGAACAAAATAGGATGATGGACACATGGAAACAGGCCACAAAAAACACAATGTTCAGTGAGTGGCTTAATGAATGGTGGGAAGGAACTTCTGCTGCAAGTCCACATGCTACAACATCAGAGAGTTGTATATCTCTAGGTCTTTGTCATATCTTTATTTGCTGTTACCTATTGATTCTATCACATTATCAATTAGAGTTTCATACCATGGAATGATTATTGAGATGTTTGTCCACCCTTCTTGCTTAGGTACTGATCTATATGAGAGCCTGGATACCAGTGATCAGACATTTAAGCCTGGGTGGAAAGATATTTTTCGGATGAATCAAAATGAACTTGAAGCAGAGATAAGAAAAGTTTCCCGTGATTCAACTCTTGATCCAAGAAGAAAAGACTACCTTATTCAAAATCTTATGACCAGGTTTGTTTTATTGTTGTACACGCTGTGAAGTTTCTGACTATAGCTTTCTGTTTCTCTGATGAATATATTGGTTATGTTAGTCGCTGGATAGCTGCCCAGCAGAAGTCTCCTCAAACACAACTTGGTGAGACTTCAAATAGTGAAGACTTACTTGGATGTTTCCCTTCTTTCCGGGATCCAGAGAAAAAAGTATTTGGATGTGAGCATTATAAAAGAAATTGCAAACTTCGAGCTGCTTGCTGTGGAAAATTATTTACTTGCCGGTTCTGTCATGATAAAGTCAGTGACCATTCTATGGACCGGTAATGTTTTATATTGATGAAGTTCTTGTTTTAGTTTTAAACTGGTGAAGTTGATGATGCTGATTAGTAATTAATTCTACATGCAGGAAAGCTACATCTGAAATTATGTGTATGTGCTGCCTGAAAATCCAGCCTGTTGGACCAGTATGCTCGACACCTTCTTGTGGCGGGTTCTCTATGGCAAATTACTATTGTAACATCTGCAGGTTCTTCGATGATGAAAGGTTACAAGCTTTCATTGAACTCTTTTTTCTTTTGATGCTACCTTGATCGGTGTCCATTCTTGTTAGTGTGTTATGTTCATGTTTGCATGATCCTCTGAACTACAGTTGTAAGCTTAAGATGCTGTGATAAACTAGAATGGAGCAGTTACTCTGTAATGAATAGATCCAGTAACCTTTAATTATGATTTCCATATTTACAGCTGCATTATATTGCTCGTCAATTGTATTCCTTACATCTCTTGCTATAATTTCAGAACTGTTTATCACTGCCCTTTCTGCAATTTATGCCGACTTGGGAAGGGTCTTGGCATTGACTTCTTTCATTGCATGAAGTGTAATTGTTGCCTTGCAATGAAGCTAGTTGACCACAAATGTCGAGAAAAAGGCCTTGAAACAAATTGTCCCATTTGTTGTGATTTCTTATTTACCTCGAGTGCAAGTGTCAGAGCTCTCCCCTGTGGCCATTACATGCATTCAAGTTGCTTTCAGGTCTATCCTTTACTGGGCTTTTACTTGACAGTTGGAACAATTCAAATGAAATCTGATAGGGCACTAACCCTTATTTCACCTTTCATTGTGTCAGGCATACACTTGCAGCCATTACACCTGCCCAATTTGTAGCAAATCGTTGGGAGATATGTCGGTAAGATCAATATGAACTGGCTTTTTAAATTTTCCTGTGTGCTATTATGATTGATGTTCATGGCGATGATATTGTGATGTGGTTGAGGCCTTTTAAGATCGGCATGGCTGTGAAATATTTCACACTTTTTTCCTTTAATGAAAGTCGTTTTAACAGCATCACATATTCAATAGTATTTGCTAATTGAATTTTGTTTTTATTTCAAACGTGATTCGACCGTTCCCCTCTGAATGGTGGTACAGTATCAAGCATACCTGTATTTCTAAACAGCTTGATTACTGTAATCCAAGGGTATTGAGCTGCTGAGAGCAATGTAAGGTTTGTGAGAACCTGAATAGTTGCATTTAGATAAGTTCATTGATGGATGAAGGGGAAGAATGGAACAGTTAAGAAAAAGAAATTGAAAATTAGCCATCAGTTTAAGTAGAAGAGCGTAATTAGCAGAATGGGAATGGAAGACCATGAGCTAACCAATGAATTAAAGTTCTCCACTTTTGATGAGTTGGTTAGTCCTGAAACATGAGGTGTTGCCAATCTGATTAAGAAACACGTGTATATGCAGCTGAACTTTCTCTGTTAATTTTGGTGGTAATCATCTCATGTGCTGAGAGTCAAACCAATAAACTTATTGCGGGGTCTTCTTACCCTTCTGCCTTTTCTGCTCAGGTTTACTTTGGCATGCTCGATGCTCTGTTGGCTTCTGAAGAGCTTCCAGAAGAATACAGGGATCGTTGTCAGGTAACCCATCCAAAATTGTTCAAGTATATTGCTCTTGTAAAAATTGAAACTAATTGTGGTTGTGTTGTCCAGGATATATTATGCAATGACTGCGACAAGAAGGGAACGGCACCCTTCCACTGGCTTTATCACAAATGTAGCTTTTGCGGATCCTACAATACAAGGGTTATTAAGGTTGACGCAACGAATTCAACTTGCTCAACTTCGAACTCGTAATATCAACTTGTATATACTTCCCTGCTACTGCGGTTTGTAAATCAATCCCACTGTAACAAAATTTTTGCACGCCCTGCATCTTTGCCTCTTGTCTGACGCTCCTGGATTCATAGTATCTTCCAGTTCCAGGATTTTTGGCTCTTGTTATTTGAATATCTTGGAAGAAATGTACAGAATTATAAGTTTTATCCACTTAATCATTGATGAGTAGTCGACGGCTAGAAATCATCATTTATCAACTTCGAGGAAAAATGTTATTCAGAGGTGCATGTGACGAGACGAGAAGAACGGGTAGGTACTTGGAGGCTGTAGTTAAAAGTACTGTTAATTACACTGAATATTGTGGTTAAAATTTATAATTTCATAACGATCTAAAAGTTCTAAAATAATTATGGATTAGAATTTAGGAAATTTTAAATCTTATCTAATTTTATAATACTAATTAAAATTAATGAAAGTAAAAATTCAATTTTCAGAAATATTTTAACCCGTGGGTTACAATAATAAGATGCATTAAATTATTAAATTAAAAATAAAAAAATAAAGAATTTACTTAAGCCTGCAACCGAACACCGTAGTCGTCGTAGAGCCGACCTGACCTCCAGTGTGGACTGAACGTGCTGCCATGTATATATCATTAATAAAAATAAAAACTAAAGAAGAATTATGATATTGAATAGCTGCGTTCGAGTCGAAAAGAAGCTCCGATATTTTTCTCGATATTGATGATACCTTTTACCTTATATCTTAAAAAGATTGTGACATTTGCATCTGTATTCTTCACAGTATCAAACATAGATCCAAGTTCTCTAGTAACTCCTTCTGACCCCCCATAAACTGGAGTTTTTGCTCCTCCTCTTCGTCATCTTCACCGTACAGCAAACAGCCCTTCGTCTTTTGGAAAGTTGATACATTATAGCTCTAGCACTATTAGAAGATGAAACATTCATTTGTAGAACCCAACATTGCCTCCAAACCCCGCCTATAGCTTTGTTACTGGAAACCGTAGATTTGGCTTTCAGCAGTAGCAGTAGGTTTATCCGGTTGAAGATCTTTACTGATTTGCAAGAAGACATAAGATCTGTTGAGCTCTTAAAGCGAAAAGAATTTCTGGTTTACTGGTTTTTCATCAACAGTAGATCTCGATGCATGATTCTTCAGATTTTAGACAAAAATCTCACAGCAGAACCATCTGCACACTTCTACTTTAACAGGACGTGAAGTATATCCAGCTTGAAAATTTGAACTTCCAGATCTAGGGTGTGTGAAATTTCATTACTACTTTGATAGAACTTAGAAGCCTTTCGAGATTTTATCAATTGTATTAGTTGGTTCAATCAGATGATAGTTGTAATATGCAAATCATATATCAGCACAAAAATAGGCGTATTTGGAATTTAGCCCTTAATCCCAGAGTGAAAATTTTGTTTTTACGATATTTTTATTTTTTAATTTAATGATTTGACACTCTTGATAATTTTTTTTGTAACAAATTAAAATAAATTAAAATTTTTTATTATAAATTATCCTTAAATTTAAGTTTTAATATTAGGTTAATTTAAGTAAAAAATATTGTTTTTTCAATTATAATGTATGACACGCTGGTGAGTCAATTGTTAGAATCTGAATTTTTTGTTTAATTTTATGGTATCTTATTTTATCCTCTAAATTTTGACCATTTATTTATATAAATTTATATAAATAAATGACTGAAATTTATAGAATAAAATAATCCCCTAACTGTCGGCCATTTTCCAAGTCTTCCTCGAAAGATAAAGTCCTTAGAAGCGAAAGTCAAATTGGCTTTTTTAATTCTCTCAATAATATGGGCGAGGGTAGGAGTCCAGCACACAACAATTACAATTCTATACTTAGTTAAATACCTATGGTTGTGAAAGTTGGATCTTCTTCCATCCTTGTACCCTTCTCACTACTGATGTTCACAACCTTTCTGGCGACGGGTGAATCCCAGGACTCCCACTCCCACTCTGACTCTGACTACGATTTGTGTTCTCCGTTCAAGTGTGGTAACATCACCTTCTCCTTTCCTTTCTCCTCCTGGACACCCTCTCGTACTGGCCCTTTACTCTGCGGCCTCCCTGGCTACCAGGTTATATGCGACAACTCGTCCGCCCTCCCCGCAGGCCTTATTTTCTCCGGGAGGCTATACCAAGTCAAGAATTTCTACCCAACAACTCCATCAGAACCATCTACCACACTGGTCGTGGTGGACACCCAACTTCTCAGGGATCTTAGTGCTGGCTCATGTAACTATTTACGTAATTTTACAATTTCCACCACAGATTTTACATCTCCAAACCTACCTCTGGGACTGTATAACCTGACTTTGTTCGAGTGTCCGACAAAGGTTGACTTTTCCTCTCTTGCTAATAAGGTGGTCAGAAACTATTCATGTGACGATGGGAAGAAGATATATCTCTGGTTAAGCGGAAGTCAATTTGATCCGCCTGGAACTATTTCAACTCCAACTGGGTGTAACTTGATCATGGTTCCTGTGTCTAGTGCAGGAGATCGGTTCAGGTTCAATAATAGTTCCGTCGAACTTGTAGACGTGCTACGTGATGGATTTCCTTTGAGCTGGCCTGAATTTAGAGAGTGTAGTAGCTGTGATGCGACTGGTGGACGATGTGGATACGATGCCAGATTAAATAGGATTGTTTGCTTCTACAAGTAAGTTCCCTCCTGAGAATACCAATCTACAAGAGAGAGCCTAAAATAGTATGTGCTTCTACAAGTAAGTTCCCTCCTGAGAATACCAATCTCCAAGAGAGAGCCTAAAATAGTATGTGCTTCTACAAGTAAGTTCCCTCCTGATAATACCAATCTCCAAGAGACAGCCTAGAATAGTATGTGGTTTCCTTTTGTTCCACGCTAACGGATAACATCAGGCGATAAACTTACAATACTTGGGTACTTACTACTTTTCAATCTGACTATCTTGTCAACTTCCGAAGTGGAATGGACATTTTTTGTTCGTTTGGCTAGTCGGCTAATCAAAAGCCATGTCTTTTTCTTAACAAAAAGATTCTTACAGGTATCTAGTTCCATTAAATGCCATAAATTCCTAGACTTGTCCCAGTTCCAGACCAAAACAAAAAAATAAAAATAAAAATAATAAAAAATCCCCAGCTGATCAGTAAATTCTCACAAAAATTATGAAAATTCACGGAATATTATATTGAATTTGGAAATGGTCATTTTGTGATCAACTTAGAATCTTTATTTAACGAGAAAATGTTTAAAGCGCCTACACCAAAATTAAAATGAAAGTTAAACCACAGGACAAACGTTGCTTTCCCGAGTATATAATCAAATAGTTTTATTAATCATAGCAGATACATAATAGTTTATCTTATGCACTGATCCTACAGGCAGCCACGTTCTAAAAAGCAAAGCCCGGGTCCAGCCCTCATCTTTGGTATGTAAGCTTCGTCACATCTATATAAAAAGAAGGCATTGATCTTCAGTTATAATATTTGCTTAGACATGTTAGTCTAATTGCTCCCAGTGATTCAGTAATGGTAATTATTCCATTTCAATTGTTAATTGTTTTTCTTTATTCAGACGTAATTAGTTATAGTTGTGAAAGCAGTTCCTTTGTATACTTGCTGATCGGGCTTTAGATAATCTGCAGGTATTACTGGAGGCTGTTCATTTGTCCTGATTATTGTTCTACTACTAGCTTTCAGAAGAAGAATTTTAGTGACCATCAAGAGAACCCAGAGTACTGATGACCTTGGACTAAATCGTGAGGAGTTCATGAGTACCATGACATCTACATTGGTGACTAGCTATTCATATAGCGATATTAAGAAGATGACAAACAACTTCAAAGAAAAACTAGGCCAAGGAGGCTATGGCAGCGTCTACAAGGGGAAGCTGTCAGATGGCCGCCCAGTTGCTGTCAAATTACTGGTCAAATCGAGCAATATTGGCCGTGATTTTGTTAATGAAGTTGCCACTATTGGTAGGATACACCATGTTCATGTCATAAATTTGTTGGGTTTTAGCTGGAATGGCTCAAAACAAGGTCTTGTTTATGAGTACATGCCTTATGGGTCGCTAGGCGACTTGTTATCTGATGAGCAGATGAGGCTTTCATTGGGAGTGGCAAGGTTGTTGGAGATTGCCTTAGGAATAGCTCGTGGAATAGAGTACTTGCATAATGGTTGCGAGGAACGAATATTGCACCTGGACATAAAGCCTGAAAATGTTCTGCTTGATCATAACTTCAATCCCAAGATCTCGGATTTTGGGTTGGCAAAAGTATATTCAAGAAGTAGAAGCGCTGTTACCATGACAGTTGCAAGAGGGACCGTTGGTTACATCGCACCTGAGGTCTTCATGAGAAACCTTGGGAATGCTTCTCACAAGTCTGATGTTTATAGCTATGGCATGTTGTTGTTGGAGATTGCTGAAGGCAGGAAAAACAAAAGCATTAATTTTCACAGAAGCACTTCGAGTGAAGCTTACTTCCCAGATTGGATCTATGAGAAACTCACTGAACACAAAGAAGTAATCGAAGAAGATACCTGCACTGTAAGGAAGATGGTAATTGTAGGTCTATGGTGCATCCAAATAAGCCCTAAAGACCGTCCCTCGATGACAAGAGTTGTGGATATGCTATCTGGGAACCTAGACGACATTGAAATTCCTCCAAAGCCTTATTTCCCTTCTGCTCCCAACATGCAACAAGAGATTGCTAGTGATGCCAGTAGTGCCTTGCCTCTTACATCAGATAGCCATTGAATTCAGACTTGACAATATTCCAAACAAATGGAGAGACAAGGGCTTTCCAGTGCTCAACTTCAATGGTTACGACACATCCAAAAATTCTTCCGGGGAGGGAGGGTCAGATTCTTATTGGTGGAGACATTTAATTAATATATTCGCCAAATGCTAGTCTGTTCAATATGTTATTCTAACAAAGTCGTGAGGATGATTCCGAATCACCCATCGATATCAGTTTCGGTCCTAATATTAGACAACAAAACTCTAATTTTTAAAGTTTCTAAATTGAGTTTTGATCCATGAAAGTAACAAGCTAGAGGAGAGGAGACAGAGGCATAACAGAGAAAGCCAGGGGAGGAGAGAGACGTTCATCTTGTTCTGGAATTTTGAGGATTACCCTAGAGATGCCACGATAGTTTTTATCGCCAAATTGAGTATGGATTTACAGTGACATTGGAGCAGCTGTTGAATCCTTTGATGCAACATAGGAGGAATAGGAGGCCCTGCTAGTGTTCAGAAATGATGGAGAAAGATGAAAACCAGCAGAGAGACAATGAACAACCAAGAAAGGGACAGAAAAGAATGGACATGAGAGACATGATGAATGAACCCGGAGACCAAGAACAACCATGAGCAAATGATTGAGATAAACAGAAATAAGAAAGAAAAAAATGCAAAAATGAACTAGAAAACAACACAGAGAGGAGCACAACGACAAATAGAAGAGCAAGAAAAGAAAGATACGTTGGATAATTTTTACTTTTTCGGTAAAGTTTGGCAACATGTTATTGCATTTGTTCGGGCTTTCAACTTATCAGTTAAGTTATATAATTTGATCTGTATAGAGATAATAAAGTGGTCCAATAAATGATCTAAGTTAATAAGTCGAAGTTTAGGAGAAAAATTGATCCTGATCAGTGTGGATCGAACCCATTTCTGATCTGTAATGGAAAAGCTCGATATGGAAGTTATATATAAAAGTTAAGGTCTCCAGCAGTTGCTCATATTATTCGTAAGCATACGAATTCTTTGACTCATTAAGAGAGTTTACGTTTTGAGAAAATTGTAAAAAGACTTTAACCACGTGTCAGTAAAGGATTCCTATAAAGATCTCGAAAGATTGGAGCTCGTTTCGGCCTCAAAAATCACCTTAGAAGTTGGAATGGAATCGAAATTAGGTATTCCGCATTTCCTTCATTTATTTCCCTTTCATGAATGATCCAGGATATGTAATAAGGTTTATGCTATGTGTTACACATGGTATCAAAGTGATTGCGTGATCGGGTGGTTAAAAACGAAAGTTTTTTTTCGTTTTTATCCATATGGGTTTTCGATTGTTTTTGATCTGTTATGTTATTTTTTCACGTGTATGGATGCGTGAAAGAGAAGTACATGAGGTTAGCCATGAAAAACGAGTCAAAAATGAGCCATAAAGTACAAAAAAGGGCTCCAGGATAGCCAGAAATCACCTTCCCTGTCAGAGGGCGATTACAGTGCACATGCTCGACGATTCTACAGTAACCGCCTAAAGGCGGTTGGACTCCCACTGGAAGGGGACGAGCGGGTGCGTGTGTCACACATGGTTACCACCTGTCCCGACACATGGCAGCCGGTGCATTGCACGCATCATATAGTCAAGGCTTATTTACTTATGGTGGCACATGTAACAGTAACCATCATACGTCGGGGAGCATGCGTTGCACTCATCAGATGCCTCTAAAGCGCGTCAGTCGACGGGTGGGCACCGCACACGCCTTCGTTCCCACGAGCAGTTATGATGTCAGCAGACATCAGCACTACAGTATTGCTAATGTCAACACTCAAAATTTTTTTTTGAAAGTTTTAGAATTTCTGCTAAGGTGTTCGGGGTATTTTAGGTCAGTTTTAGGGTCAGGAAAATTTATAAAGTGAAATTTTCAATTTTCTAGATTAATTATGTTGGTAATTTGATTTTAGAAAAGGTTTTAAAGCATTTTAAAGTTATTTTTGAGCGAATATTTGTGCTTCGAACTATACATAAGGGAGACCCTTAAGGTTTTGTATCTCATGTGGTAGGTTCGATGTTCGGGAAAGCACGATAGTCATTCTGATCGAGATTTTTTGAGATAAAAGTCTCAAATAAAGTTTAAAGATAATGTTTTCTGTACTTGTATATGACAATTTGAACGTGTATTTGGTTTTCACATTTGTTGATACATTTTCATAGACGGTATGCCCATATAGAATGTGAGGAAAACTTAAGGATATATCCTTTGTGTTTGTGGAGTTTTCGGGGTACTAATAAGGATGTAGACACCAAAGTGGCCTTTCGAGTTAGTATTTTGAATTGTTCTGCTTACATGTTGGGGATGTATTTGGTCTTATGTGCCAAAAGATTTTAGCCATACATAGGATTTTGAGATGTGCATAAAAGGAATAAGATAGAGAAAAGTCGTTGCTTAAATAATCTATGCACCCAAAGGTGATAGTGTCATGAGAGTTGATGGTTTGTAGTCTGATCGCTTTTATGTGGAAGTCTAATTGTATATATTATGCATTTTGACCAAAGGTATTTCATAATATATGTGATCGGATTCTAAGTACAGATACTGTTTTAATGCTTTAAGTATTTCTGTTGTCTTGCATTTATGCTGATCTTTACATTGTATTTTTTGTTTTGTAGTCACCTTTTCTGTAAACAACAATGTTATCACTACTGAGACCTTGACTGGTTTCAATTTCAAGAAGTGGAAGAAGGATGTTGAGTTTTTCATAAAGATGACTGACATCAATATGGTGATGTTTGTAGAGAGACCTTCTCCACTTACAGATATCAACTCGGAAGCTAATAAGGTGGCTAAAGCAATCTAGGAGCGGTCAAATAGGATGTGTTATTTGACCATCAAGAGGTCGATCCTGGATCATTTGCTAAGTAGATTACTGGACAAAAACATAGCGAAGGAGTTTATGGATAGTATTTCTCAAAGGTACAAGGTGTCGTCCCAAGCGTAGCACAATACCTTGATTAAATAACTGTTCTCCATGAGGTACACATGAGAAGGCAGCATCAGAGAGTATATTATCAAGATGGTTTACCTTCAGAGTAAATTGAAGGCGTTGGATGTGCCCATTCCTAATATACTGATTATGCACCAGGCCTTAATACTCTCCCATGAGAGTTTGAGATGCTCGTAATATCATATATCTCTCAATATGAGGCTTAGGACATTAATGCTTTAATTTCCTGGTGTGTTACAGCAGAGGAGAAGCTAAAGAGTTCTTCTCATACAGCCCTGTATGCAGCAACCAAAGGAAAGGGGAAGGTGAAACCCTAAATGGGTAAGGGTAAGAAGTCTAAACCCTCTTCGAACATTCAAACTGGACAATCTAGCATTGCTAAGGATCCACATAACTTGAAGAACATGAGATGCTTCTTCTGCAAAAAGAAGGGGCATAGGAAATCTGAATGCTAGAAGTATAAACTCTGGAAAGTCAAACAGGAACTATCAGGTAATTTCTCGGCCTATATGATTCATAAATCTAACTTAGCTGTAGCCACATCAAGTTCTTGGTGGCTAGATAGTGGAGCTTCAAAACAAGAGGAGAAGTTGATGGTCGATAATAAAGAAGAAGTTAACATTTTGTATATAGAGGATGTAGGTTTAAACCTCGATATGGGTTTGTGTTGGTTTTACGAGACACATTTTATATATCGCCTTTTAGAAGGAATCTGATCTCTGTGTCAATTTTGGATAAAAAAGGATTATCATTTTGTATTTGATATTTCAGTTGTAAATATTTCTATCAATGCAAAACATATCGGAACTACCTTTTTATCGTACGGATTATATAAAATGTGTCATATCCCTAATGAAATGTATGTTTCTTCTTAAATTGTCGAACCTGTGACTCATAAGAGACCTCTGATAAAGTAAATGTCGTACATATTGTGGCATAAATGCCTGAGCCACATTTCTAAGGAGAGGGTTGAGAGATTGATAAAGGATAACATTCTCCCAACTCTAGACTTCGGTGATCTAGAAATATATGTCGACTGCTGTAGAGGTAAGTTGATCAAGGTAAAAAAGAAGGGGTCGTGCTTCTGGTCTGTTAGAACTCATACATACGATCATTAGTTAATCCTATATAGCTACGTTATGCAATGCTAGATATTTTCTGACGTTTATAGACAATTTTTCCTGCTACAGTTATGTGTTCTTACTTAAAGAAAAGTTTGAACTTCTGGATAAATTCAATATCTTCAAGACTAAGGTAGAGAACTAGTTAGGAAAATCAATAAAGGTTGTCTGTAACATCCCATTATCCTATGATTAGGGGTAGAACCCTAGGATACTATATATTAGAGTTTATTGAGAATTTAGAAGTGCATTTCATGCATCATATGACATACACATATACGTGAATAATGTTGATGCTCATTAAAATACTTATACATGCATTCATTGACATTTTCCGGGTATAAGTGATTTTAATGTGATTAAAATGTGAATTGTGGATTAATTGTCTTGAAAATTGAATTGGTGTGTAGTAAAATTGATTTAGTATTTTTGGAGACATTTTGGACATTTCAAAAATTTCTAAATATTTGGAGTATTTTAGACTAAGAAAAATATAGAAATAAAACACAAATGGAAATGTGACAATTGGATTAGTAAGTCATTGACAAATGGACTAATTATGGAGTGATAGATGGACCCATTAATGTGTGACATGAGGACCAATGGCTAAGGAAAAAATGATAGGATAACTAGTGGACAAATGTAACACATGCATTGGAGACACGTGTCAAGACCTAAAAGGGACACCTAAGTCACATTCTTGGTAAGCAGATTTCTGCAATTCTTTTAGCTTGTTCATCACTGAAACACCAAAACTTTCTCCTTGCTCTCCACCCCCGAAACACCTAGCTGGATAATTTTGTGTTCGTGACTTACCCATGTTACTCCTTGCAAAGAAAACATTTCAGTCCATATTTTGTTATGTTTTACTCTATTCTTATCTTTGTTTCATCCACCGAAGCCTCTCATTCAATTAGGTTCTGTTTTTATGTTGTGAATATTCATGAGCTTATGAATTGTGTATAGAGATTATTGAATTGAAAATTGAGTTATAACTGAGTCATCAACGTGAAAGGATAGAGAAATGATAGAGAAGTAATAGAACTTTGGCAATGAATTGTGCTGGAGTATGTTATATGTAATGTTTTACTAAACATATATCTGTATTTTAGCCATAATTTGATCTATTAATATCTAAATTGGATTAATTTTAATCTAGAGTAAACTAGAGACATATGGCTACATTTTTTATGAAGGAATCAAATTTGAAATATGTCCTTAAAAGTCTTGAAATTTGGCTTGAAGTTGAGAATTATGTTCTGTAGAGGTATGAAAATAGTCTGTAGATTTTTGACTATAACTTGCATGATACTGAACCAAAATGCATGAAATTGATGTCATTAGACACTTAAGAAATTTTAGAACAGTTAACTATAAGTAAGGTTTCTCTAACTACCTCATTGTCTAGGTCATAATGGTCATACAAATCTGACCCGAAATCTATTTAAGAAAATTTGGAAAAAATGCAGAACATTTGATATGGAAAAATATGGAATAGGTATTGTTTTGGGGTTTATGAACATTCATGAATAGTTGAACTATGCATTGTGATTGAACTGAAACTGAAGTAAAAATGAAGAGGTCATCAACTATAAATGATAGAATTTTGATAATGAAGTGTTTGATAAAATGGATATCATGTTATGGAAAAGGATAGGTTTCATGAATGATATTGTGCAGTTGAAGAGGTTTAATCAATTGATTAGAGTTTGATAATTTCATGAAAACAAATTGGTATATGAATGAGTATGGAATGATGTTGTGTTTGTGGCAAAGTAATCTAGAAAATTGGAGTGAACTTGGTGTTAAAATGTATATGAGTTTCGGATAAACAGAAGAAAGGAGGAAGAAAAGCGCAGCAAGGCACGATTGTTCATCTGCACCATCGCGACCCTTGCTGAAAAAGATGGAAGTCGCGATCATGCACCAGCACGATCACAACTCTATCGAAAAAGAGGAAAGTCGTGATCGTACACTTGCACGATCGTGACCTGAGAGGAAATGCTAAGGATGTTATTTTGAGTGATTTTCGGACTAATAAAGGCTAGGATGTTTCCATACGAAGTATTAAGGTTTAAATGAGTTCTTAAATGAATTTAATTGATGTCGAATGAAAGGATTGAAGTGAAAAAGTGTATTAAGGATTAAAAGAATGTTTTGAAGGTATTATAAATTGTTTGTAAAGAGTATTAAAGAAATATACTCGAGAAATTGTCATTGAACATGCATGATACATGATACATTCATAAGTGTATTTATGACTGATTATTATTATGAAAATGCACATGAGTGACATATAAATGTATATGATTGCATATAGAGGAACACGTCGAGCGAACGCTTCCAGACATTATCGGGACTTCAAAGGAATAAGCTAAAGGGAGCATTTATGAGCCAACCTAGATGATCTTCCTAGGATTGATTGATTGATTATGTTTAACTTCCAATTATTGAACTGTTTGTGATCTATATGTGAATTTTGGACTTTAAAGGTATGAGGAGTTTGATATTCGGGAATGTATTGGAAGTGTTCTATTTGTACCTGAAATTTGAATGATATCTATTTGCAACTGATTTTTGAATACTAAACGAAAGTTGAATGCTGGACTGAGGTCCGATGAATATAAGATTCTGTCTGTGCATCATAAGTGGATGCTATTCATAACATATTTTGTTATTTGATGCATTTCATAAAATACACATTCAAATAAAGGCGTTGTGATCAGAGTAGCACGTCTGAAAGAGTTATAAGCTCAGAATCCTGCACGTAGAGCTTTGCATCGTGATTTCTATATCTGACTAAACCCAATGGGCCAGTATCTGTATCTGTATCTGAAAAGCACGTGGTCACAATAAATAATAATGAATCTAGAGTCTCATATGCATCTGCATTTGTATATTTATGATTATGAAATATATGCTTATGAAATCTTTTCTGAAGTTGTGATG
>JAOTAY010000189.1:10979129-11008551 GCA_025629805.1 Erythroxylum baracoense
ACTTCTCTGACTGTGTAGATCAGATTGGCGAGAGAGGTCATGGCACACAGGTCGGTCAGCTGGGATTTCTGGATTTTGGGATGACCTAGATAGTTGTTGTATCTCTTCCTCTTTCATAGTATCTGTATTAGGGTTTTTGGTATGTACAGATTGTACAGTTTAATGTTGTATAAACTGTTGATTTTGAGCAATGAAAAGAGGAAGAATTCGGTTTTAAAAATCTTGTGATTTGTAATTTCTGTTTTAAGTATTTAAATTGATATGATGCCATGTGGAGTATAGTAGTGATCGCACGTAACGCTCCCTTACCATAGGATGTGTACCGGAATGACCCACGGGTGTCTCGGTGCGTACCCTAGGGTGATGGGGTGTTACAATAATGGTAACATAAACCTATGTCTATCCACGTATTGGTAACGATGATTTACATAAAAAGTTATATAATGGGAGTTAAGGCAATATGCAGACAACATAATCTCGTATTAAGGTTATGTTATGCATAAAAATTAAAGTTCAATTTATTAAAAGAAGAGGCAACTAGATTTAAAGGGAGTTTTTGGCATAAACAAGTTTTGAAGCAAAAAATAGTCAATTAGGAGCCAATCAAAACAATCAGAGATCAAGGAAGAAAACAATATTGAACGAGGAACAAGAATTTCAACAAGATTCATCAAGAATTCAAATATTGAAGATTCATGAAGATATTTTCTTTATCATTTTTCCTTGTTTCTTGTCATGTTGTTCTTTCTTATTTCTTCATGAACCAATTGGGATATAAATCTAAGTAAGGTAGACCTTATGATGTAATGTTTTAAAATGATATTTGGGTTTAATAAAATTCCTAATTTTCTTAAGAATTTTTCATATTCTTATAGTGATTTAAATTTAAAGATGAAAGTTAAAGATTTAATAATCAGATTCATACATTAAGTTGTGAGACAATTTGTATAGTTAGATCATAGCATGGATAATGACGGTTGAATGGGTTACTCAAGAGAGAATTATGATCCTCCTTAGTTAGGTTAAAACCAATCATAAGAATTCACAAATCATATTAATGCATTCTTTGATTGTTGATAAGCATGGTCCCTACGTTGTAGATCTTAAAGGCAAGTATACCTATCTAACTATATTATAATGATGTGAATATTGAGTTTTGATTCCAAAGGGGCTATAAGTACTAAAAGTTACCTCTTTTATTATCTAACTAAAAAAATAGGATGATAATTTAATTAAAAATAAGATAAAATTTAACACAATAATAAATAAGAATGTAATCAAATAAAATAATTAGTACCTAGGTAACAAATCACGTAAGATTTCTTAAGCATGTTACCTTTATCATAAAATTCAATTTAAGATCATTGGACTGTGAAAATTCCTATCCAATATTAGTATCTTTCTCAAGATTATTAACAATTAATCCTCGATTGATTAACGAAAATCTGTTTCTGGTCAAAGCTCCTAAGATTACATTAATCGATTCATGAATTTCACTACTAGTTTTGACCATAATCTAAAGGATTTATGTTGACCTATCTCTTGGTTTGCATATAAATCCTTTCAATTATGGTAGATCTATTCATATAATACATTATACATAATTGAAAGGGTGATCAATTACAATCTATGAATAGACTAAATCTAGGTAAAATATTCCCTAGGAATTTACTATGTTTTGACTTCACTCTAATTTAATGAATGACTGTAGTTTTTTAGATTGGTAACAATTTCTAAGTTACAACTATGTTCTCTCTCAAGCAACATAATTCCTATTCCTAAATCAAATTAACTAAAATCTCTTTCTTATCAAGACAACTAATAAATGCTTTATAGACTATATTTTTAGCCTCATGTTTAGTGCATTTTTCTTGATTATTTGATATTTTATTATTTTTAGTACTTATTTTGTTTCTAGTGTGTTATTAGGTCTCAATTGCTTTAATGGATCAAAAGGATAACAGTTATGGTGTAATAATGATAGAAAACTGAAGAATTGGAGTTGTTTTGGTGGAGAACGCTCATGCTAATGAAGGACATATACCTGTAAGTCATGTACACAGTCATATGAGGGTCCGTATAAATCCCTAGAAGTGTGTAAAGCATTAAAAATGTTGTTTTCTTCGTTTGAAGGTAGACATGCTTGTGTAGGTGATAGACACAATCGTATTAACTACCCATGTAAGCTTATAGGAACATATCTACACATTACTTTTAAGTTTTGAAGGGCTTTTTAAAGACACAATAATACACACAACTGTGTCCTCTACAAAGCATAATTTTCAAGATATAAAAGGAAACTATAAAGAGCAATAAAAGGAAGTCATAATTAGGAAGTAGAGTCACGTTCTAAACATAATAGAGAACACTCTTGCACTGAAGTTTCAATAGATCATATTAAAGAAAAGAGGATATAGAATGGATTCTCTTCTTTTTAATTCTTCTTATGAACTTCTGGTTATGTTTTCTATGTTTATGAACTAAATTTGTCTAATGCTTAGGTAGGATAAACCCTAAGCTAGGATGGACCATCTGATTTAAGTCTTTATTTAATAAATTTTGATTGTTAATTCATTACGATTCAATTATGTGTTTTAATTCTTGAATTAATATATGTGGGATATTATTTCTTTATTATTTTATTTCAATCAATCATATTTAACAGTCTCGATAATGAAATTTGTGCCAATCAATAATTAAAAACTACTTCTCGTAGCATAAACCTATGCTTATTAGTGTTGGCAATAGTTATATCTTGTGCTAGCAATTAAAATATAAGAGATCAACATTTTTATCATTTAAGTTAATTTTTCTCTCAATTCCTCCACTTTAAACTTTTATAAATGTGATTACTTGGTAGCTTGTTGTAGCACTACACAAAATAACTAAACTTAAAACTATATCTAGTAATAAGTATAAGTCGATCCCATAGAGAGTGTTCGGTTAGCTTTCATAATGAAAGGAATTGGTGTTTAGAATATGGTGGGGCGTTTTGGTTGAAAGTGGTAAAGAAAATCAAGTGAAATTAAACTAAAAAAATTAAAGAAAGAAGTGAAAAATGATAAAATTAATGAATTTCAAAATCCGGTTCTTAGCTCAATCTCAACCTACACATGAATAAGCATACTCCATTGTCTTGTTATCCTTACACCTCTCATTAGAAACTATTAATTGTAGGTTAACAAAAAGCTCTATTAACCTTACTTTTTCCTTACGTTGTGTTCAATTAAAACAAGCTCTTTAATCGAACCTAGCTATCGAACAACTTAGAATAAGCTCTCTAGATTTAATAGGACAGTCATATTATAAACTAAGAAAACAGACTAATCTAGGCAATAACCAGACAAACTCGGGTCACTTAACCTAGGTTACGTTATCCCTAATGATTTAACATCATTAGTTGCCATAAATGAATTTGTAACACAGTGATTACATATTGTATTTAAGATTCTAGCAATGAGTTCATATACAAACAATCTAACGAGAACAAGAATAACGATTATCTATACATGAATACCCAAATCAATAGATATAGAATAAAATAAACAATTCTTAAAGAGAGAAAGAACAACGATAAATAATAACGATATGCTTAAATGTGATCCTTGACAGGATTTCACCTCCAAATCGAAATAGGGAAGCTTAGCCCTCCATAGGTCCCTAAATAGTAAGTGCTCTACCCCTTGATGAAGTTCCAAAACCATTCTCGTTATGTTTTGTCATTCAAATGTCGTTTTATATTAAAGATTTGGGATCTGGGTAGCCACACGGTTGGATACACTACTTTGTATCCAACTGTGTATGTTATAAAAATGTGCCCAATTCGTGAATCTACATAGATGTGTAATTAGATTCACAGTTGTATCTCTTCTAGATCATCTTCAAAGCTTCACTTTCTTGCATTTTCTTATCCCATCTTCACCTCAATCCATCTCCTTCTTGTTCCAAAATGGTAATTGAATTTGAACATTAAAATGTTGGCTCAATAAATGTGCTCTTAACTCATTTTATATTTTATACTTCCAAATTATACCTAAAATCAAATATGAACTAAAATGAGTTTCTTAAGTTTACAACAATAATCAATAAATGTCAAGAAGTGAACATATAAACAATTGAGTACACTTTAATTTCTAGCACACTTAAATTTTGACCGTCCTCGCGTAAAATAACAAAATTAAAGACACAAACTAAACATTTTCACAATTTCCATATTTTTTAAGAATAGATAGCCATAAATAAAGAGAAATAACTTTCAAAATCATAGCAAAAACTAAACAATCAATGCCTCTACTTATGATCAATCAACAATCATTATCTTTAGAAACTGAGCAATCTAGTGATAAACTTGGACAAATTTTGTTTAAATAATATTGATCCATAGGTACACTCAAACATTATTCATGATCAAAACATTCCATAACTTTGTATATCATTTTATTTCTCCACCACTAAGATTAATATGTATAATCATGAATCAAAGGACTTTTCCAAGGTTGTAATGTGGGCAAGGGTTAAGGTGAGATGTATTTAGTTTATGTAGCACAAAAGCAATCAAAGCTAATAAAACAAGAAAAACACTCAATTTAAGATTAAGGGCAAAAACTAACATTCACGCAAAATTGAGTACCATCAGCTATGATGAATGCAAAAACTATATTTCGCAACTCTGATTCAAGTTCTCACACCACAAACCACATGAAGCATAAATCACTCACAACAATTGATGACAAACAAGACATTATAACCATAAGTGGTGATCCTTTAAAACAACATCTACCTCATATGCATCATACCCAAATCACCCATTCTATACAACTTTAGAAGGAAAAACTACTTATGAATAACTTTGCAAAACAAATGCATTTCCTCCTTAATATTTTCATTTAAACTTTTTTCTTTTTTCTTCTTCTTTTCTTTCTATTTTGCTTTTCTCTTTTTATTTCTTCTTTTTTAATAAAAAATTGAAATAAGCTACATGAACATTTAGAATTCATTGATAAGAGATAAAATGATCTTTCACTAATTATAACCAACTCACATATATGCACAACCCTACACTTACACTTTTGTACATCCACAAACACCAACAAACAACCAATGCTCAACTAGCTTTAAAGCTTAGGTAAGACATTCAGTTATGTTTAAGGCATGTAATGTGGTTAGCACAAATATAAAGGCAAATAAACCTCAAAGGGGCTTAACATATGGAAAATTCATATCAACAGATAGGCTATTTGGCTAATGTAGCTTATGAAACAAAAAAATGCCTATATCATTTTCATGTTAGTGCATGTGATAAAAATGTGGTCTTGAATAGAAAATCAAAATAAAGTTAGGATGTGCATGTCATGAAGGTCACACATAAACAAAAGACAATAAGACTGATATGATGTGTCAGTCTATAAATGCTCAAATCCCATTAGCTTGTGTCTACCTCTAGTCACTACTCTTCCAAAAATAATGTATATTGACCAATCACAAGAGTAAAAGTACATGCTCTAGTTGCCATAAATTTTTCTAGTCAATTCACTCTCTAATTATGACTATATAGTCCTAGAAGCAATAGAAAATGAGAAATTATTTATTTGTTCATGTTGATTCTCTCTCTTTTTGTTTGAAAACTTAAAAAAACATAAGAAACAAACAAACTTAAAAACACACATGCATATCCTAATAAATGCAAAAATGTAAAGGAAAAGAAATAAACTTCCCTTAGGCTACCTCCCAAAAAGTGCTATTGTTTATTATTGTTGGCTCGACTCCTTATTTTCCTCATCACGTGAAAAAGTTATGATCTTCAGGTGTCACCACTTTTGTCTTTTCCACTTAAGGTAATTTGGGATAACACCTGAGTTGATGGCCCCTTACATTCAGTGTCTTCCCAATCTTTAAACTTTTAATCTTTACTGAGTCCTTGCACTCTTGAAATATCTTAAATACATCTTCAACTTTTTCCTCCTCGTTTAATTTCTCTAACTTGCAAGGTAAAGGTGAAGGATTAGTGTTAACAACAATAAGGGACTCAACACTCACCTTCGAGCTAAATGATATATATTTTCTTCTTTGAGCTCCTTCTCCATTTCTTCTTCACATGCAATTCCTTGAGTAGTCCTCTCAAGATTCTCTTGCTCTTTTCCACTAGTAAAGTTTCCGTACTAATGTTCCTTGGGGAGATGGCTACTTCTCTATGTTTTGTGATTCCATATGGTTGATAGTTCCTACTATCTGGCCCATCTGACTTACCGAGATCGGGAATCGAGACATTACATTTTGCTGGAACCTTTTTACATCCGAATGAAATTGCAGAGTATTAGTAGCAATAGCATTAACTAAGTCTTCTAAATATGTACCAGAGTTTTATTGGCTCTCCAAATTTTGGATGTCAGACTTTGTATCTTGCAAAAATTGCCTTACATCCTGCTAAAAATGTAGAGTATTAATGGCAATAGCATTAACTAAGTCTTCCATAGCATTAACTAAGTCTTCTAGAGATTTACTTGAGTTGGAATAAGAGGCTTTTAGTCTATACGGGAATTGTTGTACGTCCTGCAACTCAATTAGGAAGTAGTCTTGCTGGATATCCACTCTATAACTAAAGTTCATATGATCAAACTTGGTTATAAGATTGTGAATATGGGTTATAGGAAAATTTTCTACCGGTAGTATTGATAATATCCAGCAGTGACATACTCCCTTCACTCTTTCTCCTCTTTATTCACAAACACACAAAAAATGTGAAAAGATCAAGAAATAAATGTAAAAACTAATCATGAAAAAAATATACAAAATAACAATTAAAATAAATAACAAAAAATAAAGCACCATACTCCCCGAAAATGGTGCCAAAATTAGTAGTGCACATAGCGCTACACAAAATAAATAAAAGTAAAACTATAATTAGTGATAAGTCTAAGTCGATCCCATAGAGAATATTCAGTTAGGTTTTACAATGAAAGGAATTGGTGTGGGGTTTTGGTTGAAAGTGGTAAAAAAAATAAAGTGATATTAAACTAACAAAAACAAATTAAAGTAAGAAGTGAAAATTGATAAAATTGATGAATGGCTTTCAGAATCCAGTTCTCAATTCGATCTCAACCTACACACGAATAAGCATACTGCATTGTCTTCTTATTATTACACCTCTCATTAGAAACTATTAATCATAGGCTAACAACAAACTCTGTTAACCTTGGTTTTCTCTTAGGTCATTTTTAATTAAAACAAGCTCTTTAACCGAACCTAGCTATCGAACAACCTAGAATAAGCTCTCTAGATTTAATAGGGTAATCGCATTACAAACTTGAAAAACAGACTAATCTGGGCAACAACCACACAAGTTCAAGTCATTTAACCTGGGTTATATTATCCCTATAGATTTAACACCATTGGTTTCTACAAATGAATCTATAACACAACTATTACGTATTGTATTTAAGATTCTAGCAATGGGTTCATATACAAACAATTTAACGAGAACAAGAATAACGATTATCCATACATGAATACCCAAATCTACAGATATAAAATAACATAAACAATTCTTAAAGAGAGAAAGAACAAAGATTTTCACCTTCGGACCGAAATAGGGAAGCTTAGCCCTCCATTGGTCTCTAAATAGTAAGTGCTCTACCCCTTCACAAAGTCCCAAAATGATTCTCGTTATGTTTTGCCATCCAAATGTCATTCTATATTAAAAATTAGGGATCTGGGCCATGTATGTCATAAAAATATGCCCCAAGTCATGAACTTAGACAACCGTGTAAGGAGATACATGGTGTGTATCTTCTAGATCATCTTCAAAGCTTCACTTTTTTGCATTTTCTTATCCCATCTTCAATCCAATGCATCTCCTTCTTGTTCCATAATGGTAATTGAGCTTGAACATCAAAATGTTGGCTTAATAAATGTGCTCTTAACTCTTTTTAGCTTTTATGCTTCTAAATTGTACCTAAATTCTAATATGAACTAAAATAAGTATCTTAAACATTTGACAACAATAATCACTAAGTGTTAAAAAGTGAATGTATAGATAATTAAGCACACATCATTACTTTATAAGTTTGATCTTGGACCCTGTGAGATAAGATTTTAACTTATCTACTTTTTACCCTTTCTTTTTGGAGTTATGATTAAAACAATCAATCACCCTTAAAATACCACAAATTACTTTTTGGTATATGACTATTCTTAATAAAAATGAAAACTTGAAAAAAATTAATTTCAAGTATATAAAAGAACTTGGGCAAATAATAAAATTTGATATGATAAAAATGTAAATATATAAATTTGAAATAAAATCGATTATAACCATATATTATTGTATTTAAAATTAATTTTATGGAAAGAAATTAAAATAAATGTTAACATCAAAAGGATTGGAAAAATTAAGTATCAACAATATCAATTTAGCATCTTACATGATCCTCATGAGTGGGGAACGCACCTAACATTTCAAAGGAGAAAAAGGGTGAGACAAGGAAATCCCTTAAGCTCCTACCTCATTTTGACTTTCATAAAAGTTCTTAACCTTCTCACTAAAAGTGTAATCACAAGCTCTAATTTCATATATCATAAAAAATGCTCTAAGCTTTAGATTTTCAATATGGCCTTTGCAAGTTACAATAACATAAACTCATGTTTATCCTTATATTAGTGTTGATAATTTACATAAAATTCAAGAATGCGAGTTAAGGTAATATAGAGCCAATACGATCTCGTGTTAAGGCTATGTTAGGTGTAAAAATTAGCATTCAATTTATTAAAAAAAGAGGTAGCTAGAATTGAGGAGAGTTTTTGGAATAGATTAATTTTAGAGTTAAAAAAGGTCTACTAAGAGACATAAAAAACAACTAGGGATCAAGGAGAAAGACAATCTTGGAAAAAGAAAAAAAATCAATAAGATTCATCAAGGTTTCAAAGATTCAAGATTCATGAAGATGCTGCCTTTATATTTTATTCTTCCTTGCTTTTGTGTTTTTTCTTTCTTGTTTATTCATAAACTAATTAGAATAAATATATATAAGGGATGGACCCTAGGAAGTGAAGTTTTTAATTGATATTTAGATTTAACAATTTTCTTAGTTTTCTTGAGAAATTTCCTTGTTCTTATATCGAATTGAATTAAAGGAACGCAAGTTGAAAATTCAATAATTGGATTCATACAATGAGACGAGAGATCATTTGTATGTTTAGATCATAATATGGATAATAAGAATTGAATGGGTTACTTGGGAGAGAATTGTATAATCCTCCTAGGTTAGGGTAAAACCTATCATAAGAATTTAAAATATTAGATTAATTTTTTCTTTAGTTGTCTTGATTGGAAAGAGATTTAAGTTAATTCAATATAAGAATATGAATTATGTTGTTTGAGAGGTAACATAGTTGTAACTTAGGAATTCTTACCAATCTAAGGAACTAGAGTCATTGATTAAACTAGATTGATGTTTAAATATAGTAAAGTCTTAGGGAATATCTTACATAAATATAGTTTATTTATATATTGTTTTATATTTGATAACTGCTTAATTAGATTTTTAGAATTATTCATTTATTTCCTTTCAATCAATTATGTTTGATAACCTAGAAGATTAAATTTGTGTTGATCTTGGACTTTGTGAGATAAGATTTTCACTTATCTACTTTTCACCCTTCCTTTTTGGAGCTATGATTGGAATAATCAATCACCTTTTAGAGACCAAAAATTATTTTTAAGTATATGGCTATTCTTAATAATAATGAATAATTTAAAAAAGAAAAATAATTTCAAGGATATAAAAGAACTTAGGTAATGCCAAATATACAAATTGAATATGAAAAAATGTAATAAACATAACTGAAATGCAAAAAAAAAGTTTTAAAAAGTTACTATGAAAAGTATTGGACAAAATGAAGTATCAACAATACACTTAGCAAAGAGATAAGGAGATCCCTTAAGCCCATACTTCTTTTCCAGTTTTATGAAAGATTTTAATCTTCTTATTAAAAGCACAATCACAAGCTCTGATTTCATCTACCACTAAAAATACTTTAAGCTTTAGCTTTTCGACTTGGCCTTTACAAATGACTTGCTTTTATTATCCCATAGTGTCCGCTTATCCCTCAATCTCCTTATTGTATACTTAGAAACTTTTGTGTCTATATGAAGGTTAATTGATAATAAAAGTAAGTCTTAGATTATCTTAGTTCATTGCTCTCAACTAGATAATGAACTCCATATAATTTATTATTTTGAACTTAGATCTCTCTCTTTCAAATGTATGGGACTTCGTTTGATCATAAAGAGAATGAGTTACAATAATTTTCAACCACTAATATAATATGTTTATGAATTTTCTAACTCTTAGACCACCAAATTTCTCTCTTTTATAGGTAAGCCAATGCAAATCAACTCAATCCTTAACTCTTTAAATACTCGCTAGGCTAGTCACTTATTCATTCCCTCATGTACATTTAAGTAAACTAAGAAGTCCATAAAATAACTTCATATGGATTGTATGTAAGGATAAATTGGGTAGTGCCAAACTTAAATGGAAAGAAGTATTTGCACACCTAAGTATGAAGGTGGACTAAGAATTACTATAATTTCACTCACTAACCAAAAGTTCTTTGTAGAACTTCTATGGAGACTCTCTATTAACAAGTAGTCTTTATGGGTAAAATGGGTACACAGAGGACATATTTATGATCAAAGTCTTTGGCAAGCTCACCCTCACAGCAATACCTCTTAGACTTAAAGAAGGATGTTAAAGACTAGACACTTAATTAGAAGCAAAATAAAACACTTAGCAAAAGATGGCAAGTTAACTAATTTTTAGTTTGATAACTGGCATATCGTAGGACTTCTAGAAAAATTTCTATTTTTTATATCATTCATATAAGGCCTCTTTTTAGTGTCAAGGTTAAACAATAAGTAATTTTGGCTAATTGCTTCTTCTCAAGCCTTCCAGAGCATCACGGAAAATCTTCTTAGCTATAAATAAAATTTTCATAAAGAATATAAAGTTATTTGGGTAGGTAACAATAGAAAAACTCCCTCCATCAAAGTTATTATGTCTTAACACTAACCCCGAGTCAATTTATTGCATATAATAATCTCATTTGGTTTCCAAACCATGTCTTTAAGTTTAGTTTCATACTCTGGATCACCATCAAGCAAAGATTACAAACTAAAAATACCATCATTCATAAATCTCCCCTCCTTAAGTTACATGTTTTGCTCAATACCTTTGAAACTATGAAGCATCTCCTCTTTGATTGATGTTACATATCTTTTTCTTAGGACCCTTTTCTCATCAATTCCACCTATTATACCAAGACTCAAACTATACTTGGAGTGGTTAGATCATAGGTGGAAATCAACAAGATATTAAATTCCATAAAATTGTCTTCATCAACTTCATCTATGAAATATATATATATATATATATATAAGGTTGGTATTGAGTGTTGTGAAGATTCTATTATTCCTTTATATATATTATATATGTATAAGGTTGGTATTGAGTGTTGTGAAGATTCTATTATTCCTTTATATATATATATATGTATATAATATATATAAAGGAATAATAGAATCTTCATAACACTCAATACCAACCTTATATCTTCTAAAAAAATATAAATGAAAATTAATAGATGTTTGGTTAGCTAAATATAGTAGCTCTACAATTATCTCCTTATTAAAAGCCTCTTATAACATTTAGCTTTTTGATACCTCTAACTCTTTCGCTACTAGTTTAACTATGGACTACTTACAGGTCCAAAATTCTCGAATGATATTTCATTAGTTTGTTCAACGATTAGGAATTTTATCTTACTGCTTCTCTTCTTTTGTAACTCACTCTCATTTTTTTACAATATAAGTACCTAATTAATAAAAAACAAATGGACAATGTGATCATCAATGCTAATAGTTGGTGAATTGCCTTTAAATTTCACCAAGTTCAGTCAAATTATAGGCATTAGTAATCTATTAAGGATTAGAGTAGGTAGACTTGGATGACCAATCAAAGGGATGATGTAAAGATTAGTGATTTTAGTTAATGGAAGCTACACTATAATCCCGCATTCTTAATTACAATTTATCAAGGCTTACAGTGTAAGAATCTAATGAGGTTTAATTCGATGATGTGCTAGGTGGACCATGATTTGTGAAGCACAATTATACACTATGAGAAAATGAGAGTAGTAATGTAGTAAAAGTGGTAAGCAAACTTGAAACTATGATAATTATTATAATTATATTAAGAAATTTGGTAATAAATATTGCAAAATAATATAAGCTAAGTTTTTTCATATTCATTATATTAATAACTTTTATGCTTATTGTAAGCATTGACATTTTTTTCTTGTATGTGAGTAGAAGAGGAACATATGAACACTTTAACAATGTTAATATCTTGTCCATTATTAAGATCATAGGCCAAGTTAAATAGTTAATTGCTAATTTGCTACATAAAAACTCAAATGATATTGTATATTGGCTTTAATAAATTGCATGTGATACTAATTATTAGACCCTTAAGTCTAAATGAAAAAATCATGTAAGCATTATTGAACCTTAACTGATGTTTTCCAGACTGGTTAATATAAAGATGGCATATTGATAAGGGAATAAGTTGAAGTCCTACAAGTAGGAGATGAAAATAAACAATATCGATGATATCTTAAACGTAGGCAAGAGTTGGCACACGTTGGTGTGTATTGACAAAAATCATTGACGATGAGTAAGATTGGGATGCAAGACCAAATATGATTAATTATACTAACTTATGCTAAGTCTAAGGATATACAAAGTCAATTGACTTTGATGAGGAAGTTTGAATGTATGAAAATTTATTAAGTTTATGCAATGGTATTACTTAATCATGGAGCAATGTTATCGCACCATATGTATCTTTAGATAGATCAGGCATAAAGATGGCTTAGGATAGCTAACCAAATATTCATCTAGACACTTTTAAGTTTAAGAGGTGATGATGTAAAAACCATGACAAGAACATAGAGTAGTAGGCTAAAGAAAGTAGAGTGTTACCTTATAAAGTTGGAACACTTATTTAAGTAGTAAGAAAGTGGTTCGGTCACATGTCAACATTGTGGTACATTTCTCAAGTATATTTTCCCCATTACAATAATAGATTTAAGGGTCTAAAATGTGTAATTTCTCACTAACTAGGAAGAGTTAGTAGAAGGGGTGATAACTTCCCACTAATTTAGTGAGTTAGTGGTGAAAGTGGGTGATTAGTTTCTAGATCCCTAAATTCTTATGAGCCTATATAAAGATGTCATGTTTAGTGCCTGTTTTGTTCAGCTTTTGGAGGGTGAAAAAGTACTTTTTTCACCGCAAAAGCTATTTTTAAGAAAAATAAGTGTTTGATCGTAAAATTCAAAAGTATTTTTTTAATAAAAATGTCTATTTTAAAAGCTAAAATACAGTTTTTTAAGAAGTTTAAATATAGAGCTTTTCAAAAAAGCTCTATTGACAAAAGCTCTACTAATAAAAGCTCTACTAGTATAAGCCCGTCCAAACAAGCACTTAGTTCATTTGAAGATATATTTACACTCAATCATTTGTTTAGAGAGAGCTTGAAAACTTTGTGATAAAGTTCTTTGTAAAGAGATTCGAGTGAAAAATTCTTGATTGTTTATAATAGAATGCCTCAATAAAGAAGTTTTTTTTAAGTCCCTTTATATTGTTTATTGTATGAATAGTTTAACAAAATTTTAATTTTTCATATATCTCATTCATCTTTTGTTTGAATTGTGCAAAAAATTGTTTGTTGAGAGGAAAAGAAATTATTAATTACAAATTAGCGTAAGACGTTTGAAAATTAAAATTAAAGAATTGTTAGTTGAAGATCATAAAATATTGAGTAAAATTTTGATGAATTTGAACTTAATTGTCACAGGAGAACTTTGAGAGTATAATTAATTTTGTTGTCATAAAATATGTCCGTAATATTATTCATAACGCCATGTACAATTCTCAACCCATCTATAAATTATCCAACTTAACTATATAGAGGAAAATTAATGACAAGTTTTAAGCTTGATCGTGAATTTAGAGAATATAACAAGTTAAAACCAAATTAATACGGTTATATTAGGCCTAATAGAAGTCCTCAAACTGATTTCAATGCTTGAATGTCGAAGTGTATAATATACAATCGCAAGGTGAACTATTGTTGTCTTACCGTTCTTACTCCAATATTTTATCTTTTAATGCAATGATACATTGTGTCTGGATCATCTTACTCGCGTTTCTGCGATTCTGTCTCTCCAGGTTAGTCAAGGATAGAGGGTTTACATTGTACAAAAGAATTTCAAAACAATAGATTTATTCTCCAAGGGGATTTGAACACATAAAATTAGTAAAGAGAATATACTCACTCAATTGTTAGGCTAAATTCTTTAGAAGAGTCGTACTACTTTATTAAAATTGTTTTCCCAAAGAAAAAAAAAACTTAAAAGATGGGTAAATTGGTGTTCTTTATGAAATTGCTAGAAGGAAGCCACGAAATGAAGATAATATTGACTGAAAATATTACAGCGTGTTCATGTTCCCAAATGAGAACTAAGAGGTGCACGATCAGGCACATCACAGAAACATGAATGGGAAGATCATACATATTCCTTCAGACTTTGAGATTTTCTTACAGAAGCATAATGTAAGAAAAAAGTATATAACCATCTTGACAAAACCCTAGAGAGGTAACAGAGACAAAAAATAATAAAATACAAACATTTGCATGCAGCAAGTAGGTGGCTTGAGGATTTCAATGCAATAATGAAACATCCATATGAACTCTTGAGTCATACAAAATCACCTAAAACTTTTCATAACTTTTTATCAGATCCTTTAATGTTCAAGTTAAACCACTTCTTTTTGCCTGACTTATCCTTTCCATCTGAGCTTGCATCTTCCGCTGGACTATCAGTTTTTGAATCTTCACCAAGAACCTTGCTTGTACTTCCGTTACTATACGTAGTAACAGTCCTGGCTACAGTGAATGAGGCATGTATAGTATCTCTCTGTTTAAGCAGCTCATCAACCTGTACAGGAGGTCATAGAAAAAGATAACCAAGAAGAATGGACCTTATAGTAGTCATGCAGCATACGCAATTCTAATTAGATTAAGTACACCAAGACCTATGGATGCTTTCAGAAAAACCCTGACATTTTAATAGTGTGGTACTTTTCAATGAGTTCCAGCGTGAAAGTGAAAACATTAGGACTTGTGCAACAATTTGAAAAGTTATAGAATTGAGATAAGATTGCTCAAAAAAATTCACGACCTTTCGAAATGAACACCCATTCTCGTGCAAGAGACTGAAAGTCTGTTGGCTTACCAGTCCCATAAGTGACAGACAAAAAAAACAGAATATTGCAGTAATCAAGGTTTCGAAACATACAGATTGTTTTTCCTGTGTGTATCTGTTAGTCACTTCTTGAAAGCGTGTCAAAGCCTACAAACAAAAAGTCAATTAATCACAAGGACAAGCATGAACAGCAGAAAGCTTGTAGAAACCAGATCGGAGCCTACCTGTCTGTATTCTGTCTCAAATTGGCGTAAATCATTTCTTTTTCTCAGAATCTGAGCCTCTATCTCCTTGAGCTTCTCAGTAGTATCCTCGTAAGTCTTTGCACAAAGTGCTTCAATTGTATAGGTGGCAGTTTTGAAAAAGTTATCGCCTGGAAAAAATACACTAAAGTCTGATTAAACGGAAGATAACTGATTAAGATCAAGCAAAAAGGAGGGGAAAAATAATTCGGACCATAAACAGCAAATATATGAGTGCCAGCTTTTAGTTCGGAAACTTCACAAGGCTGAAGTCCTTCCAACCTTTTAAAGAATGCAGCATCGGGATCTTTAGCCATTGCCAACTAGTCACATCAAATACAGAACGTTGTTTCAAGAGTAAAAAGAAAGAAAAACCCAAAAAAATAAGACAAGAAGCAGCAAAATGTGGATCACATTCACACCGCATTAATTGTTGAATCCATTCTGTACACTTGAAAATGAAGAAAATACATCCCTGCTGATGTCACCTTGCCTGTTTTCTCACTATCTTCCTGCAGAGAATATTATATCAATTTTGCACACACTGATGTCTTATCTAATAAAAGAGGTTCATCATGTTAAATACAGACGTAAGAAGGGATTTCAAGTTTCCAACATTGTATTACAATTGGAAAATGCTCAAAAGATATTTCCACATTTTCTTTTATCACAAGTGAGTTGCTTTGTTTAGATTATGGTAAAGATGATACACATTCTAAAGTTTTTTATGCAAGATTTTCAAATGTCTTTTTCCCCTCATCCAACTTAGAAGAGATTTTTTATGGAGAACATAAAAATCCTGTTTTATTTCAAGCTATACATATAGTTGATATTTGTAATCATACATTTATTTGTGGCATCACACAACATATCTTTGAGGTTTCATAATGCAGTATTCTGTAGGTAGTACAAAAATAAAATATGTACCATTAATTAAGTTTCTAAAATAGAGCAGTAGCTTTCAATGTTAACCAAATGGAAAAGAAAAATATAGAATAGAAAAGGAATATTATGAATTAGAATTTAGGCATATAAATTTAACCCTTACTACCTCAAACTCAGCCTAAAATCCCATAATAAACCAAAATAATAAGTACATAAAAAGCCAAGTGATATTGAAACAACTAAGTCTACCCCCAAGCAATTCAACAGGAGAATAACCAATGCCACAAACACCAGACAGCATGTCTTAAGAAAAAATATGTCAATGTGTTGGTATAAAGTACGTCAGAAACAAAAAATATAATCATGCTCGAACCATCCATACTTCCAAAGAAATGATACAAGCATTCTCAAGCATCACTACCTTCAAAATTTCTCCGGGTCATATGTATTCAGCGATTTATAGGCAGGTTAAACGGTTTAAAAGGACACAGATGATAGATTAAGCAGTAGTATAAGTTCGCTAAAAGAATTATCAACTGTTTAAGCTGGGTAATTACATGCAAAGAGCAAGTAGCAAAATCATCAGAGCTAATATCATTTCGTTAATGACATTCTAATCAAAAGTTCTTGAATGATTTGAGGTGTTTGAATGTAAACAAATAGTCAAAGCACACTATTAAATCTTGAATCAGCCGTACTATTTTTCTCTGAATCATTTTCCCCTCTTCTCTGTTTACTCTAATTTATTCTTCACATATTATTTATTACCTTTTCCTTCCTTCAGCCAATCCTTATGCCCTATTTATTCTCATATGAATGACAAAGAAAAACCTTTAAACCAACTCGATGTAGGAAACCACCAAAAATTTTGCTTGTTTGTATTTATGGTGAGACAAGGTTAGTGACATTGAGGATTCAGAGTATGAGACTATGAAATTACAAGGGCCCTTTCCATCCACACTTGTTAATTATCATGACATACATAACTGCAACATAGCAAAAGTAAAATACCAGGAGAAATGCAAACCAAGGTTCTATTTAAAGATACATGAAAAGAACACAAGATGAAAAAAAAAATTAAATAAAAACGAAAAGTAGAAATTAAAGCTCAAAGAAAGGAAAATAATGTTCATAAACTCAAAATGCAAACTGAAAATTTCAAAAGGAAAATGAAGAATACCTGTAAGGCCAATCCATAACCACCATTCACATCTTGTTCAAAATACAGAAGCTGAAAGTCACACCAATTCAACACAACGCTTTAACAATTGTAAAGAAGAAACTAAACACACTACGCACTCATCCCACCACAAATTGGAACCTTAAATTTGCTTTGTGCAGTCGAAGTTACTCTCACAATAATCCCTGATTCAGCTTGTTGCTCATTTATTGTGACACCAAAAAAATGGGCACACTGCTTCTCCACCTGCATGGAAAAATAAAATGAGCAAGAATAGTTGGTGTGAAAGACATTGGCTAATATCATTTAGTAAAAAGACTTAAGCACCTTTCCACTAACTGATGTTCCAATAGGAAGAGGTCTCACAGTAACAGTTCCATTCAATGCTTCTTCAAGCACGTTGGCAGAAATTGTAGTTTTGATGGGGACACCAAGCTTGCTGTGAAAAATTAAGATAAAAAGACATTAAGATAGCTGAACAAAACAAAAGCCTCAAATTTTGACTCAGGATCACCTGAATAATGCAGCAAAGACCGTATTAACAGTTCCCAAATTAGATAAATCAATTTCCATATCCATGCTTTCAGCATCAAGAGCCTGATTGACAATTTACGTTAGTCCATAGGAGAAAAAAAATTACATACAAACATGAGAAAAAGAAAGAATTGATACAAATTCATACTCCAGCTAAGAAGAATAAATTAGAATCCTCTAGCACTAAGTCACAGTGAGTATAAATGAAATGGATATTAGTGCTGCTGAGTCCCAAATTAACTTCATATGGCCCAGAATATCCACACGTGTATGCCAACAGGAATTCTAAAAGTAGCACAAAGAGATCAAGAGTTGGAATAGCTTCAATGTTGTCTTTATGCTACTAGGTTGATTCTAACCATTGAAATTTTATGCATTTTAAACAGAGATACAATGACAATTTCAGCTCAAGACATTAAAGAGCTCTGCAGAATGTTGGTTTTCTTTGATCTAGAGGCATTACAATTATGATTGATCAATCTTTTAAAATTTGTCTGATCAAGTTAAATGCAATTTCACTTGATACCACAAAAATGTAATAGGATTAGAATATCAGAAAGCATCACGTTAATGGATGTAGCATCTGGCATCATTTATATACAAATCACTGGGCATTCCACCACATCAAACTGCAAATGAACAGAGGAAAAAAAGGATGTGCCGAAGTACCTCAAATCCTGCACTATCATACTGCCTCTTTTTCTCTGGATCAGATAGTATGCTGTAAGAATATGCAACCTCCTTGAAAAGCTCTGAAGCTTCAGGATTGTTGGCATTCTTGTCTGGATGGTACCTACCAATAGTTTACATTAACATAGCGGCCAAGTCTAAGTGCAAAATTTACAAACAGTGCAAAGATAACAAGTATCTGTTAAAAAGGAAAGACAAAGAGCCTCAGAAAGCAAATAGAACATTTTCTACGTCAAGAGTGTAAAATTTGCATGTTACAGTTTACATTAACAACAATCAATAATAAAGAGGATCTACCGTTGAAATTGTATCAGTAATTCTCTTTTTATTTCAATGTATCATCACCTAAACTAGGAAGAAAATGAACTGCAGCATGTATCCCTGATGGCAATATTACTATGCATTTGGTGCTATTATATTGAATTATTGCTTCAGAATCTAAATAAGGAGACTTCTGACTGCCCGTGATGATTTCACTTACAGCACAAATGCATCATATGGATTTTTTATTTGAGATAATGTGATAACTACTTAATCCAGGTTAACTCACCCCACTCATTCCTCGCAGGGCCGAGACAACAACAGTACATCACTAACCATCTAAATAACCATAAATGACTTCCAACTTTCTTATCCATTAATCACTAATTCATATGTTTACGTTACCTTCACAGAGGCAACTTTCTCAGAAGGTTTTGTATTTGAAAGTTGAGAAGGTTTTGTATTTGAAAGTTCAAAGGAATACCAGGCCATCAGAAGAGCTTGGCCCATTCTGATGAACTGTGCTTTACTAATGATCACAACATAAAGCACATTATCAAAATTCGGATGCCGATCCAATGATCAATCCAACTTCATAACAGTTCATTGCATTATATTTAAAAGGTAACCAAAGTCAGCTACCCTAATTCTGCAAACAAGATAATCTTAAACAGTAAGCCCAAATGAGAAGTGCCCATTAACTCAAAGAATCGTTCCAACCTGCCAAATTCCAAACCTCCACCCAAACTCAAACAAAAGAGACGAAATAATCGAGAACTTACTTAAGTGCAAGCTTTCTGTAAGCCGTTTTGATCTCCTGATCGGTAGAATCTCTGGACACAGATAAGACCTCATATGGGTCTCTACGAATTGCTGGAGCTGACGTACTTTCAGCTTTCTTCGATCCCATGACCGCCTCTCTATAAAAGCCCCTCTCTCTATCTCTCTAAAAATCTTTCGTTTTTCACAAATTCTTCTTATTCCTCCTCTCTCTCTAAAAATCCGTCCTTTTTTATAAATTCTTCTTCTTCCTCTCTTTATGACCTTGAATCTGAAGAACCTTTGAATACGTATGCAAACGAAGTTCAGAATTGAATTAACACTAAGCTGATTTAGACGCAACTTAAAGACATTCCTTGGATCCCTCTCTTTTGTTTCTCGGGAAAACCGAGAGCCAAAATCGAAAATTAGAAAAACGCAAAAACAGAAAACGGAAAACGGAGAAATCCCAGAAAAACAAAAATCGTCGAGATCTAAATAGTAAATCATAAACACACAGAGAATCCAAAAAGAGAAAATTTATTGGCATTGTTTGTTATATAGTCAAGGCATGTAAGCTCTTATTCCCAAAAAAAATACTGAAGGTAATTACATGTAACGCGTCGTAAGGATACTATAAAATTGTAAATAGATGTACAGATATAAATAAAATAAAATAAGTAAATGATTAAATTAAATAAACATAAAAGGTAATAAAATAATTAAATGTAAAATTGCAAAAAAAATACAAAATACAAAATAGAAATAAATAATAAAGAGAAACAATAAAATAGAAAATAAGAAATAGCTAAGTCAATAAAAAAATGTATATATAGAACATCACTTATTAACAATAAATGGTAAGATAAAAATTATCTACTAGAGAAAAAAAACCCATACAAGCAGTCGCAGTAGCCTCGGGTGGCAAGGGGAGGCTACCACCACCCTTGCTCTAGCTTCTTCTACATTAAACGCATTTCTCGTCTCTTTGCCAGCCACTCTCTCCTCTCGCGCCCCTCCCAAAAAAAAAAACTCAAATTTTGTCACTGCATGCAAGAATAACTCTAAACAAGTCTATTACTACATTAATTATGCTAAGTCGAAAACTAACTAGAAGGTAAATACTACGCAGTAAATGCAAAGGACACGATTTAATATAACCTACAAGAACACAAATGCTCTCTTTAAGAAAGATCCTTTACCCGTATTCTAGTGCACCAAATTTTCTTATTGTGGGCCAAGTCTTCAGTAAAATATAACCGAGTCATATCATTATTGATTACTCACTTCAATTCTTTTTAGGTCTTTCTTTTTTTCCTCTTACAGTTTCTAAGTATTATTTTCTCGCATCTTCTCATTGGACCGACTAGGCGTCTCCTTTTAATATGTCTGAACTACCTAAGTCTTGTTTATCTCAAATTTTCATTAATATCAACCACCATTAATTTGTCTCTTACCATTAGATTCTTGACCTTATCTCTTCTAGTAAGGTTAAACATCTATCGGAGCATCATCATCTCCGTCACCAAAAGTTTATTATTGTGTATTTGTTTAATGGGCCAATACTCCACCCCATATAACATGGTTGGCCTAATCGCTAAGTGATATAATTTACCTTTAAGCTTGAGTAGTATCTTCTTGTCACATAAAACTCCTGATGCACTTCTTCATTTTGGTCACCCTGATATGATACGATGAGTTATATCTTCTTCAATCTCTCCATTGCTTTGGATGATAAACCTTAGGTACCTAAAACACTCCTTCCGCAGTATAACTTCTAATCCAATCTTTACCTTCATATCGATAGCCACTTGATGACCCAAAAAGTTGCATTATAAGTACTCAGTCTTAGTTCTGTTCACTTTAAAACCTTTTAACGTTTCTCTCCAACACTCTAACTTGACATTGACCCCCCTCTCTTGTCTCATCCACTAAGACAATATCGTCAGCAAATAATATATACCAAGGCACATCCCTTTGAATATTCTTGGTAAGCTCGTCCATCACTACTACGAACAGAAAAGGACTTAAAGTAGAGCCTTGGTGTAGCCTAATATCAATAGAAAAATTCTTAGTATCTCCTCCTATTATCCTTACTTTAGTCATTGCCTTTTCATACATATCTCTAGTCACCCATATAAAGGTCATAGGAATCCCTTAATCTCTAAACACCTCCATACAATTTCCTTAAGAACCCTATCATATGCCTTCTCTAAATTAATAAAAACCATATGCAAATTTCTCTGTCTTTCCTTATAATATTTCATTAATCTTTTAAGGAAAAGTAAAGTTTTTGTTGTGGACCTTCCTGAAATAAAGTGAAATTGGTTTTCGAATATAAAAGTCATCTTTTTTATTCTCTTCTCAATTACCCTCTCTCGTAAGTTTATAGTGTGATTAAGTAGTTTGATGCCCTTATAGTTGTTACAATTTTGGATATCCCTTTTGTACTTATATAAAGGAATTAACATACTCAATCTCCATTCATTCGACATTTTGGCAGATTCGAGGATCACATTAAAAAGCTTGACTAGCCAATTAAGACCTTTGACACCTAGGCTCTTCTATACTTTTATGGGTATCTCATCTAGTCCTACTGCCTTTCCGCTCTTCATCTCCTTCAAAGCTTTTTAATTTCTTCCCTTGTGATCTGTTTACATCGAGACAAGTTAAGAAATCTCTCAGACTTGCTAAGGTAACCTAAATAGATGTTATCCTTTATGCTTTCATTAAAAAGGCTATAGAAATACCTCGTCCATCTACTCTTAACGTCATGTTCCTTTATGAGCATCTACCTTGCTTCATCTTTTATACATCAAACTTGATCTAAAAAAGTACTCGTTGATTTTAAATTTTTGTAATTAAAAATATTTGAAAATTTTTAAAAGAAAATTTATATTTAACCTATTTAATGAATAAAACAGTTAATTATCTAAAATGTATTTCACTTATTTTAAAATTTTCTAATCTTTGCTTATCCCACCCAAAAATCTATGTAATAACTTATGAACAACTAGAGGAAATTAAGTGCTCCTTATTTTGAAAGAAATCTCATTTCAAGAGTTTCATTAATGAAATGAAAAACTAAATATTATGTCATGGGTGCAAAACTATATAGACATGGAAATAGCAAAAGAAGTTCCAATAGAAATACAATAATATGAAAAATAAAAATCAAACATCGGCTGGACATAATCTAAGTTGCATCCACCTTAGTCATTTGTGATTTTAAATGAATTTTGAGTTACCTTTCTTAGTTTATGTCTGAAACAATCATCGTTCCTTATTACGCTCATTTATATCATAAAATTGAGGTTTAATGCATTTCATAAGGTGTATGAAAGGTACTCATCATAGACAAAGATTACGATTCAAATGTTGCATATTATTGATAAAAATTGAATCAATCATGCTAAAAATTGCATTATTCCAAAACAATTTTTAAATCTAAACTATTAATTGGGCATTGCAACCTCATCAATTGGATAAAAGAGATCATATCATTTTCAAATTAGTTCTTAATTGTAGTGTGTATGTAATTTGGAGGGAGAGGAATATTAGAAATTTTAAGAATTTGAAAGTGAATTGATTGAAAATGAGTCAAGAATTAGTCTTATGGACGAAGTAAATCGTGACTAAATTAATAGCACAAACTACCAACTTTTAATATGAAAAATAAAAATATTAAATAACTAAAAGAAACTTTATGATTGAAAAGTTATATTTTTCTTATAACAAATGGCATAAATTAGATTAAAATTTTCATTTAACACAACAATTTACATTTTTAACACATTTTCACTATTTATTTTATATGACATATATATATATATATATATATATATATATATAAAGATTAAATGACAGATTTCATAATTAAAAAGTTAAATATAGTTTATTAGAAGTTGTATATGCCCATAAAATTTACACCTCTCAACACATTTACAATATTCATTTACATAACTCATATATGGAGCCTCTTATGGTAAAAATGACAATTTTCATATTAACCAATACCATTTTTCCATGAAAAGTGAAAAAATGATAAAGAGTTTTGAACATATTTAAATACACAATTTTGGACTAAAAAGTTACGTATGAATGACTAGATATTGCATCATCCAAACTAAAAGTTGCATCAATCTACAACAATTTGCACTCCCAACATATTGACATTATTTATTTATGTGACTTTTGTACTTCCTATAATAAATGTTATAATTTTAAGATTACATAGTACCTTTTATGTTAAAAAAACTATAAAAAGTCTTAGACATATTAAGGGCCATATCTTTTATTGAAATTTTGATTTTGAATAATTATAAGTTACATCATTCAGATTAATGGTTGTAGTTGCCAACAATTGTTTTCACCCTCTAATACATTTACACTATTCAATCACATGACTTATATATGGAGATTTTCTATGATAAAATTGACATTTTGTAGACTATTTGGTACCTTTGTACGTTTAAATAAATAAATAAGTGATAAAGAATGTTATAAATATTGGCAAAAAAAATTTGTGATTGAAAAATTGTATCTAGATGATTAAATGTTGTCATACTCAAACTAAAAGTTACGTATGGCCACAATAATTCTCCTCTCCCCCCTTTTCTAACACTTTTTTTTCAATCGTAAGACTTATATATTGAGCCTCTTTATAGTAAAAATAATAATTTAAAAACTAACTAATACCTTTTTATTATGAGAAAGGAAATGAAAAGATGATAAAGAGTGTTGGATAGATTTAAGTACATATCATATAACTAAAAAGTTGCATCATCCATGCTAAATGTTGTAACTAACCATAACACCTTACAGTCCTTAAAACATTTTCACTAGTCACTAACGTAGATTAAATTTGAGTCTTTCTACTTTGAAAATAACTCTTTAAAACTAATTATACTCTTCTATAACATATTTACAATATCGACACACTTGACTTATAAAAGTCCCTTTACAATAAAACATGAATATTTGGACACCAAGCATTGTCTTTTTTATATAAAAAATGAAGATAAAGACTATCAAACATATTGAGTGAGAAAAGACATTTTTCTCTTTTCAATTAATGATCAATGTTTTAATCTCTGTAATCTATTAGTGTGAGATCCCACATCGGATGGAGAGGAAAACGAAGTACGTCTTATAAGGGTACGAATACTTCTTCCCCATAGACATGTTTTTCTGGATGCAAGGAGAGCAAAATCATGAGGGACTTGGCCCGATGGGCAACCCAAAGCAGACAATATCTATGGGTGGGTGGTCTGGGCTGTTACAAATAGTATTAGAGCCAGTTCCCGACCTGTTGTGCCAGCAAGGACGTTGGGCCCTAAGGGGGTGGATTATGAGATCTCATATCGGCTAGAGAGCATAATGAAGTACTTCTTATAAGGGTACAGATACTTCTTCCCCATAGACGCATTTTTTAGGATGCGGGGAGAGCAAAACCGTGAAGGCCTTGGCCCGATAGGCAATCCAAAACGGAGGGCGAGTGGTCTGGGCTGTTACAATTAGTATGAATTTCATAGATTTGACAACAATGTAAAAAATATTCTCCTTAAACTTTATAACATTTTTGTGAAAATATCAAAATTTATTAGCAACTAACTAATGAAGGTTCATAATGAAATGTGATTATATATAAAAGCTACATAGAAAAAGTGATTGTCAATGAACACATGGCTTGGAATTTTTTTATATATTCTTTTGGACCCAAACCCTTACTTCAGTAATTCCTTGCACGAGAGAGAGAGAGGGGGATGTTAGACTTTTAAATTAGATAAAAATATCTTATACATTTATCTGAACTTTTTAAGCTTAAAAATGCTCTATATCATTATTTTGATTTTTTTTAGAATTTATCCTAGTCCAACTTATAAGTTGCATGTTCTCTATATTCTAGTTCCTCTTGTCACTATCCTTCCTTTTTGATAATCATTTCTGCTTACAACATTTTTTTACGATCTTATTTTTCTAGGCTATGTTCCAAAGGAGATTCTTAAGTAGTTATTGTTTAAGTTCACCTTGATCAATAAGGTTACTTTTTCTTACTTTCTCATTGCTTGGGGTTAAACTCTGACTAAATGAAAGCTTTCTTCCTGGAGGAGATCATTCTTCTTACAAGAGATCCTTTGTTCACTATTTCCTATTTGTATCGTCAATAGTGAATTCAAAATTTATAAGATGATGTTTAAGTTGCATGCATACTCTGACAACTTATACAAGCAGGAGCCAAATGTAATTAGGACCAAAGTTTTATCTTTTGCGAGCATCTTGGTTGATAAGAGCCATGTCATGCATTCTTTATAGTTGTGCCTTTTATTCGTGAGATGGCAGAGATCCATTTTCTATACTTGATAAAGGAAGTTATACTTGAAGAATATATGCTCTTGTGTTTCATTTCTTCCTTTTATATAAAGAGAATAAATTAACCAATTTTAAATATTCTAGATAATCAATTGTGGCCATTTTAACTTTTGCTATTAACCAAATATGAGAGGATACATAAGTTAGTAAATTCTTGACCAATATTAGCTTACTCCACCTTAAGAGTTAACCTCTTCTTCTTATAGGTTCTTTATAAGATTTATTAGATAATTTACATGATCTCTCATGTTTTTTTTCCGTAGTTTCCCTTAATTTCAATATTGTGAGAAGAAGACTATAATGGTTTACATTTGACTTCCCATAACTCAAGCCTTTTAATATATACATATATATGCATCCACTTCATCTATAATGATTCCTTATCATTCAACAACCTCCATAATCGTTTACATAACATAATTTTATTGTACAAATTGATAGGAACTATCTCTAAGCCCCCTTCAACTAAAAGGCTACAAACTTGCCCTTAGAATTTCCTTCTCTACCACCTATCCAAAGAAATTGCTGTATTGCTTTCTCAATTGTTTTAATCACTCATGATCCTCTTTTGCACCTTCTCAATAAGGAAATACATTCCCTAAAGTTGAGTCTCTCATTGTCCAATGGTAGCCCAATATAATTGAAGGGAATTTGTTTTACTTGTAGACCAGATATAATTGAGAGCTATTATGCCATATATTTTGCATTAGTGAAAATGATCACGTGACCCTCTTCCTTGTTCATCTCCAATTTGGATAGCGACCTAAAAAATTATAATGTGGTCATAAGCTTGCATACTAATCCATCATCGACTCTACATAGCATTAAAAGGCCATTAGCAAATGTTAGGCATGATAGATGAAGCATCTTATACTTTCTGTGAAAGTTAAAAGACTTATCATTATATTAAAGCTTACAAGTCTCATAAGTGCTTCCATACACAATAAAAATAGGTTAGGAGAAATAAGGTCCCCTTGCCTGAGCTCTTAACCTTCTTTGAAAATATGAGTTAGTTCACCATTTATGAGAACTGAGTACAATGAAGTGGTGAAATATAACATGATATGGTGTCTAAATTTAGTAAGGAACCCAAATACTTCAAGCACTAAAGTAATTGTAACATCTCGTTACCCATGTTGAGGCTAGAATAGTAAATATAAGAGATTAATAAGAAATTAGAAAGTGCATTTCATGATCATGCATAATATGATATGTACCTACACGTGAATATTGAATTTTTTTACACATGAAAATAATTGCACATGCATTTATTGACATTTTGGGTATAATTGATTTGTAAATGTGATTATATTGAGGATTGTGGTTTTTATATGTTGAAAATTGAATTGAAGAGTGTATTTAGTGATTTAGAACTTTTGGTGAATTTTAGGAAATTTCTGAAATTTTGAGTAATTTTGGACTAGGAAAATGCCAAGTGGCAGAACAAGTGACAAATGGCAGTAGAAATTAATGTCAAATGACAGTGGAAATTTTTATATGTGACTTTGGGAATTAATGACTTAACTAATTGAAATTTGAAGAAAATTGGAGTTTATTAGACTAGTTAAATAAAAGAACCTAGTTTGAACCTATAGGAATAGGACACGTGGCAAGTGACATGTGTCACTTGCCAAGCCATGCCCTACCCCACGACTCTTTTAATTTGGAGACCACTTAGTTGCTTTCATTCTTGCTTTTTCCTTCTTATTTTCGTAACTCTTATCATCTTCTTCTTCTTTCCACTATTTTGCTTCACCAACCTTCATCCAAGTTACACCTTGCTCTCTCCTTCCATTTGCTACTCTTATTTTATTCTCTTCTTCATTTCTCACAAAAAAACCCAACCAAATCCACCCTAGAATGATGATGGTCATGAGTTGTATGAGAAGCTAGGGTTGGTGTTCTCTTGAAGGATTTGGAGCTCAATCGAGTAAGTTACATGTTGATCTTCATGGGTTAATGTAAATGGAACATATATGATGAGTAATTTGAGATTGATGGATTGGTCATAAATTTATATGTATGTGTTATGGATGAAGAATAAAGATTGTTGATGTCTTGGTTTGAGTATATGATTTGTTGATAATTGATAAGTTGTTGTTGAGATGATTTTTAAGATAGAAAGGTCATTATGGTGAATGTGTATATGATACGTTTTGTTTTGGTGTATATGATCAAGCATGAATTTTGAATTGTGTATAGATGATATTGAGCTGTAATTGGGGTATAATTGAAGAGGAAATTATGTGGATATAAGTTAGAAGTAATAGACTAAGCAAAAGAGATGAATTAAGATGAAATTGATGATAAAGTGTGTTGGAAATATGCTAGATGTAGTGTTTCTACAGAACATGCATCTGTATTTTAGACATATCTCGACCTATGGATATCCAAATTGGATTATTGTTAATTTATATTAAATTAGAGAAAAATGGCTACAATTATCATGAAGAAATCGAGCTTGAATTTTGTCTCTAAAAGTTTTGAAATTTGTTTTGAAGTTGAGTTTCGGATTATGTCTCTGTTTCTGAACAGTATGTATTAAATTATGTATAACTTTTAGAATACTGATCCAAATTGTATAAACTTAGGTTCCTTAGAAAATTAAGACATTAGGAACAATTGTTTAGAAGTAGGTATTGCCAAAAAAACCTCATTTTCTAGGTTATAATGGCCATACAAAACTAACCTGAAAAGCAAAGTTGGAAAAGCTGGGAATTTAGAAGGATTTGGCTGGGAAAGTTTCTGCCAACAAATCCCACGTCCGTGGGAAAATGGGAATTTCCCACGAACGTGGGAATTGGTTAAACATCACATATGTTTTTTTATTTTGAATTGAAGTTGCAATTGGTTAGGGACTTTCATGTGATGCTTCTAGGCTTGAATGAAGCTTGAGATGAGCTTAGTATGATGCTTGAACAAGTGATTAAATGAGTGATATGGTTAGGGTGATGATTGGGGACAGAACTTAAGGATGAATTGTTATGTATTAAGTTTTTAAATCTAAAATTTTGAGATGATATGGGAATGAAAGTGAACCTATGATGGCTAAGGTGATTCAATTAGGATGAATAATAAGTATTAAGCAAAGATGAATAATGAATTGGATGTTTTGTGATCTTTAATGCTTGAATAACCTTAAGGAATGATTGAATGATGAACTTAGAATAACTTT
>JAOTAY010000189.1:11021755-11032710 GCA_025629805.1 Erythroxylum baracoense
GATTGCAAACTTGAGACATCATTTCCTATTAGTAATATGTCATCCATATATAACACAAGGAATATGATAGCACTCCCACTAACCCTCTTGTACACATAAGGTTCATCAGGATTTGTTGAGAAACCAAACTCTTTGATTGTCTCATCAAATCGAATGTTCCAAATCCATAAATAGATTTTTGAAGCTTGCATACCTTTTTGCCATCTCTGGATACGAAGCCATCAGGTTGCATCATATATACATCCTCAACTAGGTTTCCATTCAGGAAAACCATCTTCACATCCATCTGCCATATTTCATAATCATAATAAGCAGTCATAGCTAGGAGTATTCTAATGGATTTAAGCATAGGTACGGGGCTAAAGGTCTCATAATTTGCAATTTATGGCTTGAAGTTATTTTTTAGATTCTGAACTCTTCAAGGCCTCTTCATAGATTGTAGGCTCATCGTCCTCTATGAGCAATATGTCATTTTGTTTACTTGCGAAAAATCCATATCCCTCTAGAACATTACATATCTTACTTGACCAATGAACATTTTGTGTGTTAAAAGGTTCAACTGTTGTCTCATCTATATGAGCAACAATTTCAAGTTCAAGTAATTGATTTGCGTCAGTTTAAGCATCACGAACTTCATCAAGTTCAATTTTGGTCCCACTGTCTTCTTTCAAAAGAAACTCTTTCTCGAAAAAGACAGCATGTTTTGAGACAAACACCTTTTGCTCTAAAGCATTATAGAACTAATATCCAATTGTTTCTTTACGATATCCTATAAATAAACATTTATTAAACTTCGCTTCAAACTTATCTTATTGAATCTGCTTCATATAAGCCGGACAACCCTAAACTTTCATATGAGAAAGATAGGGCCTTTTGTTAGTCCATAACTCATATGGAGTAACTTCAACTGCCTTTAAAGGGACTCTGTTTGTCACATAAACAGCAATCTTGAGTGCATAACTCCAAAAGGATTTCGGTAGATCTGCTAAGCCCATCATCAACTTTACCATGTCCAACAAGGTTCGGTTTCTCATTTCAATCACACCATTATGTTGTGGTGTGTAAGGTGGAGTTCACTGAGATACTATCCCATTATCTTCAAGATAAGATAGAAATTTCTCGTTTAAGTATTCACCATATTGATCTGATCGAAGTGTCTTAATACTTCTACCAAGTTATTTCTCTACTTCATATCTAAATTGTTTAAACATTTCAAACGCTTCAGACTTGTATCTCATTAGATACACATACCCATATCGTGAATAATCATCGATAAAAGTAATGAAGCACACAAAACCATCTTTGGCATGAATGGACATCGGACCACATACATTAGAATGTATTAGGTCTAATAACTAATTCATTCGTTCACCCTTTCCTTTAAAAGGTATTTTAGTCATCTTGCTTAACAAGCAAGATTTACATGTGTCATATGATTCATAATCAAATGATCCTAGGTTACCATTCTTGTGTAGCTTAATTATGTGTTTCTCACTTATATGGCTAAGTCAACAATGTCATAAGTAAGACGATTTTAAGTTATCTCGTTTTGTCTTTTATTGTCATTGATATTTAAAAATGGATTGGGCATATCTAATATGTAAATTCCATTGTACAATGTAGTAGTACCATACAATATTTCATTAAACTTAATTAAACAACCATTGCTTGAAATAAATGAAATCCCGCTTTATTATGACTTGAAAAAAATACAATGTTTTTAGTCACAACGGGTACATAATAACAATTTTCCAAATCTAGCTCTAGCCAACTAGGAAGATTCAAAACATATGTCCCTACGACTAATGTAGCAACTCTTGCTCCATTTTCCACACATAGGTCCATCTCTCCCTTTTTGAGCGGTCTACTATCCCTAAGATCCTGCATATCAACACCTATGCGTGAGCCACATCTGGTATCTAATACCCAAATATTATGATCAGAAATAGTATTTTCCTTAATGAAAAATATCATACCTGAAGTAGACAATAGGGCATCTAATGTCCTCTTCTGCTTCAGTGACTCTAGATAAGCTTTGCAGTTCCTCTTCCAATGTTCTTCCTTGTTACAATGGAAGCATATCCCCTTTGGTACTGTCTCCTTTGCCTTCTTTTTGGCTACACCTCCCACTGACTTCTTAGACTTCTTCTTGTTCTTTTGGTTCTTCTTTCGAGAACCAGAAGTAGAGTCCACCAACATCACAGCCTTACTGTCTTTCTTGACAATCTGCTAAGTTATTTTGAGTAGATTAATCAGCTCAGGTATCGTTGTGAATATTTGGTTTATCTGATAATTAAGTACAAAATGTAAATAACTATTAGTCAAACCAATCAGAATTAAGCCTATACTTAATTCACGATCCATTATGAAGCCCAAATTGGTTAATCTCTCAATATATCCATTCATCTTCAGCATATACTGCATTAGAGATGACCCCTCAGCCATCTTAAAATGGAAAAGCAACCTCGAGGTCTCGAACCTTTTGGACTGAGCTTGCTCATCAAATAGTTCCCTCAGATGGTAGACTAAGATATGAGCGTCCATAACCGCATGCTGCTTTTGCAGTTCTGGTGACGTAGAGGCCATCATTATACAGCTAGCCAACTCACTATCATCCAATAGCTTTTTATAAGCTTTCTGATCTTCATTAGATGTATTGACAGTAGGGGGATCGAGAAGTGGTTCATCTAGGACATATCCTAGTTTTTTCAGATTTGAGAACAATTCTCAAATTCTGTAGCCAATCTAAGAAGTTTGGTCCCATGAGTATGTTGGAATCTAATAGGGAGCGTAAGTTAACACTAGAAGACATCGTGGCTATTCAATAACCTAGAAGAACGAGAGAAAGTGTTAGAATGTACATTAATGCATATCGATAAGGACTTTAATCACATGCATTATAGGTCCCATTATTCTAATTCAAATCTATAGCCCTCACTACGAATTCAAGAAAACTTATAGTTTTCTTAATTGGTCAATATCTGATGTCACCAAGAATGACCTTAGGTTTGCCCAACAAGCCACCTTAGGTCAATTGGTAGGTATCATTCATATCAATTGCATTTAATTATGCAACTATCGACTTATGCAATCAATTGTTAATTTAGCACACTCATTGGGTTACCAACTCTTGATTTGTATACATCTCATGTTTATTACCCAACTTCGCCTCTATCCATGTTGACTTTGGGTTTATCCAACAAATCAACACTTCCAATTAGGACTAACCTATTAACCCGAAAATCTAATTTCCATGGTTTGAACATATTCGTGTAGAGCAGGCTTGAGTTTGCCCAACAACCTAACTCTACAAGAACTTTAGTTCTTGCCATATCAATGGAAGGCATAAGTCCTAATATTTGGTTGAGGGATTTGTCCTTTGGTCTCATCAATACTTTGATGATCTTGATTATGTAAATCACATATATACATTCAGATTATGGACAACTCAATTAAATTGAGCCTATGTCCATCACTACCTTAAAATGCATCTAAAGCATGTATCATACAAAAGAGGTTTAATTTAGGTTGTGACTTGACTATGTATCTAGAGTTCGTGATTCGATTCAACTTTTGAACCTAATCGGGTACTAGTGTTAGTCTTGGCTAATCTGAATTATGAATGTGATTCAGTTAGGAACCCTAAAATTAATTATTTTGATGTCCAGATTAAACACTTTAATCCTAGTTTATATGCCCTTATCTAGTCATACTAGAAATGCTATGCTCTACTTAGATTAATTTTAAATTAATCCCTAAGATTTTCAAAATTTTCATACATCAATTAGTCATCTATAATATCCCCAGGTCATCTCAAATTTATTTAAACAATTTTGGCACATGTCAAAATTATCTTGATGGCCAAAATCGTCAAGATAAATAAGTTAACCTACTAGACAGCAAAGGGACCGATTTGATGTTCAAAAAATTTCCAGAACCCTAATTTCAAGCACATGCATCAAGTATGTTATTGTCATCAAAATAATACATTTCTTATCACATAAGAACCTTACTTAGGTCTTATAACCGAAATATATACATTATAAGTCATTAAATAAGTCAACTCCATCAACTTTCAAAAAGTTGACCAATGTTGACTTTGACTTTATTTATTAATTGAATCAAATTCAATTAATTACAGAAAAATTCCAAAGTCTTATAGACATTCTAAATGTTTCTAATAAAAAATTCTAGAAACTAATTTCTAGGATTTATTTATTAAAAAATTATAATAAGCCAACACATCATATGTGTATGACGCTTGTCATATTACTTCTAATACTAGTCAAACATTACATCATGCATGCATAAGATAATCACTTTAACAAGAAGTATCATGTATCTCATACACGTGGAAACATCTCATCTTGCATATGCATGCATAAAATTTTAAAAAACAATTTTTATAAAAATTAATATAGAATTTACATGCATGTATGTTCATCACATTTCTAGAATTTCCTGAACTTCATACATGCATCAGGATGAAACTAAATTCGTAATAAAATAGCAAATGACATTCATTTGCATTTTACTTTTACAAAAACATAAAATAACACCTTATAAACATTTCTGTGAAAGAAAAGTAGAAAAAAATTCTAGAATTATTAAGAAATTTTCAAAGTCAGCATATGCATTTTGTTTTTCAGAAATTCCCATAAATCAACATATGAACAGTCTGGATATTAATTCGAAATAAAATAGCAAATGACATTCATTTACAATTTCCTTTGACATAAGCATAATATAACACCTTATAAACATTTCTGTGAAAGAAAAATAGAAAACAAAATTTCTACATTTGACATGATTTATTACAAATCAACATGCATGTCAGTCACAACCCCGCAAACATTTTGCACATATTCAATACATCATCTATTACATGCATAAACTTGCTCTGATACCACTGTTTGGTTTGCCATAGATGCATGCATCACATGCAAGCGTATGTAGTGGAAGTGTTGGAATCAAGATTCCGACACCATGACAACCCAAAAACTATAGAAGCTAACATACATGCATGGATATGTAAAGAACATGAGATATAATTTTTTTTACCTTATGTTTCTCCTCTTTTCTTGTTTCTTCTCCTTGTTTGGGTTGATGTAAACACCAAACCCTTCCTTGATCACCCAAGAATACACAAAGAAGATGAAGAAACAATGTATAAGGGTGATTTGAGCACCAAACTAGATGAGTTCTAGTAGATGCTAAATATGAAAAGATAGATCAAGAATCTTGTTACATGCACTTTGATTAATGCAACTCTTGCATAAATTACAAGAACAAGACTTTTGATTTCTCTGTCTCACTCTAGAACTCTTCTAGAGCCCCTATCCTCTCACTTGAGTGTGTAAGAAGTGGTAAAACTAACTTATGTACCTATTCGTGCCCTCTGTCATGATCGTGGCCTGGCTCACCTTCGGCCACGATCGCGGCCTATGAGTCATGATTGTGGCCTGCTTAAATATGACCATATACAATATGTTTTTCATTCGATCTTTTATGCGTGTGAACCTTAGGTTCCCGATTATTTTAGGCACTTGAATTAACTCTTAATTTAATCAAATCATGAAGGGTTTCATGATGCCAATTTGTCATAATATAAGTGGATTAACACACGAACTCTTCGATAGTTAATTATCCAACTTATGAACCTTTTCATAGACAATTACCATGCAATTCGTCCTTTCACCATACTATACCCCTCTTGGTTCGGAGTATGAGCTATGTGTCAACTCCTATTAGACTGACTACGTCACATTTAGTCCAAGGATCTCATTACTCTTACGTGTCATTGAAGACTCTATTCATGACACATAATTGCTCTGGCCAGAGACTCCTGAGTAATGACCCTGACAAGAGGCCGTGGATATTAAGTCCTTTTATCAGGAGTGGTAAATCCTTTATTGGCTACCTAATTACCTTCGAATACTAATAGTTGTGCCCAATCACCACCCTAAGAGCGACCTCGTCTTGAGGTAATAAAGAATGATGTCAAAACACAGGATTAATATCTAAGATATCCTTGAGTACCTCAAGTCTAAGGATATTTTTACCATTACTATGATAAGATAAATCGTTGACATTCGATAGATCATCTATATGATAATCTTATAGCGGGTCATCCGATGTACTTACTACTCTTAGTAAGCATCAACATGTTAACTCTAAACAAGTCATGCTTACAGTTTGTGAGATCCACTACTTGATCGAATCAAGGAGTATAACATGTGCTAGTATGTTTAGATTAATAATATCCTGTCTTATTAATCCTATAACTAGGGATTATTTAGATACTAACATAATTACACATGATAGGAATCTTATTATCATGATCTCATCATGATTTCCTTCATGCTATGTTTTGTATCATAGACTTCATTAATTCGATTTAAAATCGACATCAATTCATATATAAACGAATAACAAATTAATGAAAATTGCCTTTCGCTTTATTAATCAAAATAAAGTTTGTACAAAAGTGTTAAAGGTGATTGCCTTCAGAGCACTACTCTAAAAATCTCCCACTTGCACTAAATCCAATCGCCTTTGTATTGAATACCATAGACGAGTACACTAGAATCAAATTTTATTTGAGGAAGTGGCTTAGTCAAAGATTCAGCAATGTTCTGATCTGTGGGCACTCTATCTTCACATCACCTCTATTAATTATCTCCTTAATCAGGTAATATCTCCTGAGTACGTGCTTGGACCTCTAATGAGACCTTGGTTCTTTGGCTTGAGCAATAGCCCTATTATTGTCACAGTACAACAGTATTGGGTCTACTATGCTCGGAACCACTCTAAGTTTCATAATGAACTTCTTGATCCAAACAACTTCTTTTGCCACTTCCGTAGTTGCAATGTACTCTAACTCGATTGTCAAATCTGCAGTCGTCTCTTGTTTGGAACTCTTTTAACTAACTACTCTACCATTCAGTGTGAAAACATAACCTGACTGGGATTTAGAGTCATCTTGGTCAGATTGAAAACTGGCATCCATATGTCTACTTACTACGAGATCTCCATTTCTATATATCAATAATACTTCCTTAGTTCTTCTCAAGTACTTTAGGATATTCTTGACGGCCACCCAGTGACACTCACCAGGATCCGTTTGATATTTGCTCATAACACGTAGAGCATAAATATATCAGGTCTTATACATAATATGGCATACATGGTTGATCCTATTGCCGAAGCATACGGGATCATACTCATTCGAGTCTTTTCATCTTGCATCTTAGGACACATAGATTTTGAGAGTTTTATCCTATGAGTCATGGGAAGAAACCCTCTCTTGGATTGCTCCATGCTAAACCTCTTTAGCATTTTATCTATGTATGTCAACTGTGAAAGACCTAGCAACTTCCTTGATCTATCTCTATAGATCTTTGTTCCCAATATATAAGTTGCTTCTCGAAGGTCTTTCATGGAAAAATTATAGGACAACCAAAATTTGACTGATTGTAAACTTGAGACATTATTTCTTATTAGTAATATGTCATCCATATATAACACAAGGAATATGATAGTACTCCCACTAACCTTCTTGTACACGCAAGGTTCATCGGGATTTTGTGAGAAACCAAACTCTTTGTTTGTCTCATCAAATCGGATGTTCCAACTTGCTTCAATCGATAAATAGATTTCTAAAGCTTGCGTACTCTTTTGCCATCTTTAGATACGAAGCCCTCAGGTTATATCATATACTCATCCTTAAATAGGATTCCATTCAGGAAAGCCGTCTTCACATCCATTTGCTATATTTCATAATCATAATGAGTAGCAATAGCTAGGAGTATTCTAATGAAGTATGGCTATAGGGATAAATATCTTATCATAGTCAACTCCTTGTCTTTGACGATATCCTTTAGCTACTAGCCTCGCTTTATAGGTAATCACATTACCATCTATGTCGATTTTCTTCTTGAAATCTACTTGCACCTTATGGGTTTTAACCCTTTGAGTGGGTCAACCAAAGTCTATACTTAGTTTTCAAAATGGAATCCATTTCGGATTTCATGGCTTGAAGCCATTTTTCAGATTCTGAACTCTTCAGAGCCTCTTCATAGGTTATAGGCTCATCGTCTTCTATGAGCAATATGTCATTTTTTCACTTACAATAAATCCATATCTTTCTGGAACATTATGTATCCTACTTGACCTACAGACGTTTTGTGTGTTAGAAGGTTCAACTATTGTCTCATCACCATGAACAACAATTTTAGGTTCAAGCAGTTGATCTGCGTCTGTTTGAGCATTATGAACTTTATTAAGTTCAACTTTGCTCTTAGTATCTTCTCTTAGAAGAAACTCTTTTTCTAAAAAGATAGCATGCTTTGAGAAAAATACCTTTTACTCTAAAGCATTATAGAACTAATATCTAATTATTTCCTTAGGATATCTTATAAACAGATATTTTTCAGATTTTGCTTTAAGCTTATCTAATTGAATCCGCTTCACATAAGTTGAACAACCCCAGACATTCAAATGAGAAAGATGGGGCTTTTGTTAACTTCAACTGCCTTTGAAGGGACTCTGTTTGTCACATAAACAACAGTCTCGAGTGCATAACCCCAAAAGGATTTCGGTAGATTTGCTAAGCCCATCATTGATGTTACCATGTCTAATAAGGTTTGGTTTCTTCTTTCAGCCACACCATTTTATTGTGGTGTGTAAGGTGGAGCCCACTGGGATACTATCCCATTATCTCTAAGATAAGTTAGAAACTCCTCGTTCAAGTATTCACCACCTCGATCTGATTGAAGTGACCTAATACTTTTACTGAGCTATTTCTCTACTTCATGTCTAAATTGTTTGAACATTTCAAATGCTTCAAAATTGTATCTCATTGGATACCCATAATATGAATAATCATCAATAAAGGTAATGAAGTACATAAAACCACCTTTGGCATGAATGGACATTAGATCACATACATTAGAATGTATTAGGTCTAATAACCCATTCACTTGTTCAACCTTTCCTTTAAAAGGTAATTTAGTCATTTTACCTAACAAGCAATATTCACATGTTTGATATGATTCATAATCAAATGACCCTAGGCTACCATTCTTGTGTAGCTTAATCATGTGTTTCTCGCTTATATGGCCAAGTCAACAATGTCATAAGTAAGATGATTTTAAGTTATCTCATTTTTTGTCTTTTATTATCATTGATATTTAAAATTGGATTACTCATATCTAATATGTAAATATCGTTGCACAATGTAGTAGTACCATATAACATTTCATTCAACTTAATTGAACAACCATTTCTTGAAAAATTTAAATGAAATACCACTTTATTAAGACATGAAACAGATATAATGTTCTTTATCATAACGGGTACATAATCACAATTATCCAAAATTAGCTTTAGTCTACTAGGAAGATACAAGACATATGTTCAACAACTCTTGCTCCATTTCTCACACGTAGGTCCATCTCTCACTTTTTGAGCAGCCTACTATCCCTAAGACCCTACATATTAACACATATGTGCGAGCCACATCCGGTATCTAATCCCTAAATGTTATTATTAGAAATATTATTAACCTTAATGATAAATAACATGCCTGAAGTAGACGGTAGGGCATACCTTCTTCTGGTTCATCAACTCCAGATAAGCTTTGCAATTCCTCTTCCAATGTCCTCTTCCTTATTGCAATGGAAGCATATCTCCTTTTAAGTTGTCTCTTTCGCTTTCTTCTTGGCTACACCTCCTACTAGCTTTCTGGACTTCTTCTTCTTCTTTTGGTTCTTCTTGTGAGAACTAGAAGAAGAGTCCATCAGCATCACAGCCTTACTGTCTTTCTTGACAGTTTGCTCAGTTGTTTTGAGCAGATTATTCAGCTTAGGAATCGATGTGGATATTTGGTTCATCCATTAGTTAAGCACAAACTATGAATAACTTTCAGTCAAACCAGTCAGAATTTAGTCTATACTTAACTCATGATCCATTACGAAACCCAAACTAGCTAACCTCTCAATGTATCCATACATCTTCATTGCATATTGTATTGAAGATGATCTCTCAGCCATCTTAGAGTAGAAAAGCAACCTTGAGGTCTCGAACCTATCAGACCGAGCTTACTCATCAAACAGTTCCCTTAAATGGTAGACTATGATATGAGCATCTATAGCCTCATATTGCTTTTGCAGTTCTGGTGACATATAGTCCAGCATTATATAGCTAGCCAGCCAACTATCATCCAGTAGCTTCTTGTATGCTTTCTGATCTTCATCAGATGCATCAGTAGCAGGGGAATCGAGAAGTGGTTAATCTAGGACATATCCTAGTTTTTCAAATTTGAAAACAATTCTCAAATTCCGTAGTCAATCTAAGAAGTTAGGTCCCGTGATATTGTTGGAGTCTAATAGAGTGTAACATCCCGTTATCCCATGTTAAGGGTTAGGACCTTAGAATTTTGTACAAGAGAGGTTATTGAGAAGTTAGAAAGTGCATTTCATGCTCATGCATCATATAGCATACACACATATGTAAATATTAAAAATTGCACATAGTAAAATGGTTGTACATGCATTCACTGACGTTTTTGGGTATAATTGATGTATAAATGTGATTTTTAATGTGAATTGGGATTTATATGTATTGAAAACTGAATAAGTGAATATAAGTATTGATTTAGAAATTTTGGTAAAATTTAGGAAATTTCTGAAATTTTGGGTATATTTAGACTATAAAAAATGTCAAGTGTAAGACAATTGATAAATGGTAATATAATTAAATGTCAAATGGTAGTGTAAATTTTTATGAATGCCAATTGGATTTAATGACATATGAAGTAAATCACACGTTAGTATAGATTTTACGTACATGAAACTCGATATACAAGAAGGGGGGGTCGAATGGTGTATCCTTTTTGTGAATATAAAATCTTGCTAAGAACTTCTCTTTCTTGTTAAAAAGATATCACAAAATTT
>JAOTAY010000189.1:11032810-11059171 GCA_025629805.1 Erythroxylum baracoense
ATTGAGGTATAAACCATAAGTATAAATGATACTTATGTGAGTTTGGATATATGAATGTTTACATGACAAGAATAATAAAGCAATACCCGGGACTCCCATGTTAAGTGAATATTGTGATTGAACGTAGCGCATCATTATCATAGGTTATGTACTGGAATATCCTCAAGGTGTTCCAGTATATACCCCATGGTAACGGGGCGCTACAATAATAAACTGCCAGCTAATTAAGTCATATGTCTTATTTAATTCTATCTTAATAACATAATCTTTAGTGCTTTTCTCTTTGCATAACCTTTTAAAAGCTCTTGAGCTAGTAACGCATTATCACCTATTTATCTCCTTTCCAGAAGTGCACCTTGAGTTTGATTAACTATATCTTTTAGTAATTTCTTCAATCTCTATGCAATAATTTTGGATATTACTTTATAAATAAAGTTACAACATGCTATTGGCTTACAGTCACGTAGGATGTAAGGTTGTTTACCTTAGGTATTAGGTAAATGAATGTCTTGTTAATATCCAATAACATTTTTCCTTTTGCAAAGACTTCCAACATAACATATGTCACTAATATAACATCATTTTGATAGTTAGTGGCACTCCTTATTGAACATGTTAGGGTTAAAGGATCTTACATACCATTGTCCTTTTTTTTGTAAATGAGAATATAGATATAGTAGACACTTAACATAATTATGCCTCAAGCAATGTTGCATATTTTTGTTTGTTATATCAAAAAATTTTAAACCTTATTGTTTATCTATTCTTTTGACCTTTAATGTCGCTCGTTGATTTTTTTATCAAATAAATACTAAATGTTTGATGTGTATGAAACATATTTTTTTAAAAAAATTTGAGATATGTTTTAGTTTTGTTAACTTAATCCAGTCCATTTAATTAGAATGATTAAAGTCAAATTTTAAAGGATTTAAAATTTAAAACTAAGTTCATAGATCGAGTTTATGTTTAAAAAATAAACATAAATATCTTAAGAGCTAAGATTCAAATATATAAAATGTTAAAAATTTAAACTCAAACCAATTTTTTTGTAAGTAACTTATCCTTACCTTAACTTACAATTAATGTACAAAAATCACTTTTATTTGGATTCACACAATTATTTCTTTTTGTTAAATATTATAAAAATTCTTAAATTATTTTATTGTGAACTAGTATTGTTATTTTTATTATGCTTATTTTTAAATTATTTCTGCATATTATTTTTACTTGATATGTGAATAGATATTTTGAGTTTATATGTATAGAATAGTTAAAAATTCAAAATAATATGTTTTATATGGGCTAAAGTTTGATTTGGGGTTTTCATGATGAGTGAGGTGGAATTAAATACATAGGTTTCATACTTTTAAAATGTTTTGAAGAATTTTTTAGTTAGAACTTACACTCCCTAGCTTTCGTATAAGTCTAATCTAAATGAAACAATTATTTTGATATAGTTAATTTGGTTCCTCGATGGCATATAAGAGGGGTAGGATTGCAAGTTTAAAAATTTTATATCTTTGCAAAACTTAATAAATAAGTTGTCTATCCTAGTGCATAATTATGGCAAATTCACGTAATATAATCATAAAACAATCACAAAAATAATAAAAGAGGGTTGGGGAAGGAGAGACAAAATCAATTTATATCAACTTATCCAAACATCCCTTAGCCTATGTCAACTCCCAAAGCTTCACTTGAGACTTTACTATCTTCTTCTTTAGTAGGTGAAGATGAACATTCTATACTACATCTTTCTTGTTACTACTAAAGAATAACCCTTCCAACGTCTTAGTTTTTCATAAGTGAAAAGGAACCCTTACAATTTTCTTTCTTTGCCATATGAAAGGAATCCCTTTACAACATCATTTACTCACTCAATTAATCTCACAAATTCTTAACTACAACTCAAGAACTTCATTTTTTGCTCATTATAATAAACTATTGCTTAATATGTGTTATGCAATGTGCATATTCACTCACATTGTCTCAATCGCATCTCAAGGCTCTTAACAATTCTCTAATATTTTGAAGTTTTGCTTACAACTCAATTATGATTTATTTATATCCCAAATCAATTTAAATAATCATTGTATATATATAGGGAATCGACTCCAATTACATAAACATTAAGTAGCCGAAGGTAGTAGATCGATATATATATATACATATATATATATATATAAATTATGTTCTATATGGAATTATATGTTGTTTTCCTATGTTTGATTTATTAACTTGTATGTAATAATTAAAGGAGAAATCTTATATTTGAGTAAATTATTCTTTATATTTGTTTGATCAAAGTCAATAGGAAGCTAACAAGATAGGAAAGCAACTTAGTATAACACATCAGAGATTGATTCAAGCTTCAAAATATCAAAAACATAGTAAGACTGAAAAATTTGGAAATATAATGTAAATGGTGCCAGTGTCACAAATGGAACAAGTGTTGGTGTGTTATTGGATAAACAAGTTTGATAAGTAGAAGCGTACTGGCGCTTGAGTGGTACTTGTGATAGGTGTAAAACTTCTTACCATTTTTACACAAACAATTTAGAAGCTAATTAACACTAGTTTGGAGGCTAGTCTAGCATTAGACTTGTGATACGCACTTTATGCAAAAATATAAGTTCACTAATATTAGAACACTATTGTGTAACCTTATTCTATAAATATGTTTATTAGGAATAGAGGCAAATTTTGGAAGGAAGAGAGAGCTAGTGATAGGCTCTTACCAACAACTTGTTTATTAGTTCATAATTTGAGGGATTCTTAACATCAAGGAAGGCTTAGGAGCAAGAATGAAGGAGATCCACCTCAACTTAGAAGCAATTAGGGATATATTGTTTTATCTTTTTTTTTCTTTCCTTTCTTTCCTTTCTTTGATGTTGATGTTGATTTATGCTTTTTAATTATGTTTAGTAGATAAATCCCTAGTTAGGGTTAGGGATATAGTTTATATTGTATATTTCAATTATTAATGCATGAATTTTATCATTTCGTTGAATTTATTCTCATTGATCTAAATTTTAGATTTATGCATGATCATTGTAGATTTAATCTTAAAGATTTTATTAAAGACTAGGTGGTGGGAAGTATATTATATGCCATAAAAGAATAAATATATAGATCTAGAGATAAAGGTACCATGAACAAAAAAAGGTAATAACTACTAGATTAACTATTACTAATAAAGTTGAATAGATGTTACACATTGAAGGGTCCCAATTTCTTAATTGAATATTCATGTGTGCATTGAGGAAGGTATAGATATGTTAGGTTAATTGTTATTTCAACCTTAATAATCAAACTTACATAACTATTAGAATTCCTTATAAGTAAACCTCGAATCCCTAGATTTTGTTATCTTGAGTTCTCTTCATTAGTAAATATTATCATTTTCATTATTTTATTAGTTTAATTACTTTTTTTCTAAACTTCGAGTTATTTAATTTTGTTTTTTGGCTATAAAATGTAGTAGTTATTGTCTTTGTAGGATCAATACTCTAAAATATTCTAGATTTTATAACTTGTTACAATTGATACTATACACTTGTAGTTAGATTCAATCATTTAGTTTTGCAAAAAAACTATCGATTAGGTAACTGAAGCCATGTTGATTGGCACATAAGTTAGTCAATGTTCAAAGTCTAAAAATCACCCAGTATGTCCAATTTTGAACACTATTAGTTGTCGATATTAATCATTTTAACTAATCAATGTCTTATAGAAAATATATTCAAATCTTCAATTTTCAAGTATTTCCAAAGATTAAACATGACACCTTTGATCATTTGAAAACTTTTCTATTTTATTTAAAGATTATGATGTTTTCTAGTGCTGATTATAAAAGAATCCATGCATTATGCCTAAAACTTAAATAATTGTACAATATTTAAGCCACTAGACCATTGAAAAGAGTAATTTAAGGATTATAAGAAATTTACATTAATTGAATTACAAATTAAGTACCTATTTCTTCTCATATTTACTTGACCTTCACTTATATTGCCTTGAAGCATACTTGAATTATAAATGTGTTTCACTTTACTCATTTTATTCATTTTTTGATTGCCCGCTTTATTTAACTAACTTTTGCATTTCTATTGAACTTTATCTTTCATATATTACTTGAGTCTAGGATAACTGACTTACTACTGTCACCAAAAATAAATTGGCTAATTAGTAAGGACTTTACTTAGTTCAAAAGTAAACATTTTGATTTTGATTTTTGCATTTAATAGTTTATATAAAGGAATTTATTTTATAAATAAATAAATAATAAAAGAAACTAAAACTAAAACTAAAACTAAAATTTCACCTAAAAGAAAGTATGTCAAAAAATAATGAAGTATTACAAAAATATTTTTATGTATTTAAATTAAACTTAACACCAATATATTTTCCATCTAAATGAACTAAAAATATTTGAGTTAGCCAGATGAAAAAAAAAATAGTATTACATAAAACAATAAAGGTTATCATATTTGTCAATGCTCAAACTTTTACTCGAAAGGTCAATTGAATCCCTAACTTTTTTTTACCAATTAAGACCTTAAACACTTTTGATTCATTCAATTAAGTGTTTATATAGGTCAAAACTAATGAAGATTACTATTGGATATAAGATCACACGAATATCACAAATTTCTTTGAGAAATCTTTGCTATAAAGTCACATTAATAAAATTCCCCAATTTATCAATTCCTTAAATTCTTTAAATGTCCATACTTTAAAGTTCCTGATTCTTTCAATTCTTAAAGTTCAAATTTAAGATTTAAAATTACAATTCTTCCTCTGTATTTATTTAGGCAAGTTTCTTAATTGAAAGAATACGAATTTGTTAACATTTGAGTGAAGGAACTATATCTTAATATCATTTAACCTTGAACATTTGAGTGAAGGAACTATATCTCAATATCATTTAACCTTGAAAATTTCTTTTTTAAGGGTTTTATTCTCACAATCAGTCTCATTATTCAGAACCAAAATCATACTTGTATATCAAATTCTAAGTTCAAACCTTTCCTATTGAAGAAGAAATTTTATTGAAATTGGGTCTTAATGTGGAAAGCAAATAAAAGAGAAAAGAATTCAAGAGTTTAATATATTTTTAAATTAATTAGATCTTAGGAATTAAGAAATTGACTTTAAGATTTGATAAATTTGATGTTTTGCTAGTGACTCTTCATAATATGAGTCTTCAAAATGTCAATAGGTATATGTGATATCCATGTTAGTAATAATATACTGATCATGTATCTACTTATTTCTTTTATTAGTTTTGATTGGCAAAAAGGTTTAATTAATTGAATTAAAAATATTTCGATTTTTAGTTGATGAAAAAAATTTAAGAACACAATGGATGCATAAGTATTAACAAATATGACATCCTAAAAAAATAAATTTTGAAATAATTTAAATCCTAAGTTTTTTAAAAAAATTTTGTATCATGTAATAAATTTAAATGAAAAAATATGATAACCTTACCACCAAAATTATTGTTAAACAAATTGATCAATAATATAGTATAAAAATGAAAAGAAAATATATTACATCATATTTCAAAATTTTTTAAATATATGAGTTATAGTTATACATAATTTAGAAGATTTCAAAATATCCATTTATCGTTTTAATCATTTAGGTTAATTAAAAAAAATCTTAAACTTTACCTAATCTTGTAATTATAGCCCAAACTTTAAAAAGAGCAATTAAGGTCTTAAATTTTCAATTTTTCCCAATTTTAACCCGACGTTAGTTTATTCGTTAAATTTACTGATGTGACTTGTCACGTGTTCTAAAAACTCTCATTTAATGATGTCGTTTAATACATGTCAGATTAATTAATTGAGATTAACAAAACTACATAGTTTAGTTAAAGTGACAGATTAAAGAAAACTAAATGATGTAGTTTTGATATTCAATCCCTAAACATTACCCACTTCCTTCTGCTTTTGAAATTGCCCCTTTCGTTTTACTTATGAAATCGCTGTTGCTACCGTCCCTCTTTAATAGTTGTCTCTGTCCTTTAATAATTCTTTTCTGTCTCCCTTTTTCTATATGAGCATTTTATGATAGAAATATATACCAGAAATTAAAATTGTAATTTAGATGTGTGAACAGATTAAAGAAAGGTAATATAATAAATGGAAACGAGCTTCAAAATATCCGTTGTAACTGTGAGTTTCCTTTCCAACTCTCTCTGTCGATGAATATTTTACGGTGAATCTTGCGTGCAATGAACAAGGCTTTGTTGCTAATATTTCTCGTCAAGGCAAGGGTCTCCCTGGCCTAATATGCCGCTGTTGATGGGCTGAAAAGCTTCAACAGAATAGTTGAGTTGAGTGGACTGAGTGATTTGTATCTCGATGTTAGTAACCTTTTTAATGAGACTCTAGCTCTGATTGGTAACATGACTAATTTATCACTTAGACATGTGAGAGGGACGGCAAGAGCAAGAAGGACGGCAACAGTAAGAAGGACGGTAGCGGCAGCTATTTCAAAAGCAGAAGGCAGGAGGGGATTTCAAAAGCAAAAGGAAGGGGGCAGCGTTTAGGATTGAATATCAAAACTACATCATCTAGTTTTCTTAAATCTGTCACTTTACCTAAACAATATAGTTTTGTAACCTCAATAATTAAACCCCAGGTGGTTAGGGAGGATTTTTGAAGCACACGATAAGTCATGTCAATAAACTTAATTAAAATATTAATTTTATATTAAAATTAAAAAATTAAAAATTTGAAATTATAATTATATAATTAAACAAAATTTTTCATTTTTTTAATTAACCCTAATTCTTTTAATCATTCGCTTTTTCTTAGTACGTTGAAGTTTTGAAGAGTAATGAATGATATAGAATTTCCTAAATCTATTATACTTCTAATTTGATATGTCAAATCACAAACACAAGTTTACATAGAGACTTAAATAAAATTGAAATTTTCAGAGAACTTATAGTTATGATACGTCTTTACAGTAATATCTCAATGGTAACGGACATGGAAAATTGGTGGAGAATATATAAACCTATGTGTAGAGCAACTTATTTGTACTTGACAGTAAATGCTGTTTTTTGCGTTATATGTAAAAAGATATACCGTTAAGTTGGCTTATTTGTTAACTAGAATTAAATCTTCATAAATTAAATATGAAAAGTTCAAGTTGAGTCGTGTGTTCCAAAAAGGATTGCCTCCTCTATTGTCTAGCAAAAAGTTTAGAACTCAGTAAATACAACTAGTGAGTCAAGTCAATTCGAGCAGACCTCAGAACAGAATCTAACTTAATATAGTGTCCATTTCTTTAGCATGTTTGTGTGAAGCTCGGCAGGTCACTATTCACTAGCTGGAGTGTATCTTTGCTTTGTTAAGCTACTGATTAATGAGTAACGACGAGCACAAATTACAATTACCATAACGAAACCGAAGTGTTGAATCTATTTCTTATAATCCATATTTTCTTTTTTTATGTCTATACTCAAAAAATAAAATTATGAATAAAAACAAATAGAAGGGGCATTGAATCTGTAACGCTAACCATAATACATCGATATGTATTTTGCTAAGTGAGTCCGACTTACCAAAATAGATGTGCTAAAGCAATACCATGGTTCCATTTCCTCCCGCAAAAAATTGAATTAACAAATATAATGTATTTAGTCATTTAGCAGGAGAAACATATCCAATAAGAAAGATCGTGCAAGCTTGGAAATCCATTCTTAAAGCTGCAGGTGTGACCTTACAGTCCTGGTTGTGACGGAAGAGACCCTTTCATCACCGTAGGTATGTATCTACCCATGATGACCACGGAAGTAACTTTATCTTGTAACACGTAGCATGAACCTTATTACATAATCCGGATCGTTCATGACAGGAGAAAAAATGAAAGAAATACATAATACCTTATTTTAGTTCTGTTTCAACTTCTGAGGTAGTTTATGACTCTGAAATGAGCTCCAATTTTATGCGATTTTCATATAAATCCTTCACCGACACGTGGTTAACGTTTTTATACAGTTTTCTCAAAATATAATCTCTCTTAACGGGTCAAAAATACGCATGTTTATGAAAGATATGAGTAACTACAGGAGACTTTGACCTTTATATATAACTTTTATATCGGACTTCCCCATAATAGGTTTGATATAGTTCAAGTCCGCACTGATTGAAATCCATTTTCCTCCTGAACTTCGACCCATTAACTTATATCGTTTATTGAGTCACTTTATTATCTTTATCCGGATCAAATTACATAACTTAACTGAAATGTTATTAAAAAACTGAAAAATGTAATTAAATGTTATCCTAACTTTATGGGAAAATCAAATTTATTCAACGTTCTACCCCTTGGGCAATACTTGATTGTGGTATTGATTCAAGTTTAAAACAATTTAAAAACTCGATTAGGCTACATTATTGTATTGATACCAAGTTTAAAAAAAGTAAAAAACATTCAATCCAAAGATAAAAAAGTCCAACATCCAAAGATATCAAGAACATATGTCATGTGTGACACAGGTTTAATATAATCACGAATATCTAATACTTTACTAACATGAATGGGAAAACGGAGAGTGGCAAACTAGGATTATGCCTGTATGTTCTAATATGTATCATCTTCGCTTGTAGGTCTTGATTTCTCCAACTTTATGCTAAACTGCATATGCTAAATCGTAGCAGAGAAATCATGTTTTCTCTTACCAAATGCTAAACAACCAAACAACATTAAAGAAAACTTGTTTTCTCTCATTGAATGCTAAACAACATTAGAGAGAACCTTTATGTTTTCTAAATGAATGCTAAAATGCATTAAAGAACCTTTATGTGATTAAAAACTTATATCTCCTATGTCATGTTAAAACGTATGGATATCCAATTTAAACTATATATGTCTAACTGACATAGGCTCAATGTCAATTTGTATATATATGCCCAATGACCTTTAAAATGCTTAAGATCGACACATATCTTAAGACTTTCACATATATTACGACTTTATACAAGAACAGTTATTACTGAGGATAAAAAAAAAGATGATCATTTATATTAATAAATAATCATAATGTCATAATACATCAAAATATACAAACATACAAGGAGCAAATGCAATGATCCTTAACTATTATTATCTGACGACCTCAACACGCCCATACTAGATACATGTCTAACAAATACTGGTAAGCGAAGTCCTTCAATCAATGGATTGGCTAACAATCCTGATATGCTTCACTTCAACGTCACCTTTCTGAATCAACTCCTTTATGGTCAAGTATTTGACCTCGAAATGCTTAAACCTTGTGGTATTTTTATTGTTGTTACTAAACAACACTGCATCAAGATTATCACAGTATAATCGAATGGGTCTAGCTACCGAATCTACCACAGACAACTCAGAAATCAATTTTTTGAGTCAAACCGCTTGTGAAGCAATTCCATGCATGCAAAGTTGCATGCATGGTCGAGGAAGTTATCAATGTCTGCTTGACACTCTTCCACGATACTACACCATCTGTTAACATAAAAATGTACCCTGAAGTGGATTTGCGATCATCCAGACACATAGCAAAATCAGAGTTTATATACCCTGTGAGGTTTAAATCGTTGATCTTCCTGTATGTCAATATATAATCATTGGTACCCTTTAGGTATCTCAACACTCACTTAACTGCATTCCACTGGTCTACACCTAGGTTGGCCAAATATCGACCCAGCAGTCTAATAGTAAATGCAATGTCCGGTTTAGTGCATACCTAGGCATACATCAGGCTACCAACTACACTAGAGTATAGAACATTCCTCATAACCTCTCTCTCAACTTTATTCTTTGGACATTGTGCCAAAGATAATCTCACACCTGAGAGATAGGTGCTAAACAGGTCTACAGTCAGCTATATTTAACCTTTGTAACACTCGCTAAATGTATGTACTTTGTGAGAGGCTTAATGAGTGTTGAAATTTGTCCCGATGAATCTGTATATCGAGGACAAAAGATACTTCACCGAGGTCCTTCATGTCAAAATGCTTGGTCAAAAGTTTCTTAACTTTATGTAACATAGTCAAGTAATTTGACTAGAGCAATATATCAGCCACATATAATAGTAGAAAGATGACTTTGCTCCCCCTGATCCTGTAATATAAGCTTCTTTCAACTTTATTTTCCACAAAGACGAAAGAGGTCAAAACCTCATCAAACTTTAGGTACCAATGTCTGGAAGCCTGTTTCAAATTGTATATTGATTTGGTCAACTTACAAACTTTGTCAGTTGCTTCTTGATCCTAAAATCCTTCAGGTTGCTCTATATAGACCTCCTCATAAAGGTTACTATTTAAGAAAGCGATTTTAACGTCCATCTGATGTAGCTCCATATCATAATGAGCTACTATTGCCATAATCTCTAAATACATCCTTCGAGAATATAAGAGAGAAGGTAACATTAAAGTCAACTTTTTCTCTCTAAATGAATCCCTTGGCAACTAATCGTGTCTTAAACCGCTCCACTTAACCCAGTTTGTCCTTCTTAGTCTTAAATAGCCACTTGCAACTAACAGGTCTTCATTGTTGAGGCAAATCAACCAACTCTCATACCTTATAGTGACTTGTAGATTGCATCTCTTCCTTCATCACTTGCTACCACAAATCTACATGGGGTCAAGAAACGACTTCTGTAAAAGGAACTGGATCCACAACATGTCCTATATCATAGTCTTGCTCACCCAAATAGACTATGTAATCAGATGAGATTATAGGTTGCCTCTCTCTAATGGATATGCGTAACTGCATAGGTTCTTGTACCCCAGGAACCTCTGCTTGAACAAGTATAGGTTCCTATTTCTGTACAGGTATGGTACTCGGACCTTGATCCATTAAACCTGGCTGTATGAGTGTCAGATACGAAATGATTGTAGTATCTTCCTGCTATCTGGTGAAGGTCGAGAGGATCCACCCTCATCATGGACATCGTATTCAAAACTTAGCAGTTTGTGATTCCACTATTTCGGCCCCTCCTTCTCTACAGTAAAATCTGTAGCCTTTAGAGTGGTAAGAATATCCTACTAGATAGCAACAAGTGGAAAGAATTTCCAGTTTTCCTTCATAAGGATTATACAGCCTTACCTCTGTAGGGCAACTCAATTCACGAATGCATGCAAGGCTTGGTTTCCTACCATTCCTAAAGTTCAAGAGGCGTTTTGGACACTGACTTACGCGTTTTGGGCATTGACTTACTTGGGACTCTATTCAATACATATAATGTCGTCTTAATGGCTTCACCCCAAAGGTATTCGAATAGGTTAGTCCTACTTTGTATCGACCTCATCATGTCCTTTAAGGTGTGATTGCATCTTTAGGTCACAACAGTTTGCTCAGGACTACTCGGCATAGTGAACTAAGTCATTATTCCAACCGATTCCAAATACTTAACAAATGGACCAAGTTTGCCATAGTATTCCTCTTCTCGATTAGATCTGACAATGTAGCACCCCACCCCCATCCGACACGCACACGTACACTCTTCGCACGAACGTGCACATACCCAACAGAAATGGTATGCTAACTATTACACTTTCGCTATATAGCATGACATCATAACTACTTCATAATTAACACAATGTTTAAAACCCAAAACTTTCCTCATATCATTTCATAAACCATATTAACAATGTAGCATTGCAACCATCATCCATGCTTGTACAATATCAGCCTATCAAAGTCATAACTCTGTCTACAAAGTATGCCATATGCATGAGGAATTAAACAAAAATTAAACTAATCCTTCAGTCCCAGCTAACCGACCTTTGAGCCATGTCCTCTATCCAACAGCTATACAAAATCTCTTCTAAGCAGTCTTAGAAGCTAGGTCGTCGCTCTTTCGAACCTGAAAATATCAACTTTGCAATTTGGTTGAGTTTTGCGAACTCAGTTGAGTAACCATCCTTGATGGTTCACTCTTGTCATGCAACACACAATTTAAGTCATCATAATTTACATCATTTCAATTTTCATCATGTAATAACACAAAACACTTTGTACACAATTGTTCCATTTCAAAAATCCACACATTTCATCATTTCATTAAAATCATGCAAGACATATTCATCACACATTTCATACAATACAAGTTCTCAAAATATAGCAATTGCTCAATTTAGTCATATCATATGTGTATGCAATGTTTATGAGACTCAAATTTATTTATCACATTGTTATGACCGAGGGCCTTTTCCACTGTTCCGTATCCATTGTAGATACCGGGATCTATCATACTGTCCTGTATCCATTGTGGATACCGGGCTCTATCATACAAATTAAGTCATAGGCTCTTACCACGGATGTCTGAGCATTAAACTCTTTTCCATTAGCGATTCCGGTTACAACTGACTTTATATCTCACACATTTTTGGAATGAAGTGCATGACACATATTCAATCATTATGTTCAGTCCTTCACATTCTCTTTCACTTTCCAATTCACATTCATCATCGAAATTTTAGTCCGGTATTCAACATATAAGTTGAGAACACATGTAGTCAATCGTATTCACATTCAAGGAACACTTTCAATACAGTCCCGAATATTAAACTCCTCGGACAAACAATGGTCCAGAATCAGTACACAACAACACATATCAACTCAATTCAAAATTAAACAAACATTCAAGGTGAGACCATCTTAGGTTACTCACAATTGCTCTCTTTTTGCTTATTGCCTTAAAGTTCCAGCAATATCTGGAAGCGGTCGCTCTACTTGCTCTTCTATATACAATCAAAGACAATTTCATGTTACCATATTGTTCATGTAATTGAATATGCATTTTTATAAATGTATCATGTAACATGCATGTTCAATGATATATGCCCGGGTATACTTCCGTAATAAACCGATGCAAAGATAATTGCACTCCAAATGTGTCAACATTCATACACTCATTAACTATTTTAGTTTGTTTTTCTCAAAACCCACGGGTCAACCTTGCATGATCATTATGACAAGGAATATGGAGTTTTTAGATAACACTTCCTCATAAGCAATTGTTCCCCTGTGCCTTAAGTTTCTAATAAATCCAAGATCATACAATTTGGTTCATTATTCTATGAGTTATGCTCAAAATACCACAAACTATGCATGTTCGAAATTTTGGCTAGTGCCTGATTGAAGAATTAGTGCACTCCAATTTGTAAAACTCATATCTCCCAATTCCGGTATCCAAAAATTACAATATTTATATCAATAAAAATCTAAGAGAATAATATAAAACTTTTATAGAGACAACATGTTTGATTCAGCTTCAATCAATACAGTTTATTGGATCAAAAAAGGACTCGATTTCTATTAAAGGTAGTGCTAGCCTATGCCAGAACTTAACTTCAAGCTAAATTTCAAGATCGTTAAGGACATAATTAAAATTTGGTTCCTTCATGAAACTTGTATCCATATATCTCTATTTTAATCTAAATCAAACATCATCCCATTTAGATTTCTACAAATAAAGATATATCCAAATTACAGATGCATGTTCAGTAAAACACTACATATATCATTCTCTTGCATTCCCATATGCAAATCCAAAAATTCCTGCATCTTCCTCCATGTTTTGTTTTTCTTTCCATAGTTTTAACTCTCATATGTTACAACCAAACATCTTATGCTTAGTTCATCATTCCTAATGAAGTACTCATCATATCCCCTAATTATCATCACATATGTTTCATTCAACAAATCAAGAAGAACAATAACATATTACTTACTTGTTTGAGCTCCAAAACCTCTTCATAACCCTTGCTCCAAGCATACATGATTATCATATTTTCATGGAAGATTTGGTTAGGTTTTCAATTAACAAGATGGAGAAGACAACAAGGTGGAAGTAGCAAGAGGAAGGGGTGGGAATTTCGTGAGATGGAGAAGAAGAAAATGAAGAAAAGAGTAAGTAACAAAAGTGAAAGACAAAAGAAGATTGTCTTGCAAGATGAAAATATCGTGAGTTTAAAGGCTTGGTAAGTGTCATGACACATGCCACTTAAATGTAATTGCTAATTGGATATTTACTACATATCTCTTAGTAATTAGTCCATTTGTCACTCAATTTCTAAACCAATTGTTTCCCAAGTTTCAATGTTACTTGTCAACCAATTCTAATGCCACTTGTCAATTATTTTTACTGCCATTTGATAATTATTTCTACTACCATTTATCAATTGTCTTGCCACTTGGCATTTATCCTAGTCCAAAAATATCCAAAATTTCATAAAATTTCCTAAAATTCTCCAAAAATTCTAAATCAAGACATATACACACCAATTAAATTTTCAATACATAAAAATCATAATTCAGACCAAAACTCCCTTTTATAAATCCGTTATACCTAGAAATGTCAATGAATGCATGTACAATCATTAATATTCACATGTGTGTGTATGCTATATTATGCATGAGCATGAAATGCACTTTCTAACTTCACATTAATCTCTCTTGTACCGTATTCTAGGGTCCTAGCACTTAATATGGGATAATGGGATGTTACACTTAATATGTAATTGAGGTTATGTATAAACGTTACTTTGATTGGGAAATGAAACTCTGTTTTGTTTGACAAATGGTAGTAAGAGGTGAAGAATTTCTCTATTGTATATATGCAGAATTTTCTTCTTTATTGGGTTGTAATTGGTGTTTGGAAATGAAATGGTATGCTGTTATAAGGTTTTTGAATAGATTTTTCTGAAGCAATTGTTTTTTAGGGGGAGTCTTATATGTATGAATTGTGTTTGTTGGATTCAGGTCTTTTGATACAGGTAGTAGTTTTTATAGATAGCAGAAAGGAAAAAGGGAATGAAAATGTGTTATGAAACTTCAATGAATAAACTATATTGATGTAGTCAGAATTTGAAAAAATTGTCTTCATAAAAGTTGTAGCTCTTTCTCTTAGCTTTCTAATGACATAAAGTTTGAAATTTTTAGACTTTGGGATTGAAAGTTAAGAAGATTAGAAGTGGGTATACAAAATCTGCACTATTCATCGAATTGCACGATTGTGCACAAGCACAATCGTGCAAATCCCATTTTTGTTGGAAGCTTGCGATAGTGTATAAGCACGACCGCGACTTCCGGCTCTCTCGGCCATGCCACTTGGTTGTCACGGCCGTGACATTTTCAAATGCACGGTCGTGACATTTTCATTTTTTAAATTTATTTGTTCGTTTATTTGTTTTTACTCCCAACCATGACTTATGTTTATTTTATCTGTTTTATTTCTACTATTATTTTCCAAAATTCTCCAATTTTGGCACCTTGTCATGACAAAATAAGAACTAAGACCCAGGGCCAATCGTTGTAATCCCTAACACTAAGAGAAAATTCAAAGAGAAATCTCCATTATCTTCAAGATCCAAAAAAGCAAAGACACCATTCTCAAAGAAATTTTCCAGAAAATCAACCTGCTTTACCACTAAGTTGATTGAAGAAGTTGAAGTCACTACATCCACTACTAAAGAAACAACCCCCAAAGATGAGACTTTTTCTATCCTCAAGAAGTTTGTGGAAGACATCAATGATGCTACCTTACTCATTTCTAACTTCTTTTATTTCATTCTTAACATAAATTTATACCTTTAATTTTCTTCTATAAATAGCCAAACATTATACGTACTACCACCTATCCTTTTATATAAACCATAATCGAGGATAGTTAGAAGTTCCCTTAAACCTAAGAGCACAGAAGTCACTACATTAAAGGTAAATTGAGAATTCCCTCCACATTTACATACATTCTCCAAACTTATAGACAAGCTCATGTATATCTTGTAGGTAGGAGATGTTTGGTCAATAGTGACAACTTTTAAAGAATTCTTTAATTAATGTTTCCTATATGTATCGCCAGAGAGTCCTTCCAGTGCCATAGTACCGATCATTTCTTAGGAGTTGACAAGAGTTAAAAAGGTCCATAAAGTTCATGATGAAATAATAACCCCAATCTTTGATTAAAATCCAATGCAGTTCATTTCTAATCATATTGTCTTATATTGGTTCTATGACCCAATCGTCTGCCATTGGGAAACTTCTAAGAAAAAATAAGAAAGTATTCTCCTCCTTTGAAAAGTCTTATAATAAACAAGTTGTTTTCTCTAAAAAATTAAGCCTTTCAAAAAAATGCCGAGAGGATTATGAAGTTGAGGAAGCTAAAGGTAAAATTCTCTTGCACTAATTCAAAAGATAAAGAATTCAACTCCTTAGAGGATTAGGCTAGTGAATATGAAAAAGTCATCAAGCTGATTAGGCAGAAGTAAGAGACTCTTAAAGAGGACAATGAGTAATTTCAAGTAAAGAAGATAGTAGCAACAACTTTTTAGGAAGTCTTTGATTAATACTTCCTAAACAACTCGCTTGACACCTTCCATTGCTACATCACTATTTAATTATGAGGAGCTAATAAGAGTCTAAGGAGTCCTTGTTGTGAAACCTATTCTTAAAGCAAATGACATTTAGGCTCAAGTTAGGCCTAATCAAGCTTAAAATTAAAATACACATTGCAGTAAGAACTCGAATCCTTAATTGAAATTCAATGCAATTTATTTCTTATAATGTTGTCCTATATTGGTTATGTGACCCAATCGCTCGCCATTAGAGAATTTTTGAGCAAAAACAATTAAGTATTCTCCTCCTTTGAGAATTTCCTACAATAACCAAGTCGTTTACTTTACGAAACTAAGAATTTTGTAAAAATGCCAAGAGGAATATGAAGCGAGGGAAGAAAGGTAAAAATCTCCTAGCATGAATTTAAAAGCTAAAGAAAAAATTTGACTCTTTATATGATTAGGCTATTGAACATGAAAGAGCCATCAAGCTAACTAGCCTAAAGTAAGAGAGTCTAAAACAAGCAACTTAATTAGGAATTCAACAAGGTCAAGCAAATGGTTAAAGAGTTAGGAAAATCATTAATGCTGCAAAAGGAAAAAATCAGCCTTTGGAAAAAAACAAGTCTAATAGCTAAAACGGATCAAGTTTCTTGCATTAAACAATAGGGTGAGATCCAGGTTTTGAATTTTATTTTCCTTAGAATAATAACTACTTGAACAATTATTTTAGTTTTGCTAATTTATAAGAGAATTTTATTCCTTTTCTTTTACACATGATTTATCCTATAGAGTTTCAAAATTTTTCATTAATAAAACATTTATGATGTTTACCTTTTAAGCTAGATAGCTAATAAGTTACCTTCTAAAACCTTATAAATTCTAATTAGCCCTTCCATATTAGGGGACCACTTTCCCCATTCTATATCTTTTGTTTTAAATGGCAAAATTACTTTTTATACCAAATCAGCTTTTTAGAATTCCTAGTTATGAACTCTTTTATTGTAAAACTTAGTTACCTTTTCCTTTTGTATAATTATGTTGTTCAAATCCTAGAGATGAACTTTATCTAGATTCTGTAATTCCATCATCATTGCATCAGAATAGTCAAACATATTTAAAGCATTATGCTTAGCCACTCTTAAAGATGGTATGATTATTTCCATAAGGAGAACAACATCATGGCCATAGGTTAGAGTAAACGGTTTGACCTCTATAATCATGCATTTAGAAATTCGATATACCTGTACAGTCTTAGACAAAATCATATGCCAATCTTTGGGATTCTCCTCTAACATCTTCTTTAGGATTTTAATTACTACTTTATTCGATCTTTGGCTTGTGTATAAGCTTGAACGTAGTAAGGAGTCAAATTTAATAAATGTATACTATAATCCATGGCATAATCCTTAACTTCTTAACCAATAAACATAGTACTTTAGTGATTTGTTATTGATTGTAGAATTCCAAATTGATGAATAATTTGTTCTTTAATAAACTTTATTACATCAATTTGTTCAACTACTTTCAAGGATTGAGCCATCATCCATTTAGTAAAATAATCAGTTGCCAACAAAATAAGAATATTACCTTTAAAGGAAGGTAGGTAGTTTTTTAATAATGTCAATAGCCTAACCCCTAAATGGCTATGGAATAATTATATAGTGCAACTTAGAGGCAAGAATTAGTTGTATTCTTCCATACCTTTGGCATTATTTGCAACCTTTTGTATAGGATATACGGTCCTTTAATACTAAAGGCTAAGAGTAACCAATGCACTTAATGAGCCATCTCATCTTGATTACAAACTAATGAGCTTCGCACTTCCCCTTATGAACTTGCTTCACTACTATTAATGCCTCTGGAATATCTAAACATCTTAAAAGAAGTCCATCACTGCATTGCCAAAATAACAATACCACAATCAATACAAAGTTTAGTGATTGCAATTTAGTTCTATAAAGCACCCTCTTATTGAGGTGCTTCTAAAAGATTTTAATCTCATCCTCTAATCATAAATGACTTTTTTATCAATGTTAAAAATTTCTGAGGAAATTTCCCTTTTATAAATGGATGGATGAGACTTTCATTGTATAATAACATATTTATGAATGAGCTTCTTGGACATCATTAACCCAGAGACAATTTGAGAAAGTAAGTTTGCCTCCCAATTCTCTTCTCGAAGAATATGTTAAAATATAACCTCATCAAATAAATTTCAATAATTGAACAACGATAATATAATAAGGTGATAAAGTTATAATCTTATATTCTCCTATTACCTATTGTAGTACTAGCTAAGAATTTCCCTTAATGAGGACTTTTTTTAACCCTAAGATCTACCAAAAGTTGCAACCTAGTTATTAGGCCCTCAAATTCAACCTAATTATTAGTGCATGAGAAGTCCATCTTAATCGAAAGAGGAGTTTTTGTTCCATTTGGTGAAGTAATGACTATCTTGATGCTAGCTGACTTCTCTGTGCTATAACCTTTTAATTTCATCTTCCAAGGCTTTTATTATCAAAATTCCACATCCTCTTGAATTTCTACTGTTAGGTGGCTTGCTAAGAAATCAGCAAACACCTAACCCTTTCACTGACTTCTAAAGATAATAAACTAGGTTAAATTTTGAAAATGCCATGAGCCACTCTCTAATGTTCCTTAAAATAATTAGTTTATTCAGTGTATATTCATTAAATCAATTTATGAAACTACACAAACCCAATTTTGAAGAAAATAATGTCTTAATTTTGAGCAGGCAAAATAGAACACCAAACATAATTTCATAATAGAGGCATGGTTCCTTTTTATTAGCATTAGAATTTTACTTAAATAATAAATATCCTATTCATGACATGTCTCATTATTTTAGGCTAGTAAGCACCTAATAAATTTCTGTGCAGCAGAAATATATAACTTTAAACTTATTCCCTTCTAAGATGGCATCAAAACTAGAGGCTTAGTCAGATATTCTTTGATCTTATCAAATACCACCTAATGTCTTTCTTCCCAATGGAATTCCTTAAAAATTTTCCACTTTAAAAGATTTGAGAATTATTTTATTTTATTGTCCAAATTAGCAATAAACCTTTTGACATAATTTACTTAACCTAAAAACCTTTGAATTTTTATCTTATTTTAAGGTGTCTTTGCTTCAAAATTTGTCTTTTCTTTATTTTTTCTAATTCAATTCCTCTTTGTTGGACCAAGAAATCTATAAAGTTTTTTGCTTTTTCTCCAAAAGCTCACTTTAAAGGATTCAACTTCAACTTATGCATTATCATCCTTTTGAAAGCTTCACTTAAATTCTGGATATGGTCCGTAATCTATTTGGACTTAACAATAATATCATCTATATAACCTTTTAAAGTACGACCTAATGTATCGTGAAAGATAAGATTTACAGCCCTCTAATATGTGGCTCCCACATTCTTTAAAACAAAAGGCATTACAATCCATTCAAATGTTCTTATTGATCTAAGACATCTGAAGGTCATTTTAAAAGGATAAGAATCTATACAAATTTGATTGTAACTAGAAAAAGTAGTCTATAAAAGAAAACAAGGAATGTTTAGTCATTGCATCAATTAAAGAATCAGCAATCAACATCATATATATCTTTGAGAGTGGTACCATTCAACTCTCTAAAGTCAACATAGATTCTTAACTTGCCAGTTTTCTTTACCATAGGTATAATATTGCCGAGCCACTTAGTATATCTAGTGGTCTTATAAGTCCAACCTTGTATAAATTTTTATCTCTTCTTTAATTTTTAATTTAACTTATTTGGACCAACTTCTAAGAAGCTGACAGTAAGGACAAAACTTAGGCTTTATAGGAAGGTTATTTTCTACCAACTTTCTACGTAATCCTATTATTTCTATATAATTCCAAGAAAAAAATCTTTATATTCCTTGTATAATCCTAGGAAAATCAACCTCGTTGCCTTCTCACAAAAGCAAAAGTTAATGAAGAGATGAAATACATAAATTAGAATGGAGCTAATCTCTTTCCAAAAAAATTTGATAATTTGCATATGTGTCCACAATAAAGGAAAACATCAATAAAGACTTCCCCCTATTGTGACAATTGTAGGAAAAACTGATCATGCCTCAATAGTCTCTCTAGTAAATGTGGCAACAGAAACCTTCATTAGGATCAAATTTACATCATCTTTGCCTAAGAATTCCATCATTTTGGTTGATATAATATTTACAATTGACCCATTATCAACTAAAAATCTTGATGTTGATCTTCCATTAATATGGGCTTTAATGTACAAAAGTTTTAAATGTTGAGTCATATGATCATTTAGTTTCTTTACAACTACATTCTCAGGTGAGGGCTCTAATTTCTTCCAAGAATTTTTTCTGTAAAAGGTCGGAAGCTTCACAGGAAAAACTACACATGGCAACTAGATAAGAATTTATCCTACTATGAAGAATTCATTAGGACTTTCATCTTGGCTCTTAGATTGGGATGGCTTTAGATGAAATCTGGGATTGTGCCTTTCCTTTCTTTCATTATACCCTTCATCAATAGCTTTTACAAGTTCTTTATTGTTCTTTGAGTACTTTCCTCAGAAGGAATGGGTCTTGTTAAAGGTGACTTCTTTATGATGAGCTTTTTTTTCTCAAAAGGTGATGGTTTGTTTCCTTCGAACTTAGCAATAGCTCTCTACAATTGAAATCTTCTCTTTGGAGTTCTAGTCAATAGTATTGGATTCTTAGGATGCCTCACTCGATACTATTGCTAATATGGAGGCACCTGAGGCGATACTACAAATCGAGGTTACCTATGCTGAGAGCTTAAAATTCAAGCATCAGAACTTTGCTTGAAAACTTAAGTGAACTCTATCACGTGATTTTATCATTTATTGGATTCTAGGAATATGTTGATTCTCATTCTTAAAATAACATTCAAACTATAATTAGGAGTAAAAACATTAGCACCTGAATTTATAGTTTACGTTAAATATCTTTTACAATCTTCAACTTCCTCTTAACATCCAACAAAATCTATAAATTAAACTCAATTGCATTAATAGTTCAAACGGTGGAAATCGATCTTCATTTATAAACTTAGTCTGATCAACTTCAGCAAACAATAGAATTCCCTTGTTGAGATAAACTTAAATAACATTCTTGAATCTCCAGTATGAATTCGTAAGGTGATTTCATGTATTATGGTACTTATAATAGTTCCTCCCTTAGATCTCTTCATTTGTGAGAATATTATGTTGTAACAATAAGGTAATAAAATTATCCTACAATAACAAATAAAAAATTTCTTTTAGTTTGGAGATATAAAAATTATATTGCATATAAGTAGTTGGTGCTTGTGCTTTCTTTTTTCTTCAAGTGATTTCTGTTCTCGTACATAATAAAAACAAGTTCTAGGGATATTAACCTTAGCCATTGCCAAAATCATGTAAAATTGTTTCCAAAAAATAAATACCAAATGAACCCTTTTTTATGTTCTTCTTCCCTAAAAAGCTTTTTGTACTTGGACACTTTTGTTAGCAATTCATAAAAATCACAAAATTTCATACCTTGAATTTTTCCCTCAAAGTTCAATATCAAGGCCCCTTTAAGCCAACTTAATATATTTAGTTTTTGGGAGTGTAATTCAATATTGACTTCTTATTCTCCTAAATTGAGTGAAGTCTATAGTCTTACCACTTTTTTAACAACTCTAGACAATTCGGTTATACTAATTTCATGTTTAGTTTGTAAAAATAGAGTATGAAACTGTTTTTCCATTTCTGTCTATGAAAGGACATAATTCCTGGGCAACAAATGTATCAATAAAAAGATGTATATGTCAAAGAATTTGGAAACAACCTAAGATTAAAATTGTTAAATTTTTGTAATTAGCCAATTCATTGCACATTGAATAGTGAACCTGACAATGTACTCGATAGTTAATTGGTCATCTTCACTATAAAACAAAGAAAACTTAGGAATTTTGTAATTATGAGGATAAAGATTCTCGTAGTTAATGTGCTCTAGATAAAGCTTATGGAATTCTGGGTAGCTAATCTATCTTAAGACAATCCCATATAGTTCTTGAACAGTTTCTCTAACAGTTTCCATATCAACTTGAAGCTTATTTGAGTAAGAGTAACAATAAGAACATGGTTATGGTTTACGTCGAAAACATTGCCCCATCCCATAATTTGACCTGTTAGCTTCAATTTTAAAACCAAATCCCTTTCTTTCAGGAGCTTAGGGCCTAATAATTTGTCAATCATTTCCAAAATTAGTGTGCGAGGGTACAATAGAAATATCCTCTCTTTTATGAGGAGGATCATTCTTCCATATAAGAAGAAACTGAAGGACGACTACACTAATAAACTTCTATTACATTTGGTGCAACCTTTCAGAAATCTACCTTATTAGAGAAGGATAATTTTGCCCAATAACTTGTACCAAAGCAACAAAACATTTTTTCCATCTTCTCATCAACGCCTTGATTGCTTCGGCCGTAAAAGTCAAACTTGGATGATGAATTGACATTCGGACCAAATTTCAGTACCTTCAAGTATAATTATGGAAACCTCCAATCTAGCATTAGACTTAGCATGCTGAGATACAACTCACTTATCACTTATAAAAATTTATCTCAATTATTTCTTCGTCATGATAAAACACTAAAGTGATAAGAAATTTGTTGAAAATCTTGTAACAGTAGGATGACACAAAATCCAACCATTGTTAAAATCCTTTCTCATTAAATTAAAGACTCATGCACGATTATAGATGAACTTAATCACCTTTTTGGCTTTCTATACAGTCTCATCAACAATAGAAAAATACCTAACATTCATCAACAATAGAAAAATACCTAACATTCCATATATTTTCTAGCATTAAGTTAATGCAATATATAGCACAAGGAGTCCAAAAAAAACATTATACTTATTTTGTAATCTTCTTCCCATCGCTTTATAAGTGAAATCATTGTCAATAATGAATTAAACAATATTTTCTAGCCATACTTTATTCACAAATTTATCGAATATTTCAAATAAAGTATCAATTTTCATAACAAGGCCAGATGCATCAATATACTTCAAAAAAATTGAGTCCTTTGTAGAATAAACCAAAAAAATTAATAATAGGCTCATGTCACCTATTTGTCCAACCATCACATATGATTGAAAATAAGTAGCCCAATCCCTTCTTATTTCTTCTGAATAACTTTTAATTTCATAAACTAAGCAACTCAAAAGTTTACCTCTATAGTCATCACTAGAAGGAGTTTTGTATCCCAAACTGTAAGAGGTTATAGCATCCACCACAAGCTAATAATAATAAGATTGGGAAGCATTGAATTCTACACTTGAATCATACCACAATCTAGCCATTATCATATTTACATTGTGAGTCACTTCTCTTAATTGCATGACACTACGAATTAAATGTTGAGCTCTAAGAGTTGTTTGTGGTGTAAAAAAATTCGATACCTACCTTCTTTTTTTCCTAACATCAAGTCCAAATACAACATTCACTTCTTGCTGGGAAGGAACACTACCACCTTCAACATTTCGACTATCATCGTCAACACCAGCAAACAAACTTCTACTACCAATTTCATAATTCATTCTCCCCTTTCTGTCTTTTTTATGTTGATATTCTTCAAGCAAATTTTTTACGTCACTTCACACTATGACTCATTTTTTTACATGGTTTCACATCTCCTTTAACCTCAGCTAAATGCTTCTTTAATCTGGTGATTCCTCTACTGTTCAAATGCTTGCTACAAAACAAGCAAATAATATAGTTCTTAATACCGGGGACCAATGCAATATGAGCCTAAGATGAATCATTTTATCTTCCTGAAGTGGTTGAACAATTAAGAGTATTTAAACTTCCTTCCATTTATCCGTAAAAATAAATGAAGACATATATCAAAATAAGAATTTATCCGTAAAAATAAATAAAGACATATAGCAAATTAAAGAATACATAATTTTATTATCAACTACTATCAAAACATATGTATTTTTAACTCAAAAATCCAAATTAACACAATTACATAATACATAATTACATCTTAATATAACTCATTTTGTATGATTACATCATACACAATTTAATTTCATTCAACAAAATTTATCGATAAGTCAAAAACCAACAATTATAGAATAAACATATATCTCTTATGTAATATAACTCATTTTGTATGATTATATCATATACAATTCAATGTCATCAAACACAATTAACCATAAGTGAAAAATGAAAAATTCAAGTATTCAACGTACATAATAACACAATACACTTAATAGTTATCAACTTGAATATGTTTAAAGACAAATATAAAAAATTACATGCATGAAGTAAATTCAACTTGATAAATAAAGAAATTTTTTTTCATTATGTATGACTTAAATATGACATTAGTCATTTAGTATTTTTAACGTAAATGAGTTTGGCCATTCATTTAACAAATATATTAAGTATTGAGGACTAAAAAATGTCAACTTATGTCTAGTAGAAAACTTTTCTTCCCATTCCTAGTTTACAAAACAAAGTTTAACTTTAAATACTTATTAAGATATTAGAGAAATTCTTTGTTGATGTTTAAGATTAAATTGTTAAACATTTAACTAATTCATTTCAATTTGATTCAATCCCCAATAACAAATATTATCAATGATAAGTCTTTTTTATGAAAGATAATTTAATATAATTAAGCAAAAAGTATACAAAACTTTAGAAAAATTTGATTAGAATTTAAAAATGTATTAAAATCACATTTAATTTAATTTAATTAATAACAAATACATACTTATTTAAAATTGTATGCTCAACACTTTTCAAAACAAAATTGAAGACGATAAACTTAATCAACAGTATAAAAAACGTCACTATGTTAAATTTGAACAATATCTTGTAAAATAAAAATATATACAAACAATTACAAGCTTAAAACTCAAATTTTCTAATCTATTTATTTTCTTCCTCAATTTCCAATGCCTAAATTACATTCATATTGAGCCAACTTAAACACATATTTCTAACTTTCAATCTCAAAATTTTCAAATCTCAACTCACAAAATCAAATTTAACAATTCCAACTTTCAAACCATTCATAAATTCCATGACACAACACAACCATAATATCATGGAAATGTAATTCAGGAGTGGTAAAAAAGGCAAATCAAAGAACACAAAAAAAATCAAAAATTGCAATTTGGTTCAGTGGTCTAGTCGGGTCGGATTTTTTGGATTGGGTTGGGTCAAAAAAACCATATCTAAAATTCCTGGTTTCAATAGTAAGCAAGCAGCGACCACTGATGGTGGAGGAGAGCAGGGGCTAGGCGCGGTGGGGAGGCAGAGCAGCAGGCGGAGGAGGCGTGGTGGAGAGGAAGAGCAGCAGGCAGCGTGAGAGCAGCAGACAGCAAATGCGGGGGTCAGCAGGTGGTGACGTCGCAGTGGTGACCGGATGGAGAGTGAGGACAGACGTGAGAAGACGACAGTGAGTGGAGAACGTTGGGAGGAATGAGGATTTAGAAAAATTTTTGAGATTTTGTGAGGGAGAGAGAGTCTGCGAATGGGATAGGACTTGGGTATTTTTGTTAATTTTTTTAATTTAGTTTTGAAATATTTAAAATTTACCATACCAATCAATATTTGGATAATATTTTAAATACTAGCCAATATCGGTTGTTGGTATTTGCCGATATCAAAGAAGATGATTTTATTCCCTTTTTTGCTAGTATGGTATTTTCCGATCAGTACTTACTGATATGATACAAAATTTAATACATTGATTTAATTTTAATATTTTTGTTTGATATATTTTCAAACCTTTTCTATTTATTTATCTATTCTAATGTTTTAAAAATTTGACCGGACATTGAACCGGTCAAAGGAAATGATTAAGATTTAGAGATTTAACCGGTAAGGAATTGCTATAAAATTGGAATATAATAAATAAGAAGTAAAACTTATAAGAATAAGTAAAAATAAAATATTTTATTGAAATAAAAAATACACCAATG
>JAOTAY010000189.1:11059271-11083656 GCA_025629805.1 Erythroxylum baracoense
TAATGAGTCCCAAAAGTCCACTTTACCCTTCCTTATAAGCTTAGGCTCTTTTGGTACTTAAGTTACATGCCAAAAATTCCCTCAATTCATTCTTATGCATTTATTCCATAAACTATTATGCTTAATTTAACGAAAAAAATTTTCGGGGGCCAATAATGTATCATTCATATTTAAATATAATATGTTATCTTATTAGTATTGATGTAGCTAAATCTATCATATGGAGTCCTATTTAGATAGTGATGTTATCTTATTTAATGTAATATGATTAGGATAAGATGTGATCTAGTTAGTTTAGTTCAATTAGGATTTTGAATTGTAAGCTAGAGGAGCCTATAAATAGATCATTAGAGCCTTGCTCCACACATAAGATAGAGAAGAGATAGTGAGCACTGTCATAACGTCTAAAAGTGAGAAAAATATAAAGAGAGGGTGAAGAGGGTTAGATTCTCATCCTTGTTTGATTGTTTTTAGGATTAGTTTGAGGGTTTGTTAATTGTGATATCAACTTTAGTTTCAATCCTAAAATTTTGGAGGCAACTTACTATTTGGGGGTGAGAGATCAACTTTTTATGTAAATCCTTATTGAGTTTAGTGGATTTATTTGTTAGTTTTCTCCATAGTTTTTCCCTCTATATTGGATGGTTTTCTACATTAAATCTTGGAATTTGTTTCATCATTTAGTTTCTTATTCTTGTACATTGTTCTGCTGCTATAATTTGAAGAGTTGTTTCTTATTGTTGATATTCAGTTGAACTTTTTAGAGAGTTGTGATATTTTTCTCCTAATAAGTGGTATCAGAGCCATCATAATGTAAGGTGGAAGCAGCTCAATGGTCAAGTTAACATCATCAAATTACTCGATATGGAGGCCCATGATGGAAGATCTTTTGTATTGCAGGGATCTCTTTGATCCTATTGATGTGGATAGAGGAGTGAAGGATGATATTCCTTCAAAACCTGAAAAGATGTCAGACAAAGAATGGGAAAAGATGAAGTGAAATTTTTTTTACACTATATGACAATGGATCGATATCAATATATTCAACCATGTGTCTCAAGAAAAAAATCCTTTTGAGTTATGGAAGAAGCTAAAAGGTTTGTATAAAAGGAAGACTGCTCACAACAAGGCCTTTCTAATTAAGAGGCTTGTGAACTTGAAGTTGAAGGATGGAAAATTAGTGTCAAAGCATTTAAGTGATTTTCAAGACATAATCAACAAGCTGACTACAATGAAGATCATTCTTAATGATGAGCTTCAAGCTCTGTTCCTATTGGGTTCGTTACCGGATAACTATGAAACACTGGTGGTGATGATTGGCAACTCAGCTTCTAAAGGTATGCTCTCTTTGGATGTAATCAAAGATAGTATGTTTAATGAAGAATTAGAAGAAAAGAGGTTGAAGTTGACAACGTGCAGGCTTTTGTGACAGAAAGTAGGGGGAGGAACAAGAGTAGGGCTTTTAGTGGTCGTGGCAAATCTAAATATAGTTCAAAGTCTAAAGGTGACAAAGACATAAAAACTTGCTACTATTGCGATAAATCAAGACACATTAAAAAGTTCTGCTATAAGTGAAAAAGGAAGCTTATCAGGATAAGGATGATTATGATGATAAGAGTGCAATTTTAACAATTTCAAGTATGGATGATAAGGTGACACTAGTTTGTGCAACTAGTAAATGCTTCATGTCAATAATGTGGGTTCATAATGGTTTATTGACACAAGATCGTCTTATCTTTGTGTTCAAAAGAAAGAGTACTTCTCAAACTATAAGAGAGGAGATTTTGGGATCATGAAGATGGGAAATCAAAGCTCCGTCAAGATAGTCGATATGGGTAATATTTAGGTTCAGAAAAACTTCAGATGCTTACTGACCTTAGGAGATGTATGACACATCCCTGATCTAAGGTTGAATATGTTATCAGTGAATATGTTAGATTAAGAAGGATTTAAGCACACTTTTGGGGATAGGAAGTGGAAATTGTCTAGAGGTGTAATGACGGTAGCCTAAGGAGAGTTTTGTTACTCACTGTACAAGACACACTTAAAGGTGTATGGTAGTGGAAAACTATACACAAACAATTAGGACAGATGAGTGAGAAGGGATTAAAGTTGCTGGCCAGAAAATCCATTATCCCAGTTAAAAACTCACAACCGCGTAATCCTTGTAATCATTATTTGATTGGAAAGTAGTATATAGTCTCTTTTAAGCGAAGATCCTCAAGGAAGTTGGAGTTATTAGAGTTTATGCATTCAGATATTTGTGGTCTTATTGAGGATAATGAGCAGGTAGAGCAATGAGATACAACAGATGATGAAATGCAGATTCGAAGGTTGACCAAGGGAGAAAAGACTTTCTAGAAAGTATCTAAGTTCTGAGTAATTGTTATTTACTGCTGAGGGGGAGCCTAAGGATATGCAAGAGGTTACATTTTGTGAAGAAATCAGATATCATTGGTTAAGGTTCGTGATAGAAGAATAATAATTAATGTTGAAAAAGATTCATATGGATTTAAATGTTGCTGATATACTAACTAAAATGGTTTTCAGAAATAAGTATAAGATTTGTAGTAGGTTTGCTAGGATGAATCTCAAGTACATGATGGAGAATTATGTGTCTTCCTGTATTTGGGCTACAGGGGGAGAGTGATGAGTATCTAAACCTATTTTGAGATCTTGGATGATGTGACAGATAAGATTATAGTAGACAACCATCAATTCTAAAAGATAAAGATCATGTGGGAGGATCATCTAAAGATAGTAAAGATCTTCATGGATAGGGATGTACCATTCCTATTTAAATATAATCTCTTATCTTGTTGGTGATGATATAGATAAATCCTAGCAGATAGACTCCTATTTAGATATGGATGTTATCTTATTAGATAATGTGATGTGATTTGATTAGGATGAGATGTGATCTAGTTAGTTCAGTTCAATTAAGATTTTAATTCTAAGCTAAAGAAGCTTATAAATAGCTCATTAGAGCCTTGCTCCATACATGAGATAGAGAAGAGACAGTAAGTACTGTCACTACATCCAAAAGTGAGAAAAATAGAGAGAGGGAAAAGAGGGTTAGATTGTTTTTGGGATTAGTTTGAGAGTTTGTTGATTATGATATCAACTTTGGTTTCAACCCTAAAAGTATGTGAGATAACTTGTTGTTTGGGGGTGAGAGATCAACTTTTTATGTAAATCCTTATTCAGTTTAGTGGATTTATTTGTCGGTTTGCCCTATGATTTTTCCCTCTACATTGGAGGGTTTTTCACATTAAATATTGGTGTTTGTTCATCGTTTAGTTTCTTATTCTCGTATTGTTCTACTGTTGCAATTTGAAGAGTTATTTCTTGTCGTTGATTTCGGTTGACCTTTTTAGAGAGTTGTGTTATTTTTCTCCCAACACCTTTAATATTTAAACAAATGCATCGAGTGTGGCAATTGGCATGGTGTTTTCTTAATAGGGCCATCTGATTGCTTACTTTATCAAGAAGATATACATTTAACTTCACATTTCATCCAATTCCAACTAGGAGATGTATGCCATTACTGAGGCAGTAAAAGAATGCCCCTAGTACTTATTGAGGTTTGATTATGAGATAGTTTACAAACATAGAACAGAGAATCTAGTTGTTGATGTTATGACTCAACAGCCTTTGCCTGAACCTCCATCATTCTCAACTAACGAATCGAGTTATTGATTCTATTTCCCATCTACCTTTGCCTGAACCTCCATTCTCAACTATCTCCTTTCCCAGTGCTCTCATGGTGGAAAAATTGTGCTCATTTTGTATAGGACTATATAGCAAGCAATTTATTAGTAAGTTGCAGTTTGACCCTAAAATTTGATCGAATTTACTTATCGCAATGCCCTTGTTTACTATAATCATTGCCTTTATATTCCCCTTCAAACCAATTTGCAATCCTAACTCTTTACTGGTTTCACGCGTCTCCCATTAGTGGTCATTTAGGTTTTGAGGCCATTATTGTTCACCTCTACCAATTTTTATTAGCCTAACTTGTCCTAAGATGTCACAAATCACATAAAAAATTGTCATATTCCAGTGACACAAGTACTCCACATAAGCCCTTTAAGATACCCTTCAACCCCTCCCTGTCCCTTCCCAAGTATGGGAATATATATTAATGGATTTAATCACCCATCTTCCTAATTCTTAGGGCAAAAATACTATATAGGTAATAGTAGATCAATTAACTAAATATGTACGATTCTTACCTCTGGGTCCCATTATATTGTTGCTAACCTTGCTTTCATCTTTGCTTCAAAGATTTGCCACTTCCACAAAATACCCAGAATAATTGGAAATGGTAGGGATTTAGTGTTCTTAAGTTCCTTTTAGAAGGAATTGTTTAAATGATTAGGCACCACTTTGGTATACAACAACGCTTATCATCATCAAATGTATGGGTAGACTAAAGTGCTAAATCAGGTTTAGAAAGTTACATTATTTTATTAGTGATTAATTGAAGTTTTAAGGTAAATTTCTTCACTTGACTAAACTATGGCATAATATAACTCACCATTCCTTCATAGACATGTTGCCCTTGGAGTCTTTATATAGTTGTCCTCCTCTGTAATTCCTTTAATCGTTCTTGGAAATACCAAACTTGTGTCAATTGAAGACAACAACTTTTTAACAAACTAAAAGGCCAATCTATTATATGACAGGCACCAGATGAAGTAGCAAACTGATAAATATGACATGAAATAGGTTTCTAAGGAAGGTGATTAGGTGTATTTAAAACTTTAGCCTTACTGTCACTACAAGAAAAATTAGTTTTAGGGACGAAAATTACCGATGGTAAATACCGATTTTCTATAGGGAAATAAATTTAGCAATGAACATTACTAATGGAAAGTCGTAGGAGAAACAACTGTAGGTAAAATTTCTTAACGGAATTGCAATTTCTATCACTAAATTTCCCAACGGAATGTTATATTATGTCGTTCAAATTACCTACGGAAACTTTAATTCTGTCGATAAATTTTTTGAAGAAATTACAATTTTTGTCAGTAAATTTACCTACAAAAATTGTAACTTTATCGCTAAATTTATCGACGATGTTGGCAAATTTAGCGATAGAATTACAATTTCTGTAGGTAAATTTAACGACAGAAATTATAATTCCATCAAGAAATTTAGTGACGGAAAATGTAATTTCGTCGAGAAATGTACTAATGATACCATTTTTCTATCGATAATTTTAGGTACGAAAAACTCCATCACTACAAATTCCCACCAGAATTTTTATTGCTAATTTATTGATTTTTTCTACATTTAATTTCTCTAAATAATATAATCTTGTTTGATAATATAATATAAAAGTTATCTTGGTTGGTAATATAATAAAAACTTATAATGTACATCAATAAGTATCTTGAAAATGTATGTCATTACTGTAAATTAAGAATTCATAAAAAAGCATAAGAGTAGCAAAACATAAAAATCTAAGCTATGCAACTATTGAAAGCGGATGAACTGATTGTTATGATGAGTTGCTGACTTTCCCCTTCAACTCATCCATCTTATTACAGAGCTGGGCTATGTACTTCATCGACTATAACAATTGAGTTATCAGCATCTCCACTATGCTCTCAAACTGAACAACTCTTTCATTGGATGCAGACGACCTACTAGATCCAGCTTTACTGGATGTGGAGGAATGCAAATAGCATGTGTTTGCAAAAGAACCTAAGTTAAAAATTCTTCCATGGCGATCCCTACCACCAACGGCATCAAGATATGTCTGAATCTCATCAACATGTTTAGAGTTCTGAGATTATCGTTCAATGCTTTCTTGTTTTTACTCCTATCATTATAATTGTTTATATTAATAAGTGACAAAATTTTAACTAATATTATTTATCAAATTAATATTAAATTATATCTTTAACATACATTAAGTTTTCTGCATCAGGTGTTGACAAAGGTCACATCATCATGCTTTTTAGTATATGTGTGTGTAAAAAGAGTTGATGTAGTGTAGGCTTTGTGCCCATAGACTTTTCCTGCATCAAAATAAACTGTTATAAGTGAACTATAATTTAAAAAATTTCAGCAAAGGTTCTTCTATTTTTATGATAAATATCCCTATTAAACAAAAAAGTTTTCTCAACAAAACAGTCATTCATGGCAACAGACATTCATAAAATTATCATTCTCCATAATAAACATATGTTTTCTTCTAAATTTCATACATAAAATTACATTGAAATCTAATTGGTAGTAATAAGTACAAAAATTAAATATAAGTGTAAAATCAAAATATAGACTTTTCCTACAACAGAATAAAGTGTTATAAGTGAACTATAATTTACAAAAACTTCAATAGAGTTTTCTCTATTTTTATTATATTTGCCCCCCGTTAAACAAAAATTTTTCTAAAAAACACAACCATTCATGGCAATAGACATTTATAAAATTATCATTCTCCATAATACACATATATTTTCTTTCTAAATTTTATACATCAAATTACATTTAAATCCAATTGATAATAATTAGTATAAAAATCAGAATATAAGTGTAAAGTTTAGTTACTTACAAGTTTCTCTATATGCTCCTAGTGGGTTATAGATCCTCAGTGTGTACAGGTAGACTTTCCCCCTCTGGTCCTCCCTATCTGTTAGCAGAAATGCACTTTGAAATGAAGATTGCCTCAGGTGTTGCCTAGTACTACGGTCAAAGACTCCATATTTCTTCAGATATATAAGTATGTCGTACACCATTCTATGTATCGAATCAACAAAGTCTCTATAATATGCTCAAACATGCCTCTTCTATACATCATAAATGACATCACCAAAATTTGATTCCCAAAAAATTCTTTTGAAAAAATTAAAAAAAGAAAAACATACTATAAATACTTGTAAACTACAATATTTATGTAATTAATGTATAAAATTAGATAAAATAAAAAAGATTAAAGAATTTATTTTTTGTACCTCAAACTCTTGATAATAAAAATCCTTTGTCCCTTCAGAGATATTCTTCCATATATAACCCTCAAGTTCTATCTTCTCCTTGAACTTGGATGAGATAATTCTGGAGCACGTTCCAGATGGAACCAACCTAATATATAAGCTATTTGAAATCATTTTCAAATTATTTAACATATAACTTCAATATAAACCTATGATGTTATCATGTATTACAAAATTTTTAGAATTTCACTCACAAATCGTTGAAATTTGTAATGTAAATTATTCCATCAACTCCTCTAGCTCTAGGCTGGAGGCTGCTTCTTTCATCCATAACATCTACCCCTGATATCTCTGTCAGTATAGATTCAAATTTTAGTATGGGAGTAAACGTTGCATTGATAGTATCTGATGGTCTGGATGTAGTAGGGGTACTAGATGGTGTAACAGTTGGTAGGGAATGTGACTCTACAGGGACTGTAGGAGGGGGAAGGTGATGCCTCATTTAGATGTGCACTAGTTGGACGTGCAGCACTTGATTCTGAAGCATCTGCAGAATGTGATGTTTCGCCTAGACGTGCACTGGCTCCTCTAAATGGTGATAATTTGAGCCTTGGTTGCAGCATATCCTTTTTCCTTTTCTATGACATATTTTTAACCTGAAATTCACATTTTGTTAATTATTCCACTAATAGACCAATAGAAATTATATATATAAATTGTTGATGCAATAATAAATTTATTCATATATTATTCTATTACTTACACAAATTAATCGCTATTATCACTTAATTGTAAATCAAAATCATCATCATCTTCTTTTTTAAAGAATTAGAATCAAAGTCAGCCTCCTCTTCAGATCTCTCTCCTTCTATAGATTCCTCATCCTCTCTAGATGAAAATTTAACATATTGATTATTTGGATCGTTCAAAGGTTCATTCTCGTTATATGTTACACGTGCATTTATTTCATGAACATCTTCCTGAAACGCTTCACTTTTAATTCTCTTATTTTCTCCTTTTCCATGTAATTAAAAAATACCTCTAGATTTTACTTTGCAAGCGGTCAACCATTCTGATTTATCTCGTCTTAAGCTGGGAAAAGGACATAATACACCTGGGTCATTTGCATCGCCAACACGAAAGGTTCAAATTGTCTATATCTTCTTCGCTAGTTGATTTCAACTAGATCGTAACAGATATGCTCTTTTGTTCCAACATTAAGAGTTGGATTAAACCATTCACACTTAAATATCACACTCCATTTTATTTGCAATGTGGTGTACTCAATTTCAAGTATCTCATTAAGTTTACCACAGTAATTCATTAATTCTCCCTATATACAAACCCCACTATTTACTGTTACCATGCTACGACCATGATTTTTTGTATGAAATTTGTATCCATTAACAAAACACACTAGATGTGATTTAACAATTCACAAGGGTCCTTTTGTAAGATCACATATGAACTTATTCTCTATTGGATTTTCTGAGGCCTACAACAAATTTTTTTATCATATTAAATAGTATAATGTTATTTAAACACGTTGACATGATAATCCAACCATTTTAATTATTGCACGTCAAAACTTACAAATTTCTTGAACCATTGAGGAAGGTGACTTTCAACTTCTTTATTGATATCATCTTGTACTTTTTCGATACGTAACCATTCCTTGTATAATCTAAAAGCATTATTATGTATTTTAGTTATGAACACCACTCACCTAAAAAACCCAAATAATCAATATCAAAATTAAGTTATACTTACTGCACGAAAGGTTGAACCTTTTGGCAATTTGATAAAATGTAATGGGCAACCTCTATTTCTTCTTTTGTTAACATTCTTCTTATTGAACATCCATATATTCATCCAGGATATGTGAAAATGGATAAGTTACCATCAATATCACTAGTTTCACACCCATCATCATTACGAGGAACTTTTCTTTCTCTTGTGTATACATGTGGCTTAAAATAATGTGACAAAATGTACTTACTTCCTTTACTAAATAAGCATTACATATTAAACTTTCAACTCTAGCCTTATTTTTAACATTTTTCTTTAAGTGATGCAAATACCTACATTACACTAGGGTTATTAAAATTACTGATTAAAACATGCTATAAGTTTTATTTAAATGTTAACTATAATTACCTCTCAAACAGATACATCAATCGATATTGAACTAGACCAGCAAGTTTAGCCTCATGTTCTAAATGTATAGGTAGATGTTCTATACAGTTAAAGAAACTTGGAGGGAAAATACCTTCTAATTCATATAAAATGACTGAAATTTCCCTTTCTACTTTTTCCATCTCAACCAACTTTATTTCAGATGATCTTAAGTTTTTGAAAAATAGACTTAATTCTTTTATAGCTTTCCAAACCTTATTTGGTAGCAACTCCCAAAATGCAATTGGAATTAGCCTTTGCATAAACACATGACAATCGTGACTTTTCATCCTAAATAATTTGTACTTCCTCATGTCCACACACTTTGCCAAGTTCGAAACATAACTATTGGGAAACCTTAGACTTCAACTATTCACACAAAATTTTCTTTTGTTTTTTGTTCAAAATGTAACATGCTTTTGTATATTTACATGTGAGAAGATCTTTATCTAACTCATTCCTTTTACAAAAAAATTTCAAATCAGCTCCTGATTTTGCATTGTCCTTTGTCCTTCCTTTAATGTTCATTATGGTATTGAATAAATTGTCAAAAATATTTTTTTCAATAAGCATTACATCTAGATTATGACGTATTAAATTAGTTTTCCAATATTGCAAATCCCAAAAGATATTTTGTTTTCTGCAATCGAAGTTTTTACTAATGCTTCTATTAACTTCTTTAACTTCAAGTTCTATAACTTTCTCCAACCTTAATTCATCAATCTCTTGCGATATCTCTTCACCATCTTTATGAGGGGGAGGAGTTGTTTGTACCATCCTATTCTTTTCAAACATTTATTTATTGCATCTAAATGGAGGATCTAGAGGAAGCAACTTCCTGTGGTTGTCAAATCGAGATGTTTTGCCCCTATTAGGAAGATAAAATGCATTAGAATCATTGCTATAATAAGGGCAAGTCAACTTTCCTACTGCGCTCTATCCATACAACATAGCATGCGCAGGCAAATCACTAATAGTCCACATCAAAGCTACTCTAAACAAAAAAATTTGTTTAATAGATACATCATATGTCTCCACACCAAATTCCCAAATATGATGCAATCCAGCTACCAATAGTTGTAAGAATACATCAATTTTATGTTTTGGATTCGTAAGCCCTGGCATAATCACAATCAAGAACATATATGCCTCATTCATACACACCCGTGGAGGCAAATTATAAGGAGTAATTATGATTAGCCATGATGAATATTGTTGGTCGGATTGATTAAAAGGTTGGAAACTATCTGTCGACAATCCCAACCTAACATTTCTAAACCTAACATTTCTACTTTCGACTGCAAAAGAATAGGTGTTATTGAACTGTTTCCATGCGAGTGCGTCAGATGTATGACTTATTATTCTATCTTCCTGTTCATGTTCATTATGCCATCTCATATGAGATGCAGTAACATCATATGCATATAGTCTTTGAAGTCTCGGAGTTAGCGGGAAATAATACATCAGCTTTTAAGGTACTAATTTTTGCTTTATAGTAAGCTTTCTTGGTTTGAACCTAGATTGACCATAAATTTTGCACTCTTGTAATTTCACATCGTCTCCCCAAAACAATATACAGCCTAAATTGCAACAATCAATTTTCTCAACTGAAAAACCAAAACCCTAATATTTTTCTTTATATTGTAAAAATTATCAACCATTTTATGATCAGGAGGCAATGATTCATTATACTAAGCAAGAATTTTATCCAAACTTCGATCAGAAATATGCTTTTCAGACTTTATGTTCAATATTCAAGTAATTGAAGATAATTGAGTCATAGTCTCCCAATTTGGCCATAATTCTTAGTCAGCTAATTTTAGTAAGTAAAAAAACTTTTTTGCATTTGTGTTTGGTTGTTCTTCAAGATTTTCTATATTTTCTTGAAAGGTATAACCGACTGCATTATAAACCATTTGGGTGTAAGGATTTCTAGTTGCACCCACAATATTTGTTATAAATCCAGTCCCCCCTTCAAACCCATCTACATTTATTGACAAGTTTACTTCATTACCCCTTGAGGTGCTACAAATTAATGGCTCCCCATTTCATATCCACTCAATATAATTTGGAACAAACTCTTTTCTTAACAAATAGAGATTCACTTCATCAATCGGAAGAAAATGAATATGTTTGCACTTTTTACATGGACATCTGATTTTTGGACCATCCATATATGCAAGTTGAGAACATGCATAATTAATAAAAGCTTGAACTCCCTCAACAAACTCAAGATTAATGAATCCATCTGGTGTTAATCGTCTATATATTTGAGATCTATCAACATTACTCATTTACATAAAACTGTTATTTAAAAAGTGATTTCATAGTTAGATATAATAACTGTTATGTAGTATCCATATTAATCTTACAGAACATTTAATCTTTAGTTTACATATTAATAATAACACAAGAAAAAAGCATTGTAATATAGTATATGCATACATATTTGTAAAGTCAGATGACAGGGAAATATTTTAGGTTGCATATGATGTTAACTAATTTCATGTATCTACCATTCATAACAAGTCGTGTAATGACAATATTTGGAGAGGACTTAATAGACTTATATTGTTTTTTCATCTAAGTAGTTATCTAAGCATTACATGATCAAGATGTTTACTTGTACATAAATCAATCATGATTTAGAAACATTAAACCAAAACCCATTTCAATGAATAATATGAATAAACACATACATTAAAAGAATAAATTTGAAAAAAAATATATCAAAGTGAGTATCTTTATACTTCAGAAATGGAGAAAAAAAATGCCTAGGACAGAAGTTGTAACAAGTCCTGACAATAACCAACATAATATGATCTATAATGAGATGTATCTTATAGTTCAATAATAATATCTTTGTAAAAGAAAAATACTGTTGAAATTCACATAATCAATCATGTATGCGTACTTTCAATAAATAACAAGAAGCTTAAATATAAAAACAATATATGAATGATTTTAGATTGTCAACATAAACAATAATATTTTGTTTAATTATGGTGCCTAGTAATGTCAATTTCTTTGACATGTGTATTATATATTTAAGGATAATCCTTTCGTTAATGGATTCACAACCATAAGATTTAGGCTAATATGTTTGATGACACACTTCGTTTATGAACTTTTTCTTTAATGATAAAGTAATTTATTTTTATATGTTTAGCACCTTTAAATACTTGTATCTTTTCAAAAAGAAAACTACTATGATGTTATCACAATAAAATTTTAGTGATTTGAAAAGACTATTGACAATTACAAGTTCTAAAATAAAGTTTGGTTCTTCTCATCCAATTGAAATGTGCACATAAACTGCAAAAGTAGCTATTAATACACTGACTCTTAGATCTTAAAAAACTCTAACTAGTTATCAAAATCCACTGTGCACCATATGCTTATCTCTAAATCTAACACTTATAAAAGTTCCCAATCTACATATTTCCCCACCTCAAATTTATTCATATGAAGAGTCTGATATTAATTTAATTGAAGCTTAGTCAAGAAATGGAGGAGCAGATGATCAAGTTGCTCTCTAGGTTACATATTAGTTAAGATATCCATCATAGGTGGGTGCTGGGCTAAGGATCTATAAGAGAAACCTCTCATGAGGTGGAAATCATATCTCTTTGGTGCTTGTGGTGGGGCTACTCTTTCTCCCGCCTATGTTATTCCATAGTCGTTGTACGTCTCATTATAGTTAGTAGTTAATTAGAAAGGACAAAATTAGACCATAATCATAGTTTAATGTGAGTTCATTATAGCACCTACTATCAACAATATTTCAGTCGACAATTCTGTAATGACTAAAGCATCCTGATATGCAATTAGTTCATAATTAACTCATCTGTTACCATTGTAAACCAACATCTCATTAGCATCCATAGTTAATAGCTTTAACATTTAACCTTCCTCCTTATATCCATTTATAAATAAGACACCAAATTTAATGCATCCATATATGAAGGTTGAGAACCCATTTAAATGATTAACATGAATAAACACATACATTAAAAAAATTGAAAAAAAAGAAAGCAAAGTGAATACCTTTATACTCCAAAATTTCCCAGGACCAAAGCTGTAACAAATCCCTGATAGCAACCAACATAATCCAACCAAAATGAAATTATCTTCACACCAACCAATTAATAAAACAACAACTGTATAAATAAAATTAAATCATGTAGTCATTATTGAAAGAGAGGAAAAACTATTATGATTCATCAAATTGAACTCTATGCAACAAGTAAGATTTAATAAAAAAATTATTGATGTGCTAATTACAATTAAGGTGAGAATCATTTTGCTAAACAAGTCACCGAAAGTGATACGTAGAGGTCAATCTAAGACTTAGGGTCGGGAACCAATTCACAAAATGAAAATTTTAATCTAGTAAACAAAATACTAAGATTGGATTCTAAAAGATAATTAATATTGTTCTTTCATTACAAGGGTAATGATGCCATTATAGTAAACCATTATAGTAAAGTACATATGCTATGTCCATAAAGAGGAGTCTGAATGTAAAAGCAAATGCTTTAATTTAATCTTAGTATCTAGTAATTAACTTTATAAAGTTACTTTCTTTTTACTTTTATCATTTTATTTTAAAAGCTAAATGTGATATATAGTCTTAAGATTTCCAAATTAAATCTTAAAAAAGTGTAAAATGAATTTTTTGTACTAGTAAGTTCCCCTACAACATAAAATTGGAGTTGAGACATTTACAGATGAATTACTCTAAATGCAATTGATAATAGCATTAAAAAATGCAGATATCACATAACTATAGAACAATTTATACAGCAATAAACTACTACAATTAATAGCTTATACCTAGGTGAAAAATAACTTGTAAGCACACAGTCGTACCAACATCATATATTTTAGGGATAACATAATTAAAATTGGAAAGGTACTAAGTCAAGGAAGCAAAGATGAGTACATGACAGCTTAGACAATGTTCTTTATAAGAACATATTTTTAGGAAAAAGATCATATTTTCTAATGGAAAGGTTTTATCATATAAAAAATAAAAGGTTGAGAAAAATAATAAGAGGTCTCCTTTGAAGTAAAAGAAAACGTAGAAATAAAAGCAAAGAAAGATTATATGTGTTACAAGAGATTCAAAATTTCTAAAACATTGGTAAAATAAATTTTTTTAGTTCTTATGTACTTGGTGATACGAAAGAAAGGACAATGATACATATAAAGGGATAAACTATTAATTGAGCAACCTAGTTTTGTGACAATGACTATTTGAATTGAAAAAGTCATTTGATATTTTTTCCTATGGTGGAAGGACTATAGTTATTGGATATTGTTAAGATGGGATCTATGGTTAAAACCAAAACCTATACAATACATGGAGTGACCAAATCTTCCCTTAAGAGCTGATATGAGAGAGATGACTAAGATAGGAGATAAATGACTTTACACAATATAGTTATCAATATTCTCTTTTATATTTTGCATACACTAGAAATGATGTAAAAAGGAATAAATAAATTAAAAATTAGGTCATTAATATGAGTTATTTCAATTGAAGCATGATGAAATCATTTCCCATATGTATTCTCATTTTGTTGACATCATTAATTTATTAAAACAACTTAGAAAACTATCAATAATATTACAATGGTTAGAGTAATTCTTAGATGCTTTTCGAAGCTTTTGAACACATTATAACAATGATATAAGAATCAAAAGACCTAAATAACCTAACACTAGGGGAGTTGATCAAGTTAATACTCATTTATGATATGAGACTAATTGAAACTCGATAGGATGAAGACATAAGCAAAAGAAAGAGAATCATCTTTAAAAGATAAAAAGGAAGAAAGTAATAATGATGACTATAAAACCTTTACCTAAAACAACAATAAGGAAATCTTTTGACAAGGAAGTTCAGGAGGTTGCTTAAGAAGAAAAAAGCAATGGTGAAGGTAAGTTTCGTTGTAATGAAAAGATCAACATTGTTTAGTATGAAAGTCAAAAGATAAACACTTCAGGGATCAATTCCTAAACCTCAAAGATTGCAAGAAGAAAGACAAAAAAGAGTACAAAAAAAGAATTAACAAAAGAAATATAGGATAAATTACTTGAATTAAAAGGATAAGGAAAATATAATATGTCTAAACCAACTTGGCTTATGAAAATAAGTTTAAATATCTAGAACAACTTAAGAATAGTGACCATGTTGGGCCCCAAATTGTTTTATTAATTTTATTAAGCATGATTTGAATAAATTTTTTGGTCTCGTTAGGTAAATCATTTTTTATTTGGAGTTTAATTAGCATGTCAATGTTAGAAGGATTTATAGCATGGATTGATGGAATTAAAGTATTAATATTGTAAGGTGATATAACGGCAATTTTTAGAAGATCACTAAAGGTTAAAAGGCTAAGGCATTACATGGAAGGGCATAGTAGACTTTGCTCATTCATTTAGGGTATTAGTGAAAGAGGAAATTATAGTCTTGCATTTTAGAGAAGCAAAAATCGTGAGTGAAAGAAGAGAAAAAGAAAAGTGGAGAAAAGAAGAAAAACAAGCTAGGGTTTTGGAGATTCTTGAAGAGTTTGAAGACATTGAGGCTAATCAAGTAAGTATGATCATTAACCCTTCTTGATTGTTAGATGAAGCATATTTAGTGATGGTTAGAAGTGAAAATACAGTGAATATGTGTAGGAAGTTGTTGATAAATGGTTTATGTGAATGTTTTAATGTTTGATTAATGATCAAAAGTAGATTATGAATTTATTGTGAATGATATTGGGTTGCAATGAAGTTGAAAATGAATTAGAAGAGATGGTTTAGGGTTAAGATGGGTTTATGTAAAAAATGGGAAGTTGAAAATAGGAAAAAGTAGCAAAACATGTCTTCGGAGCATGTTTCTGGATAAGTTCGCCACGGTGAACTCAATTTTCCTACACGAACATGCTTTAGTATTTTGGGCTTAACTTTTGGTGTAGTTATCCAAATGAACTGATTTTTGATTTGTTGTAAAATAGAGACATAGGAATATGATATGTATGAAGGAATTGAGTCTAAATTTAGTCTTTAAGTATTTAAATTTTGGGATGGAAGCTAAACATAGAATTTTGTTTCAGCACGAGAAATAGTTTAAATTATTGAGATATGACTTTCTGATTTCTAAAACAAATTGAATGGAATTATAGTTATTGTTTAAGAAAATCAAGTGAGGCAAGAGAGGCAAGAGGAGCAAGAGCAAAGACATCCCTAAGCAAGTTTATGAGCAAGGAATTCAAGGTGGGTACATGTTTATAATAGAGTAAATAAGCCACTCATTGTTTTCTTTGAATCAAGGAAGCTAAATGGTTTCAATTGCATCATAGATGTTGCATTTGTTTGCTTCTTGGTTAGATTGTGAAATTGTTATATGTTTGCTACATGAATTGTGTTGATGATTTATGAAAACATTTTGAAAATGATTCTTTTTAAAAAGATGCAAGTTTATGAAATCAGGTTTGCAGAAATGTTTCTTTTTGAAATATCTTATGTGCATAAAAAAAACAAGTTTCCAACAAGGTGCCATTTGGGCAAACTATTTTTGATTTATGAATTACATGTTATGTGGGTTTGGTGTAATCCATTCAAGAATGTCACGTGCACGTTAACCAAGAAAAGGCTTCTTCAGCCTGCACGCAAGTGGCACGGAGCTCCTTCATAGACTCCCTCATGTTTATGTCTATGTAAGACCCCTATGGGGAATTGCAATAGTACGTCAAGTTTTACGACTACACAGGACCATTAAGTGGAAATGTGTAGTTCGTCATGTTCATGGATTCACCCAAACCATTTTGATGTGCTTATGTGTTTTTGAAATGTTAGCAAGTGTGATGCATACATGATTTACAATTGCTCATGAACTGTTTGATAAAATATGAATTTTGAGAAATAAGTTTTTGGTTATTTTTCTTGCAAAAATTACTATAGTTTCTAAAATGTATAATGGCAATGAGTTTTTGAAAATGGTTTTTGCTTTTTTATCGATTATAAACCTGTTATCTACGAACTTTAAGCTCACCCCTCCCATTTTGGTCCCATCTTTAGGTGATGAGCAAGAGATCGAGTAAGTCAAGAGCCAAGGCATCACTCCAGTTTGCATGTTTTGTTTTGTTAGTTTTTTGAAGTTAGATTTTGTAAAACAATGCTTTAGTCTCATTTTGAGCGATTCTAATTTTTATAAACATTGTATTTTGGATTATGTTGTAAGGGGGCTCGAAATGTCCACTAAATCGTTGTAAAACTCTTATTTTTTATATTAATGAAATATATGTTGGTTTTGTATATGATTCTCCTCATGTTTTGACAAAGTATTCGATTTTGGAAATGAGAATAAGATTTTGAGAGTTTGGTTATGGTTAGGTTCTTATCAGTTTTGGTTTTTGAGTTGTACAAATGAATGTGGTTGAAAGATTCTAGGTTTGGCATGTAGTAAGATAGGACATTTTGGGTTGAGGGTTCAGTCTATAGGGGTTTTCACATAATTCACCTGAAAGGTCAGTGAGGTTTATAAACATATGTTTGCCGCAGCGAGACCAAAAGATCACCGTGGCGAAAATAAAATTTCGGACTTGCCAGCGCGTAAAATTCTCCAAGGTTCTAAGGGATTTTCCAATATGTTCGTCGCGGCGAAGTCTGCCTTTACTTCTGAAGGAGTTTTCTTTTAAATTTCCAAATTCTAAGCCCTCCTCCACGCTCTAGCCCTACGATCCCAATTTCGATGTTGGGCTCCAAAAACGGGGTTCAACATGTTGTGGTATCAGAGCGACTAGGTTTTGGTCCAGGTGTAGGATTAGGTTTAGACATGAATGGGGTGGATTAAGACATGAAATGAACATGCATCGTTTTAAATGAACAACTTACATTGTTTTGAATTATTTCACAAGATTTGAATTGTTTTACGCGACTTGAAATTGTTTTATACGATTTAAACTGTTTTGTGTACTTTGAAATTGTTTTGCATGAACTAAAGGTTTTCGTTGGTTTTATATTGAAGGAGTGAATATGCCACCTCGAAAGAGAACTCGAGGAGCCTTGACTCTATCTGGCTCTCGCCAAGGGAGCATCGATGAATCCTATGTCCCACAAGATGCGGGGACACATTTTGCTCCTGATTCTGAGGCACCTAGTGTGCAATATGAGGTGCCTCGACCGCCTCCTCCTATACCTGCCATGGATCTATGATTCTTTCAAGCCTTTGCTCAGAATTTCTCATATGCCATGGGCCAAGGGTCTCAAGTTTCGATGTAAGCTCCAGTGGAGAGGACTAGATAGTATGATAAGCTCCGCAAGTATGAAGTAGTAGATTTCAATGGAACTACAAATCTGGAAGAGGCTAAGGCCTGGTTGAAGAGGACCGAGAGGGTTCTGATTCAGATGAAGTGCTCGGATGAGGAGAAGTTAGATTATGCAGTGAGCTTGCTACAGGGGGACACACTTCACTGGTGGGAATCAGTGCCCCACAGTCAAGATATGCCTCCGATGTTGTCATTGAGAGACTTTTTGGAAGCCTTCAGGAAGAAATACTTCTTGAGGGTCTATATTCAAGAGAAGGCCAGGAAATTTTTGAATCTCACACAGAGGGATATGAGTGTGAGTGAGTATGAGCTGAAGTTTACTCAGCTCTCCCGGTACATAGCAAACATTGTGGTAAATGAGGAAGATAAGTGTCGTAAGTTTGAGGGAGGTCTCCATTTGGGGATCAAGGAGAAAGTCTTGATCTATAATTTATGTGACTACCAACAGTTGGTAGATACTGCACTCCAAATTAAAAAATTGGAGAATATAAGGAATGAAGTGAGCAGGAAGAGGAAGAACAAGGAGCAGTCTTCTAAGAAGGGGATGAGTGCTCCGATTCCTGAGAGGAGTACACGGAGTTACCACACACTGAGTGAAGTGGGAAGTAGCTGTTCTGCTAAGAATAAGTAGGCAGAGGCAGTTTCAGTGCAAGCCTCTAATGTGGGAGGCACTAGAAGGAAGGGGAGGAGTAGATACACAAACCCCCAATGTAAGTATTGTGGGAAACTTCACCAAGGAGAGTGCTTCAAGTTACTTGGAGCATGTTTTCGATGCGGAGAGAAGTGACACATGATCAAGGACTGTCCTCAGATACCAAGGCAAGAGGGGTCGCAGTTGCATGCCCCATGGAGAATAAAAACAGTGGGTCCCAGGCCAGTTACAAAGGTGGGCAGTTCTGGGACTGCAAAGAAGACTATTCCTCTAGGAAGGCCAAGGGATCAGGCTCAGGCACAGGCACAGGCAAGAGTGTTTTCCATGACCAGGGAGGAAGCTGCAGCCACTCCTGAAGTTATCACGGGTATGGCTCAGTTATTCAATTCTGCAGTATATGTCTTGATTGATTCTGGCTCCACACATTCATTTGTTTCTGCAAGTATGATTTTGCATGGTATGAATTCAGTATCCTTGAATAGTCCTTTGCTTGTTAGTACTCCCTTAGGGAGGAACGTGATAATCAGTCAAGTGTATAAGGACTGTGAACTTTTCATTGATGGTGCTAGACTGGTAGTGGACTTACTACCTCTAGACCTAAGGTGCTTAGATATTATACTTGGAATGGATGCCATGGATAAGTATCAGGCGAAGTTGGATTGTGTCCTTAAGGAAGTGGAATTTGATCTGGGCAATGGAGAGAAGGTGATTTTTAGGGGGGACAAGAGAGTACCATCACCAAGAATTATTTCTTCTTTGCTAGCTGACAAGATGATGGGAAAGGGATGTGAAGCCTTCTTAGCACATGTTGTGGATGCTGATGTGAATGAAAGGAGGTTAGAGGATTTTTTGATTGTAAGGGAATTTCCTGATGTGTTTCCAGAGGACTTACCTGGTTTGCCACCGTTGAGGGAAATTGAGTTTGCCATCAACTTGATTTCTAGAACTGCCCCTATTTCTATACCACCATATAGAATGGCTCCAGCTGAGTTGAGGGAGCTTAAGGAACAATTGGAGGAACTGCTAGAGAAGGGGTACATAAGGCCGAGTTCGTCACCATAGGGAGCGCTAATTTTGTTTGTTAGGAAAAAGGATGGGATATGGCGTATGTGCACTGATTACCAGAGACTCAACAGGGTGACTGTTAAGAACAAGTATCCTCTGCCTCGAATTGATGATCTATTTGACAAGCTGCAGGGAGCAAGGGTCTTTTCCAAGATTAATCTCAAGTCGGGATATCATTAGCTCAGAATCAAGGAGTCTTATGTGAGTAATACAGCCTTTAGGATTCGTTACGGGCATCACGAGTTTTTAGTCATACCTTTTGGATTGACCAATGCTCCAGCTGCATTTATGGATCTTATAAATAGGGTCTTCAAGAAGTATTTGGATTAGTTTGTCATAGTGTTTATCGATGACATTCTCGTTTATTCTAAGAGTGAAAAAGAATATGAGGAACATCTCGGAATAGTATTGCAGACATTGAGGGAGAAGGAGCTTTATGCTAAATTCAGCAAATGTGAATTTTGGCTTCATAAGTTGATATTCCTTGGACACATGATTTCTAAAGATGGGGTACATGTTGATCCGAGGAAAATTGAAGCAGTAGTAAATTGGCATGCACCGATGACAGTGGCAGAATTAAGAAGTTTTTTAGGTCTGGCAGGGTACTATAGGAGATTTGTTAAGGGATTCTCGATGATAACTGCTCTGATGACCAAGTCATTGAGGAAGAATCAAAAGTTTATCTAGAGAAGGTGGACTGAATTGCTTAAGGATTATGGTTTGTTGATTGAGTATCATAAAAAAAAGGCAAACGTAGTGGCGGATGCTTTGAGTAGAAAATCCTTAATAGCCCATGTTCAGACAGTTTATTTGCCTTTATTGGAAGAGATGGATAAGCTTAGGATAAGCTTGAAACAGGAGGAACCCGAGTGTATAGTTTCTACTTTCAGAGTAAGACCGATACTCAGGTAGAAAGTAAAGGAGTTACAGGCACAAAATACAAATTTAAGCAAGATCCGAGAAGAAATCAAAAATGGCAAGAAGTCTGAAGTGGTAGTGAGGGATGATGGACTTATGGTTGTAAGAAATAGGCTTTGTGTCCCGAATGTCAAGGAGGTAAAAGATGAGATACTGGATGAGGCACACAATGCGCCATATTCCATATACCCAGGTAACAGTAGGATGTACAGAGATCTGAAAGAACATTTTTGGTGGAAAGGTATGAAAAAGGATGTAGCAGAATATGCAAGTAAGTGTCTAGTGTGTCAGCAAGTTAAGGCTGAACACCAGGCGCCTTCAGGAAAGTTAAGGCCATTATCCATTCCTGAGTGGAAGTAGCAAAGGGTGACTTTGGTCTTTCTGATGGGTTTGCCTAAGACTAGTAGGAAGTATGATGCCATATGGGTTATTGTTGATCGGTTGACGAAGTCAGCCCATGTTCTGGCAATTAAACAAGCTGATTCCTTGTATGTGCTAGCAAAGAAGTACATTAATAAGATAGTAAGATTACATAGGATTCCAGATTCTGTAGTTTCTGACAGGGATCCTCGATTTACTTTGAGATTCTGGGCAAGCTTACAAGAGGCTTTAGGAACCAAATTAAATTTTAGCACTGCTTTTCACCCCCAAACAAATGGTCAATCTGAGAGGACCATTTGAACCCTAGAGGGAATGCCCAGGGCATATGTGATGGACTTCAAAGGAGCTTGGGATGAGCATTTGCCATTGGTCGAATTTGCTTACAATAATTCGTACCATTCGAGCATTTAGATGGCTCTATGTAAGGCACTATATGGAAGGAGGTGTAGAACTCCAATATGTTGGATGAGGGATGAGAAAGGAAACTGTTAGGACCAGAATTGATTCAGATGAGAGTGGACAAGGTCAACTGAGTTAAGCAACAGCTTAAGGCAGCTTAGGATAGAATGAAAAGCTATGCTGATACACACTGAAATGAGATGGAGTATGAAGTTAGTGAGCAAGTTTTCCTTAGGACATCTCCTTGGAAAGGAGTCATGAGATTTGGCAGGAAAGGCAAGTTGAGCCTGAGATATGTAGTTCCCTATGAAATCCTTGAGAGGATTGGACGGCTAGCCTATAGGTTTTCATTTCCATATGAATTGTCTTAGATACATGATGTTTTTCATGTTTCCATATTGAGGAGGTACAGGTCGGATCCATCCTACATCATTCAGACCACTGAGGTGCAGTTGAGGGATGATTTAAGTTATGAGGAGATTCCAGTGCAGAGTTTGGACACTAAGGAGAAGGTCCTCAGGAACAAGACAGTTTAGTTTGTCAAAGTCCTGTGGAGGAATCATTCTATAGAAGAGGCTAGATGGGAGCCATAGGGAACCATGAAGGAGAAGTATCCACACCTCTTCGATGACTCAGGTAACAATTTCAAGGACAAAATTCTTTTAAGAGGGGGAGAAATGTTGGGCCCTAATTTTTTATTTATTTTATTATGCATGATTTGATTAAATTTTATGGTCTTGCTAGATAAATCATTTTATTTGGAGTTAAATTATTATGTCAAGTTTGGGAGGATTTATTTCATAGATTGATGGAATTAAAGTGTTAATGTTGTAAGGTGATATAAGGGTAAAATTGGAAGATCATTTAAGGTTAAAAGACATAAGGCTTATATTTGAGGGCAAAAGGGACATTTTTGCGATTATTAAGAGTGTAGAAGAAGAAAAATTGTGAGTGAGAAGAGAAAAGAAAGAGAGTGTTGTGGAAGTGGAGAAAAGAAGAAGAAGAAGCTAGGGTTTGGAAATTCTTGAAGAGCTTGAAGATTTTGAGGCTAATCTAGTAAATATGAGTATTAACCCTTCTTGATTGTTAGATGATGCATATTTAGGGTTGGTTAGAAGTTAATATGTGTAGGAAGTTGTTGATGAATGATTATGTAAATGTTGTGCTTGGTTAATGATCAAAAACTAGATTATGAATTGTTGTGAATGATATTGGATTGGAACTGTGTTGAAAATGAAGTAGAAGAGATGGATTAGTGATAAGATGGGTTATATGTGAAAGGTGGGAAGTAAGAAGATGGAAAATGTCCTGAAACACGTTCTCAGAATGGGTTTCTGGACATTTTCGCTGCGGAAAACTTAGACAATTTCGCCGCGACGAACTTGGTTTTTGCCGTGGCGAACTTTCCAGCACAAAACATGCTTTGGTATTTTAGGCATAACTTTTGGTGTAGTTATCCAAATGGACTGATTTTTGATTTGTTGTAAGCTAGAGACATAGGGATAAAACTTTTATGATGAAATGGAGTTCTAATTAAGTCTTTAAGTTTTTTAAAATTTTTATGGAAATTGAGCATAAAATGCTCTTTTAGTATAAAAATAGCCTGAAAATGTTCAGTTCGCCGCGGTGAAGTCTGCCTTTGCTTTCGAAGGAGTTTTCTTTTAAATTTCCAAATTCTAAGCCCTTCTCCACGCTCCAGCCTCATGATCCCAAGTATGATATTGGGCTCCAGAAATAGGGTCCATCATGTTGTGGTATCAGAGAGACTAGGTTTTGTTCTAGGTGTAGGGCTAGGTTTAGACATGAATGGGGTAGGTTAAGACATGAAATGAACATTCATTGTTTTGAATGAACAACTTGCATTATTTTGAATTGTTTCACAGGATTTGAATTGTTTCACATGATTTGAAATTGTTTTATATGATTTGAACTGTTTTGCATACTTTGAGATTGTTTTGCATAAACTAAAAGTTTCAATGGTTTTAAATTGAAGGAGTGAATATGCCGCCTCGAAAGAGAACTCAAGGAGCTTTGACTCGATCTGGCTCTCGCCAAGAGAGCACCAATGAATGCTATGTCCCACAAGATGCGGGGACACATTATGCTCCTGATTCTGAGGCACCTAGTGTGCAATATGAGGTGCCTCCACCGCCTCCTCCCTCTGCCATAGATTTGCGATACTTTCAAGCCTTTGCTCAAGCTTTCTCATATGCCATGGGCCAAGGGTCTCAAGTTCCGATGCAAGCTCCAATGGAGAGGACTGGACAGTATGATAAGCTCCGTAAGTATGGAGCAGTAGATTTCAATGGAACTATAAATCCAGAAGAGGCTGAGGCCTAGTTGAAGAGGGCCGAGAGGGTTCTGATTCAGATGAAGTACTCGGATGAGGAGAAGTTAGATTATGTCGTGAGCTTACTACAGGGGGACTCACTTTACTGGTGGGAATCAGTACCCCACAGTCAGGTTATGCCTCCGGTGTTGACATGGAGAGATTTTGTGGAGGTGTTTAGGAAGAAGTACCTCTCGAG
>JAOTAY010000189.1:11083756-11094210 GCA_025629805.1 Erythroxylum baracoense
GACGAATGAGTTCGTCTATGTTACTGTTCCTACTCTTCGTCTGTGTTACTGTTCACAGACGAATGAATTCGTCTATGTTACTGTTCATAGACTCCTTCTGTGTTTCATTTCTTCTAAGTTCACCTATACCTATCTTCTGTCCCATTGTTTTCCCTCAGACGATAGAATTGGACTCGGAGGTCTGCATAGAAGTTGTAGATTTTGGAATTCTCTTTCAAACCATATAAAGAATACCTTGATTCGATTCTTCTAGAGAAAGTTATGGCAATTGGAAAACACAGTCTGTGTTATTATACACAGTCTTCGTCTGTGGTATTGTTCACGCTATCGTCTATGTTATAGTTAGCGCTATCGTCTGGGTTACTGTTCATAGATTATCTTCTTTCTCATTTTTGACCCACCAGAAGATATAATTGGCCATCAAGATCTTCATGAAAGTTGTAGTTCTTGCAATTCTCTTTCAAACTAGCTAAAGAAACCCTGATTTGGATGTCTGTCGCAAAAGTTATGCCAACAACCTTGAAGCACGTATATGTAAAGTGTGGACTCGCCAACGCTGTGCTTTGAAGTTCTTTAGGTTGAAATGGATAAATGATAGTCGAAGAGCGGTGCTGAACTAAGAAGGAGAGTTGTTGAAGGCAAGTATGGGTGATGACTACGTGTAATAAGTATGCGACAGTGGTGGTATCAGAGAAGAGAAGATAAAACGATAATGGTTAAGGTGTTCTCTTTGGGAGATAACCTTACGTATTAAGATACGCTGCATGCGAGTTGGACTTCGAAAACGTGGTCCAACATCAAAACATTTGAGTACTAGGGAGAAAGGAAGCCTCTTTCCTATGAAGGAACCTACAAGGGATGATTTCCATCTTATGACCCCAACTTTTAGCACTTCTGAAGGTGGAAAAACTATGGAATCCTATCCATGACCTTGATTGGGGAAATATTTTAGCTTGTTTTGTTAAGCTTGATCTCCTGTGACTTGTTTCCTAGATTTCTTCAATGGTATCATATGGAAGTAATTAGCTTCTTTAAGGGTGGAAAGTCTAACGTGGATGGAAGTCTTGACTCTTATGACAAGTTAGGCTCTACAAAATTAAAAATAAATAAATAAATAAAATATAGATAAATAAATAAAACGTGTATCAATTAAAATTATAAATAAAAACTATGTTATTTTAAATAATTAAAATTTTTGAAAATTTATCCATTAAATATAAATATTTAATGATGAATAAAAATTAAATAAAGAATCATGATTCATTGATTAAATATAATATTAAAAATGTAATATATATATATATTATCAATAAAATAAACTAAATTGTTTGCTTTCCTAATTATCATTAAATTAAATAGATGATATTTAATATGCATACATTTTGAATTAATTAAAATTAATTATTTTATAGTTATAGATTGATCTTGATTTAATAAATAAATATTTTATTATCTTAAAGATTAATATGAAATTTGATATATATTTTAAATTTTAAAAAATATATATATATATATATATAAAGGAGAGTATAGAAGAAACAGAAGAGAGGAAAACTTTCCCAAATGACAATGAATGAGCTTATAGAACGTAGAAAGACCCGCCAAAGGTCATCAAATTTTTTTGGTCCCGACCGAAAGAAAGCAAATATCCTATTGGTCCCTACGAAAAGTTGGTAGTTTCCTTGATTAAAGGCGGCCTCCTTTTCCTTGAAATTGATAGACTGGGAATTATGAGGGACTAATTCCAAGAAAAGTTCAAATTATCAGCGACTTCCCTCTGATTTAACTATGTTCTACATGTACACCTTCCTAACAATGTCTTTGCAATTAATTAAGAAGTCAGCAGATAAACTGGAAATGAAAATTTTATATATTCTCTGAATCTCATCCTGATGCAGATTCGGATCCCTGTGAAATCTGAAATGTTAGAATTTGTATTTGATACCATTTGTATGCACAGTTCTTCTTTCAACTTTACTTATATAGGCTTCCTGTTGAACTTTGCAGGTTTGGCGGTCAATCACAGTTTCTTGACGTCAAACTACAGCTACCTAAGTAACCAAATGGTAACTTAATTTCTAAAAATTTTCCCTAGATGAAACCACCTAGTCCATTCCTAAAGTATTCCGTAAAATGCATGGTTTGTTATTGAGAGATAGCTCTCATCAGAAGAAAGGAACAAGTCGATCAGTAAGAGTAACAATTAATGGGTGCTTACTGAATGCAATTTTAAGTTTCCAATTCCTGGGCAACGCCCCCTTCCGTAAAGTGCCTGGTTTGGGATCGGGAGATGGCTCTCACCAGAAAAAAAGTAACATACATAATATTATGAATAAATTAAGTCTAACATACACAATCTCGTTTGACTTATTCAGAGAGGTAATATATTCCAATCATTGGAAAACTAACAAGCTATATAATATGAAACTGGATTGACTGAACCAGTAATATCACATATTACTTTCTTTTTAAACAACATCCTCCAAATTATGACTCTGTCAGCTAATTAATTTACACTTTGCAAGGTAGCAAACTGAATAATTAATTTGCAACTAGATAATTCATCGCCCAACTAAGAACTGAATCTAGTGAAGAGGTTCATTGAATTTGATAAACTTGGACATAATTTTGGATCAATGAAATCTGTGCCAGTAAGTTCTATGCTCGTCAGGGCCGGCCTTGGGTATGGACAGGACGGGCATCCATCCAGAGCTTATTTTTATAAATGATAAAATAGGGTCTATTTTTATCCTGCTAAAAAATAAAATGAAACAAAATAGGGCTTATTTTTAACCTCGTAAAGAATAACAAAAAGAGTTTATATTTTGTTTATTTTTATTCTTTATAAGGGTCCAAAAATAGGCAAAAATAGGAACATTTGTTTTTACACTACCCAGGGCTATAAAATATTAAGAACGCCCTGATGCTCATGTCCCCGCAAATCAGCACCTTTATCTTTCGTGGAGATGTTATGGGACCAGACATATAATATATTGCTGTAGAAATAACTCAACTTGCCTTTAGTAAATGGAACTAATCGGTAGGGCACTTCAGTCCGAAATGGTTTTATATGGAATCCATCAAGCAAGTATTGTACCATAGTACAATGTTACCTTTTACATGACAAGTTTTTGTCATTTCGAAACTGTTCGTATACAAGTTCTCCTGTACACTTTTGAAGGACAAAGCTGAAGGCTTCTACTTTTAAGGAAACGTGAAATCTCCCACGAAGCCACATTTGAGAATATATTTAAACTTGTCGGCATTGTGTATCTATACCCGTTCTTTTATTTATAGACTAGTTAGGGACCACAATTTAGGAGGCATGAAAAGGATTTAACGACCAGTGGTAGTGGTGAGGGGCATGGCGTAAACCTTGGCTTTTACAAATCCTTTTCACGATAAATATAGCAGAATCATATTGTGGGTCTCCAAATTCCAGTATCAAAAGTGGCCTTAACACAGACATGCGATCTTGTACGATGTGCCTTTGAAGTTACGTTTTAAAATGTTTTTGTACTGTGTGCTTTAAGTACCGATAACAATGTAGTCACTGATTGAACAGCTTTTAGACATGTTAGTACAATGATGTTTTGATTCTATATAAGGTAATGATCAATTTTATTACATATAGCCCTTTTTAGGCTACATTAAGCAAGAGCTCTCGCTTCCAAGAATTGTGTTCAGGAAAGGTGTAACTTTGGTGCACTTGAATTGTAATAAGAAACATATATAACCATATTTATAATGGTAGAAATACTTTAAAAAATTTTCTTCATGTATTAACTCTTAATATAACATTGTTTCATGGTATCACAAATTTAACAGTACCTTGGTGTACCTTTACACATGATAACTAGTGCAAGTGTCAGTAAATAATTAGTGCCTATATCATAGTACTCCAGTAAATAGAAAGGAATCCATAAAAAGGGATGTTATCATATTTGATATTGAATATTAAACTTATGAAGAGATTCCGAGACAATTCGTGACATTCATGTTAACTAATTTGTGCAAAAATTCCTTAGACTGTTAACAACTTACGATTGAACAAATTGGAAAACGATCTTTTTTTTCGGTAAAAGGATTCAACAGGGAGAAGTTTATTTTCCATAGTGGAAAGGGAGGCTTTGAAGTTTGGGGATTCCTAGGCTGCATCATTTCAGAATTTATAAACAGATTATAGTTACTCAGATGGTGACTCATGAACCAGCAAGTGAAATAATAGTTTAATTGAGCAATAGCTGTACAAAGTCCATGTAATATGGAGGCTTTCTAGTATATATATGATTTTAAGTTAAAACATGCTTCAAAATTTATATTTATTTAATTTAACAAGTTCATTTCCAATTAAGTAGAGATCGCGTGCTTAACAGCGGGACTTAATTGTATCATTTAATCATATGTCTTTATCTTATTATTACAAGTCACTACCCCACATCCACGGTCATGCACCTGGTTGCACTTGATAGTTTCAAAATTATGTCAAACTTTAGCACATTTCTGCCACTCAATGTACTTTGTTCAGGTTCCTTTGATCATAGTTTTGTTTCCATTGCCAAGCTTAAAGCCTCTTTCGTTCACAAACTTGGGGACATTTTCTACCGTTAAATCAGCCATCCAGCTTGATTAGTGTACGTTTAGTCCAATCAGGATTGTTTCAATTTGAGAGGGATACTGACAGGCTATGCCCATGTGTAAGTCCAACTCACAAGGCCTTGAATATAATGTTCAATTTTACTATCAAGGCCCTTACTTTCACTGGGCTAAGTAAGCTCCAGTGGGGATATAGGAAACATTTGTTCGTAGATGGTGCTTTATTGGGCCATAGTCTAAATACAAAACATGGTTGTTGTCTTAAGACAAAAATGTAGAATCCCACGTAGCCACTCTGTTTGTAGCCGAGCGGGTGAAGTAGGAAATTCATTTTTCTCACTCAATTTGGTTTCAAAATCATGTCGCTTGTTAAAGAATGTACATGCGCAAAAATGCCTGAATAAACTATGCCTTAAAATTGGGCGTCGCATGGAGCTTCTTGGATCACCCACTTGACATAGTGACTAGACACTGGAAATCTGCGCTAATGTTCAAGTCAGACATTCTCTCCATAACTTCACCCTAATCCTCATAGCGGTCATTATAGAATAAATCGGGGACCTTCAGTTTAGTAACTGCTGTTGCTTTTATATTTTTGTAATGAAAATAGTAAGCAATGAAATACCCATAAGACAACGTAAAAAATTGCGGCCATGAATGCCAGTAAGCACAAGCACACCCAAAATGGTTTTTTTAGATTAGTTTGAGGGTTTATTAATTGTGATATCAACTTTGGTTTCAATTCGGAAACTTTGTGACACAACTAGTTATTGTGGGGAGGTGAGAGATTGACTTTTTCTATAAATCCTTATTGAGTTTAGTCGAATTATTTGATGGTTTGTCCCATGATATTTTCCTCTACATTGGAAAGTTTTTCACGTTAAATCTGGGTGTTTGTTTCATCGTTTAGTTTCTTATACTCGTATTGTTATGTTGTTGCAATTTGAAGAGTTATTTCTTGTTGTTGATATTTGGTTGACTTTTTAGAGAGTTATGATTTTTTCTCCTAACAAGTGGTATCAGAGCTATCATAATAGAAGGTGGACGCAGCTCTATAGTCAAGTTAACATCATCAAATTACTCGATTTGGAGGCCTATGATAGAGGACCTTTTGTATTGCAAGGATCTCTTTGATCCTAGTGATGTGGACAGAGGTGTGAAGGAAGATGTTCCTTCAAAATCTGAAAAAGATGTCAGACAAAGAATAGGAAAAGATAAAGTGGAAAACTTTAGGCATTATAAGACAATGGATTGATGTCAGCATATTCAACTATGTGTCTCGAGAAATAGATCCTTTTGAGCTATGGAAGAAGCTAGAAGGTTTGTACGAAAGGAAGACTGCTCACAACAAGGCTTCTCTGATTAAGATGCTTCTGAACTTGAAGTTGAAGGTTAGGAAATTAGTGTTGGAGCATCTAAATGATTTCTAGGACTAATCAACAAGCTGACTATAATGAAGATCATTCTTGATGATGAACTCCAAGTTTTGTTCTTGTTGAGTTCATTATTGGATAGCTGGGAAACATTGGTAATGACGATTAGCAACTCAGCTCCTAAAAGTGTGCTCTTTTTGGATGTAATCAAAGAGAGTATGTTTAATGAAGAAATTAGAAGAAACGAGATTGAAGTTGACAACGTGCAAGCTTTCATGATAGAAAGCAAGGGGAGGAATAAGAGTAGGGGGCCCAATGGTCATGGCAAGTCTAAAAATAGTTCAAAGTCTAAAGGTGACAAAGACGTAAAGACGTGCTACTATTGCGATAAGTCAGGACACATTAAAAAGTTCTGTTATAAGTGGAAAAGGGATCAAAAAAAGGAAGCTCATCAGGATGAGGATGATTATGATGATAAGAGTAACAATTGTAATTGTTTCAAGTACGAATGATGAGGTGACACTAGTTTATGCAACTAGTGAATGCTTCCATGTCAATAATGTTGGTTCAAAATGGATGATCAACACGGTAGCATCTTACCATTATGTTCCAGGGAAAAAGTACTTCTTAAGCTACAAAAGTGGAGATTTTGGCAGCGTCAAGATGGAAAATCAAAGCTTCGCCAAGATAGTTGGTATAAGTGATATCTGGGTTCGGACAGATGTTAGATACTTATTGACCTTGAGAGATGTATGACACATCCCTAATCTAAGTTGAACCTCTTATCAACATGTGATAGATCAAAAAGGATTTAAGCACATGTTTGGGGATCGAAAGTGGAAATTGTCCAAAGGCACAATAACAGTAGCCCGAGGAGAGTTTTATTTCTCATTGTATAAGACACACTTTAAGGTGTGTGGTGGTGGAGGACTATACACAACCAAAGAGGAATCTTCACCAAATATGTGGCATCGACAATTGGGACAGATGAGTGAGAAGGGATTAAAGTTGCTATCTAGAAAATCCCTTATCCCAGTTAAGAACTCACAACTGTTTAATCCTTGAGATCATTATTTAACTGGAAAGCGGCATAGAGTCTCTTTTAAGAGAAGATTTGCAAGGAAGTCAGAGTCATTGGAGCTGATGCATTCAGATATTTATGGTCCTATTAGGGATAATGAGCAGGGGGAGCAATGGGATACAACAGCTGATGAAATGCAATTTTGAAAGTCGACAATGAAGAAAAGACTTTCGAAAAGGTATCCAAGTTTTGACTAATTGTTACTTATTGCCAAGGGGGAGCCTAAGGATGTGGAAAAGGTTGCATTTTATGAAGACGTCAGATATCATTTGTTGAGGTTTGTGATAAAAGAGCAACAATTAATGTTGAAGAAGATTTATATGGATTTGAATGTTGTTGATATGCAAACTAAATTGATTCCCATAAACAAGCATGAGATTTACAATAGGCTTGTCGAGATAAATCTCAAGTAGATGATAGAGAATAACATGTCTTCCCATATTTGGGCAAGAGGGGGAGATTGTTGAGTATCCAAGCCTATTTTTGGATCTTGGATGAAGTAGCGGATAAGATTACAGTAGATAGATATCAACTCTAAAAAATAAAGATCGTGTGGGAGGATCATCTGAAGATAATGAAGTTTTTCGTGGATAGGGATGTATCATTCCTAGTTAAATATAATCTTTTATCTTGTTAGTAATGATATAGATAAATCCTATAAGATAGAGTTCTATTTAGATAGGGATGTTATCTTATTGGATAATTTGATGTAATCTGATTAGGATAAGATGTGATCTAGTTAGGTCAGTTCAATTATGATTTTGAATTGTAAGTCAAAGGGGCCTATAAATAGCTTATTAGATCTTTGCTCCATACATGAGATAGAGAAAAGATGGTGAGTGTTGTCACAATGTCCAAAAGTGAGAAAAAAATAAAGAGAAGATAAAGAGGGTTAGATTTTCATCCTTATTTGATTGTTTTTGGGATTAGTTTGAGGGTTTGTTGATTGTGATATCAACTATGATTTCAATCATGAAACTTTGTGTGACAACTTGTTGTTGTGGGGGGTAAGAGATCAACTTTTTCTGTAAATCCTTATTAAGTTTAATGGATTTATTTGTCAGTTTATCTCGTGATTTTCCCTCTACATTGGAGGGTTTTTACGTTAAATCTTAGTATTTGTTTCATCGTTTAATTTCATATTCTCATATTGTTCTACTGTTACAATTTGAAGAGTTATTTCTTGGCATTGATATTTAGTTGTATATTTAGAGAGTTGTGTTATTTTTCTCCCAACACAATGAATAGATTTGAAGTCTTCAAAAGACATTTTACATTTCAGTTAATCCATGCATCTACAATGATTTGAACCATTTTATCATATTATACACATTAATGTTCCCTCTTTTAATAGAGAAAAATATTTCATTTCTTATCATTGACTTCTCATGATATGGTTATGTCTATTTACTTAAGGAAAATCTCAAACAGTGGATGCCTTTAAATAATGGATGTGCTTGAGATATACATAATTGAGGTTGAAATGTAATTAGACAAAAAGGTGAAAATTGTAAGATCTAATAGAGTAGTGAATACTATAGGAAACGTGATGAATCAAAACAATGTCCATATCCCTTTTTAAAGTTACTTGATAGAAATGAAATATTTACACAATCTATTATGCTAGCCACATCTTAATAAAATGGTGTGAGAGAAAAGTATAATATGACATTAACAGATATGGTTAAAAGAATGGTAATTACTTGTATTGCTCAGATGGTAATGTACTGTGGAATATTAGAGCCATTGGATATGTAAAATGAGATAAGGTCTCATAAAACATCTAAGTATATATTTGGATAGTTTCTCTTAATTATGATGATAATTAAGATAAAATTTATAAGATTTAAGTAACTACTCACTGTAGAGAATCTTATAGAATTCTCTCACTAAATCACTATCCTAGTAGTAATATGATCTTCATATAATGATATAGTATAAGATACTTAAACAATTAACTTAATGCAAGTAGGAAATTGTTGGTTTATGCTTTATAACCAATTGGGTGGTTGTAGTTCAGTAATATTATTATTTAAAGGCATTCTTTATATTATACATATTCAAACTAAAGTCTACTGGATAAATGTACATTGTAAATGAAAATATGAAGATAATAAAATTATGAAATTCATGTTGCATTTATGCATTATCTCTAAAATGTTCTTAGTAATTGTTATATTAAGATTAGAAACTAATAGAGCATACAAAGACTAACACACGTTATTTTTTGTTTATTATAAAGGAAATAGTTAATCTCATAAACTAAAGTATGGAAATACTTAAACAAATATACAGGTACTTATTAGAGAACAAGTTTACTAAACAAACCTTATATGAGAATTTCATTTAGAACATCACTTATATATCTATGGAAATTCTCATTATAGTGATTATATAAGTGATCTTTTAAATTAAGAGCTCTAAAGTATCTCAAACAGGAATTGATATGTTTTAATATTGCTTATGAACTATTTTATTCAAGGGTAGCTCAATAGGTAGTTATTGAATATAACATGAACTATATAGAGCTATCTGAGAGATCAATATATGATACATCAATCTAAAGTGACTAAAGAGAATGTTTTATTGTTTTTTATTAGTATTGATTAAAAAAAATCTATTTTCGAGGTGGAATGACACTTTAAAAGTAAATTTTAATTGTCAATAATAGAATTAATTACTAATGGTGGAAAAAATAATATGATTAGACTAATTTTATGTCTAACCAAAATATTGTATGCTGAAAGCATTGAATTATACAAAAAAATATGCATAGAAAGGTTAGTTGAAACCATTTTGACATTCCTATTATTTGGGTGGCTATGATAAGTATAGTGAAATGTATAAAAAAGTTTAAGATATGGATGGAGTTGGAAAATAATTTTGATCCTTACATTCACACCATTTAGCTATTCATGTGTAAATAACATTGGAACATATCCTAATCACAAAATTCTTCATACAAGAAAAAGATTGGATATAAAGTTTATCCTTAGTCAATAAGCTCTATCTAATTCTACTATAATGACTTTTTTATAACATAAAATACAATTAAAATAAAAAGCATACAATGCCAAATTAAGATCCTAAAAATATTGTAAAGTTGCTAATAAGAATCATACATTAGATCATATACATCATAATTCATAACTCTCACCTTATCATCAATGTTAGTGAAATTATGCATGTAAATAAGTTCATGATCTGAGCATTGTAAGGTTATATGTAAGTATCATATAATCAATGTTTAGAAGGTTGAACAAAACCTATAAGAAGAAAAATATATATAGTTGTGAAAAGGAAAAAGAAATAGATCAAGGGTCATGTATATATGTGTATATACATATATCATGTAAATTTAGATAAGGTAAAATAAGAAATAATGAGTGATTAGAAAATGCCAT
>JAOTAY010000189.1:11098777-11111129 GCA_025629805.1 Erythroxylum baracoense
TTGTAATTGATTAATTACAATATAATTAATTAATTAATTAAAATATGATAAATTTTTATTTCTCAATATTTTTACAAACCAACCACTGTCAATGGCAATGGTAATTATTCCTTCCTCTTAACCAACTATCATAATTATAATGATAATATCTATTCTCATTCTTTACTATATTCATTCTCATTCTTATCATCATTTTTCTGTGCGAACCAACCGCCCCTTATATTCAAATCTACATTACCATCAATCTGTTAGGACTTCATTGGGTTGACAAATAAGACTGGGTCCGGTGGGTGGGCCCTTGCCGCTTGCTATTGGGATGCTGCTGCTCATATTCATATGATTCACGGCAATCTTGAATATGGAACTTCATAATTGGTAAAGAGATCCTTAGTTCAACTTATGCCTTCTGGGTCAAATTAAACCCTCGGTAGTCGGTTATCGGTCGGACCGTGGATGGCTTCTAGGAGTAGGACAGGAAGCTGCTTTGTTACTGCTAACTGTGTCTCGGACACGAGGCTAGGGAGAATTGGTTTCCTGTGTTGATTTGGAGTGTTGGTAGGGTAGGATCCTTTCCTTAAAAAACAAAAACTTGGTCCTCTAAAAGCAGTAACTGCTTTTAGTTGACTTTGAATTCACCCCACCCATTTGCATACGCGTGCCAGTACGCGGATAGCCAGGACTCTCGTTTCATTATAAGCAAAGTAATTTATTTTAAGGAGTTGATTGGTTGGATTATAATTAATGTAATAGAACAGAACAGAACGGAACAGTTTATAATAGAATAGAATATAATCTAATAAAAAGTTGATTGGGAAGGATAAAAGGGTTCATAATATAATATAGTGAAATGTTATTTAGAAGATGGATGAAATGGAATGTAATGTATAATAAATGACTATTATACCCCTAATATTAAAATGATTATTACAAGAGGTTTAACGTTATAATTTTAAAACAAAAATTATTTCAAATTAAAAAGTCATGTGACTTGTTCAAGTCAAAACTATGACAAATAATTTTTATATTTTTTCTAATTTAAAATAATAAAAAATTTAATAAAAGTTTTATTATTAATTATATAAAATTATTATTATTAATTATTTAATAAATATTATTCTATTATGTGTGATTTATATTTAAAATTTATTTATTTATATAGAAATATAAACAAACAATTGAATAATAATTTTTTTATATATTTTCTATTTTAATTAACAAAAATTTTATTAAATTTTATTTATTTATTATTAATTATATACAATTTTTATTAATAATATTAAAATATTATGGAGGGTGATAAGCTTGTGGTCTGTAATAAATAAGTCTATGAAAAAGGGGGTTAGGGTTAGAAGAAATAATTGGTATTAAGAAAAATTATTGAGGGTATATTTGGTAGTATGTATTTATTAGTTTACGCTCCATCCTAAATCTCCCAAATCAGAGATTTCTTATTTTCACTGTTTATGATAAAATGAAACGTAACATGAAATCCTCCACTTCCATCTCATTCCGTTCCATTATATTATATTATGAAACCCTCAACCAAACGATAGAAGCGTGTTACGTTCCATCATGTTCCATTACTAACCCTTAACCAAACAGGGCCTATAGGAACATACTTGTTCCTTTACTTTTTCCCTTGTGATTATTTTAAATGTTGCTGTAAGAAAACTTTCAATCGACTTAAGAAAGAGTAGTGTACTAGTATGACATGTTAGAACAAGACAATTATTTTCGACCTTATTTGGTAATCAGCAGATTATATTAGTTATTAGCTGATTCTATCAGCGGTTAGTTGATAGTAGATTATATCAGCTGATTTGATCGGCGGATAAGATCAGTTATTTATTAGAGATATTTGATAAAATTAATTGTTTAGTATTAGTTGTTTATGAGTAACATGACTTACAAGAGCATGACTTAAAAAAATTATAAAAATATAAATATTATATCTTAGTATTTGATTGAATATTTGTGTAATGCAATTGAGAAAAAAAAAGTAATTTCACTAACACTAACACAAATTTCTTATTTATTAAGTATTTAATCTAAATTATATATTTTTTGAATTTGGTAAACTAATAGAAATTGACAGGGACAGAGACTAAGAGATTGGACGGTAGTGTGAAAGAAGTAAGTGTCGTCATTGTCAAAAAGCTAAAAGTCTTCTTCGAAATTCCAGTCATCCCAAATGAAGACAATGACGCCTACACCAGGGACCCACCTCATCTTCTTCAAAATTCCAGTCATCCCACGCAGGAAAATTGTTTAGCAGTAATATTCGTGAAAACTGCAATTTTGGGTTCAGATCTGATTTGAACTGAGTGAAAACATACCCTTTGAATGGCTTCGATCACGAAACAGATGTTTCTGGCATAGAAAATTCTAGGTCTGAGATAAAGTAGATATATTCTATCAATAACAAAAATTGGTGGATTAAGATTGTGAAACAGAAAGTGGAGAAAGTGGAAGATGAGATAGCAAAGAAGGAGGTGCAAAAGCTTCCTGAGGAGCTAACGGCGTATAAGGATTACATGAAGTTCTATCAAATTCCTTATCTTGATGGTCAATCGACGACACCAAATACCTGTTAGGAAAGGGTAATGGCAATCTTTAGAAATTCGATGATGATGGTGGTGTCAAAAACCTTTGGAGATGGAGAAGAAATAAGTGGGCACAATTGTCATTCTCAAAAAGTTAAAAGGCAAAACGCTAATATTCTAGAGCTTTTAAAAAATCAGCTAATTGGGTTAAATAAGTCAATCTACCATCTGATAATCAAATAAATGTATTAATCAAATAGCTAATACCCTCCAAAACGCTGAAATTTGGCTGAAAAGTTATCAACAAACGGGGCCATTAGTCTTTCTAAAAATGGACTAAGTTAAAGATGATATATAACTATAACTGTTATTTACATTCATTTACTGTTAAATTAAAATGCGAGGGACTTACTAGTGTTTATAGTTAATATTTAATATTATATTATACACCTGTACAATAATACAACATAGTAAAATTATTCTTTGAGAAATATTAAATGAAATAAAAAGTAATCAGGAGTACCCATCCAAATATGCTATGGCTACTGTCAAAGGAAAATATTTTAAAAAGTAATTAATGATGTATTCTTAATTCAATAGATTATTAACATGATTTTAAGAAAACAGAATAAAGCTATAAATCTCTTAAGAGTGTTTGCAAAGTTAATGGATAACTAAGAGGCCACCGGTTTTACTTCTTGTTAAATCTTTCTTAAATTAATTAATTCTTATAATCATTAAAAAGTATGAATATTTTGTATAATTAAAAATTTTTAGAGAATTAAAATTCAATATAGGATATAAAAATTACACCAACTCATTCTAATTAAATGATTAAAGATATTCATCATACTACAATGCTTTAAAGTATAATATGAGCACCAATTACAAAAAGAAATATCAATTAATTAGAGCTTCCACTATTATGATCAATGTATATTTGTTTAGTAATTTTATCTCAATTTTGAGTCATAATCCAAAATTGTAATGTAGTGATATTATACTCTATTTGAGAATTTGTATCTTTATTTACTTTTTTTTTGTGATTTGCTTTTTTTTTGTTAGAACTATAAAATAATTTATTGCTATCGTGAATTAGAATACAAGTAAAAGATTTTATATAAAGATGTCCTTCTCTTTTCATAGGTTTTGAACTTTTTCTTTTGATTTTTGTGTCTTATATTTAGCCTAAATACTTGAGTTTGTAATACTTGCCCCTTTTAGTCATTTTAGTAAGATTTATTTCAATTGCTCGTTTGTTTTATTTATTTATTTTTGTTCTTTCTTGTCTATTTATTTATATTTATATTATTTTCTTTTACTTGTTATTTTATTATATTTTATTGTTATATTTATACAATTATTTGTTTATATTTTTTACTTTTGTTTTCTTCAAATTGTTTCAAAAACTTTTTTTTTTCTTATGAGTTTATTGGAAACAATCTCTCAACTACTTGGGAGTACGGCTACATAATTCTGAACTTCTCCAAACCCTACATCTTAGTGAGATTTCTACTAAGATGTTGTTGTTATTGTTGTTATTGATTTGTCCATCCATTCTAATAAAATTATGCATCACTCAACAAGTAATAATAATATATTTTTCTTTTTAAAGAACAAAGGATTAATATATGAACTCCAATTGAAGATACATGACTTGTCCTAACAGTACACAAGCTTAGTTGTACAATTAATTAAGTAACAAATGACTTAGGAACCGTACTTTAAAGCTAAGATAACAACCTGCTTCACTAGGAGGAGAAAACTAGTTGTTCCCAAATGTCAAGCTCAATGTTTCTCCTTAACCTTATAATTAAATAACTCTTGAAACTAGTTAGCTAGGCCTAAATTTAAGTTAGAGTATGTATAGTGGAGTGAGTTTTACATCAAGATTATTTATAATTTATATAGCTCAGTTAGTACTAATCCATTGCATATATTTAGGGATGGCAATGGATCAGCGTGGGCCATTTCGAGCTCGGGTTAGACTAGGCCAGGGACAGCTCGGGCCTGAGGTAGGCCTATCGAGTCTGACTTGACTTATTATTTTTAAAAAAAATTTCAAAATGATACTTATTATTTTTTAAAAAATTTCAAAATGGCACTGTTTTGTTGACCAGAGGCCTGGTCAAACAAGGCCTGGCCCATTGACTTCATTGAATGAGGTGAATGTTGTGAATAATGAGCTATTCCTTAATTGAGCTTACTAGATCTTGAAAGATGTAGTTGTTATCGAGCTCTTTTCCTTGAAAATTTATGTGGTTCCTCTCCTTCCAAATGACATAAAATGTTTTTCCAAACGAAATTTTGTATGTTAAAAAATCACTTTTGTGTACATTATTCGTTTGACTAATCTAATCAATGAGCTCTAGACAATTTAACTATGGATAGGAGAGGTTACATAGTTATTGAATTTTTTTCCATACGATAGAGGAGTATTGGCAATAGAAGGACAAGTGGTTAACATGTTAAATTTGTTGCCATACGATAGAGGATTACTTGCCTAAAGTGTTTTATTTTGCCATTTGATGATTTAAGGTTAATGAATGACATTGGGAAGTTAGTTTAAAGATGAAAGAATGGAAGAAAAATCGTAGAAATGATTAGATGAAATTTCGGCCATGGCTAGGGTTTTTAATGTGACATTATTCAAAATTCCATTTTGATGTTTTATGATGTTTATAGCACGATTTTGATGCTACTGAAACAAAGAAATGAAAAGGAATTGATTTTGGTCGAAATTCAGCCAAGGGTGCATGATTATGTAAGAATTTGTTAATGAAATTTTATGGCTTAAATGTGGGTAGTAAAATGTCATCGAAGTTAATTTGGATTGGTTTTAAGTGTTAGAAATCAAATAGACTTAGAATTGGAAAAGTTTAATGTAAAATATGTTTAGTTTGGCCTTAAGGGCATTTTTGGTATAAAAGTATGGTTATAATGTAATGACCATGTGAATATGATTAAGGATAATCATTACGTGTATTTATGGCATTGGAATTATTAAATGAAGTGTTATGTTATTATTTGGAAAAAAAAAGTGTATGGAGTGTATATGGAAAGTAATGAAGTTGAAATGGTTTATGGTGTATTTGTTTGGAAAATGTATTAAGGAGATGAATGTATTTATATTAGGTTTTTGGATGTGAAAACGAAGTCAATTAAAGGATTTTGAAGTGGTGAAAAGGAAACTAGCAAGTTGTGAGTGTACTTTAAATTGATTTTATGTAAATGGATTTTATTTTATAGTGAAATGATGTATTACAAGTGAATATTGTTAGTATAAGTTTATGTTTTAGCAATATATGAAATTTAGTTTGAAAGTTAAATTTGATATGATTTGAATTTACATTGAAATTATGTTATTGTTGATAAAAAGGAAATGAAGTTTTAACCTATGGTATGACTTGGTGGTATTACAGATTTATCGGTCAGAGTACCCTAAAATGTGCATGGCAGTATCTGGGGGGCGTCAGTTACTAACAGTGGGTGGTGGTATTATGTCTGTCAGTAGTCCAGTGAGTCGCACTCAGCACGTATTGGATATATATTGGCTAGTTTTATGTATGCGATACAAGATTTTGCTACGTAAACTGGAACCATGGCCTAAGCGCGAGGCTCTGCCACCTAATACGGCCTGAGCGTTGTAGGAATTCTGCTTTTCCATATATACCTTAGGCATCATATGGTACCAATTCTAATGGTTGACTTATTTTCAATATAAAAGTTTTCAGAAAACTTATTGCCGCCATTGTTTATTGTTTAAGGATAACGAAAAAAGAAAAAAGAAAAAATTTATATTATGAGTTTAATTTCGAAATAGTACTTCAAAAAAAATTGAAATTATGATTTAAGAAGCGTTATTTTATTACCAGATTCTATGATGCACGAATGTATTTTTATGGCAATTATTTTAACATAAGCTTTATTATTGTATGGGAATATTTTAGCTATTTTTTTATTTTTAGTAAAATGATTAATAATTACTGAGCTCTTGTTTAGCTCACCCTTATTTTTATGTTTTTAAATAAACCACTCCAGGTATGTGTATAGGTGCTTCAATAGCTGGGATTCCATCACAGGATAAGTTGTATCATCGCGTGCTACTGTGCTTATGTCATTTTTGCTATGTATGTGTTTTCTTAAAATTGCCTTAGTTATTTGTATATATGTTTTAAATTATTTTGGAAAGGGTTTAAAAGTGTGATCTTGTAAATATTTTTGGGATTGCAAATATGTTTTACTTAATGAACTATAAGATCGCAGGATCAGTTGTATCGTCAGGTACTGCTGTGCTTGTGTCATTTTTGCTATGTATGTGTTTTCTTGAAATTGGCTTAGTTATTTGTATATATGTTTTAAATTATTTCGGAAAGGGTTTAAAAGTTTTATATTGTAATTTTTTTTGGGAATGTAAATATATTTTACTTAATGAACTACAAGGGCTTTGATCCTCAATAAAAATGAGGTACGTAAGCATTTGGGCATAAATCCTAAACTCAAGCCCAACTATTTTTAAGAAACATTATATATGTTTATGAAAATATACAGGTTTCTTTTATATTGTTTAATTAATGTTTATATATTATGGTTTTAAAATGTTGAGAATTATATGTTTGTGGTTGCTTGTGATGTGGATCTGAGGTCTTATTCTAGAAGTTGAGATGGTATATGAAGTACTAGGAGTATTTTAAATCCTGCTATCCAAGTTTCTGAAAATTGGGAATCTTAAAAAGAGTAGTCGTTATGCTGTTGGATTTTTAGATAATTAAAAAAATTCCTACTATTTTCCGCGCTTTTAACTTAAAAAGAGCAGTCATTAAGCAGGAACTCTTCGATTGAGTTAGATATAGGGCTACTGTAGGGTCGTCGAGAGGGCTCCACTCAGGTTCCACCAGGGGAACTCTAAGATGGATCTTTTCATCAATTCCATTAAAATCAAATGGAACAAAACTTGATACCCTCTTTTATATTTCACTCTATGCACTCAAAGTGTTTAATTTGTTAAGCTCTCAAATCAAAGCATAGCGAGTTATTTCCATAAGCTTACTCACAAATCATATCTTCATTAATAATAAAAATAAACTTAAAATATAAATCATAGGGACTTGATAAGGGTTGTAATGTAGCTTAGGTAAGGTATAAAAAAAGAAGTTTTTATGTTAAATATATTAAAGGAAATCATAAAAACTTATCCATACAAGTTTTTACTAAATTTTATCCAAGACTCGATTAATTCAAACAACATTCTTTTTCATGTTTTTTCTTCTTTTGTTTTCATATTTTTTCTTCTTTTAAATAAGAACATAAACAAGGATATTTCTCTTTTTTTATACTTCTCCCCTATTATATAAAAAATAAAAAATAAAAATAATGCAAACAAAGTAACTTGAATCAACTAATTTACTTTTCTTGAAACTAGTAAACCTTTATTAGCTTAGCATTATCTTCTAAAAGAATCATGTTTGTAGTTTTGTACTCCTAAGTAGTGTCACTAACCTTTCCTCTTGCCTTGTTGTCAACCTTTTTGATAGGATCACATGTAATGACTTTCCTTCACCCAAATAGACATGCTTTAGGTGATTAGGTAAGGCCTTCAATTCTATCTTTGGAGCCTACAAAATAGAAGACTCTTTGGAGCCTACAAAACAGAAGACAACATTTTCTTATATGTTATAGTAATTTCATAATTTAAAATTTTCGAATCTATTAGCTTTGATAATAATGATTGTATAACTTCATAAATTTCATCAACTTGCTTGTTCACTTCCTGTTTAACATTAAACTCCGACTCATCGTCAACACTTCCTTCATTAAAAATATCTTACACAAATGAATCCACCATATCAATATGATAAATGGATTGAATATCATTAGGGTACTTTATTGCTTCAAAAATTTTAAAATTCACTATCTCCCCATCAAACTCAGTGGAACAAGTACCCTCATCCATATTGATTTTTGTCTTGGCCATCTTCATAAACGACCTTACCAACAAAATTGAAGCTAAATGTTTAAAGTTATCCCTATCCATTTTCAAGGTGTAAAAGTCTACTGGAAATACTAAACCATCCCCTATAACACCAATAGGATGCATAGAAGAATGATCAACTAACTAAATAATCACATTGGTTTCTTGTAAAGAATTTAAATTTAAAGCTCAATAAATTGAGAATGACATGACATTAATAGTTGCAACTAAGTTTAGCATGACACACTCAACTTTCTTATCACTAAAGACATATAAAAGTGTAAACATATTTGAATCTTTAGATTTTTCTGATAATTTACTATTTATCATAGCTAACATAGTCTCACCCAAAATTGTTCTCTCTTTATCCTTCAACCTTCTTTTATTTGTGTATAGTTCTTTAAATTTTTTTGCATATTTTAGAATTTGTTTGATGGCTTCTAAAAGTGGTATATTGATTTCTAGCTTTTTGAAGGTTTGATCTCTCTTTCATGTTCCTCTTCTGTTGATTTAGCCAACTTGTAAGGGAAAGGAGGTACATGTGTATAAGTTGATATTACTAAAAATAAATCATCTTTTTTACCTTTATTGATTCTTAAGTTGGAGGTTCATCTTTCTTTTCTCCTTTGTCATGCTTTTCTACCTCCATTGGTACGGAAGATCTAAGTTGAATTTCCTTACCACTTTTCAATGTCATTGCACTCATATTCTCTTTAGGATTCACCACTATTTGGGAAAGTAATTTTCCTAATACTGATGCTTCTGATTTACTAATAAAGGTGGCTAATTTAATGATCCAATTTCCTAAGTTCTAAAGACTTGTTCTTGTTTCCCATTGAAATTGTTGAGTATTACTAACAAGTGCCTTAATAATTTCATCCAAACACATACCTGAATTTGAAGATTGAGATTGAGCATATATAGGGCTTTAAGTTTGTCTATTGAAATTATAAGGTTGATATCATTGATGCCCTACTTGATTTCCATTGCTAAAGTTTGGATGATTCCTCTATCCTAGATTGTAATGATTAGAATAAGGGTCATATTTTTGTTTAGGTTGACTAAGAAATTCCCTTATTACATTAGCTTATTGAATAGAGTCTTATTGCAATGTAGAGAACATATCTGTAGATGTCTAGAGAATGAACATATTCTCACACTTGAGTCGATTGCAATTAACCTATAACAATTTGATGAATTAGAGTAGTTAAATTCAGAATTTTATCCTCAAAGTTCTTATTACTTACCTTATTCACGCGCTTAACAACTTTATCCATCTTTGTACTAAACAGTTGAGAATTTTTGGCCATATTTTTTATTAATTGTTTGAATGTTTTTGGTGTTTTGTTTACCAAAGTTCCTCCAATAGTTGCATCTATCATACTCTTATCCATTAGCAATTGTCTTTATAAAAGTACTGAATCAAAAGTTGTTCAGGAATCTAATAGTGAGGGTAGCTAGCACATAATTCCTTAAACCTCTCCTAATATTCATGCAATGTTTTTCCAGTGAATTTTCTTATCCCACATATCTCTTTTTTAATATTGGCTGCTAGTGATGTAGGAAAGAACTTCTCCAAAAACAACTTTTCATCTCATTCTATATTTTCACTGAGCCAGCGGGAAGATAATATAGTCAATCATTTGCCTTATCTTTCAATGAGAATAGAAAGACTCTAATATTAATTTATTCCTTGGTCATTCCTTGTAGCTTCAATCTAGAGAAAATGAGAGGAAATTCTTTTAAGTGTTTATATGGATCTTTACCTATTAGACCACAAAAAATAGGGAGTAAGTTAATCAAGCCAAATGTCAATTGAAAATCTACCTCAAAATTTGAAAATTGTATGCATAAGGGTTGTTGATTCAAATTTGGTGTCATTAACTCTCTCAATGTTCTAGTGTTAGGATTTGTCGTCTTTTCTTCAACTTTTTGGAAACTAGAATCTTCACTAATTATTAGATCCATCTCAACTTTCACTTCTAAAGGTGAATGATGGCTTCCTTGCTTAGTCTCTTTTCTTAAATAATGTATTGTCTTCCCAATTTCTCAATTATATTGCAATTCACCTATTTGAGAAAAATGAGTTATACAAGATAAGAGATTAGCTGTAAACCATAAAATAATGCTAAGAAACTAAGTAACTAAAATGGTTCCTCAACAATAACATCAAATTTTAATTAGGTTTTGTCCTCAAAATTAATTCTGATTCTTAAACTCTTGTAGTAGTTGTGGAATTAGGTCAAATACAAGAGAACTAAAAATTAATTTCTTAATTTCAATCAACAAAACAAAATGGGAGTTTATGATTAATAAACTAATTAACTAAAGTTAACAAGGAATAAAAAATCAACTAAATACAAAAGTGAGAAATTTAAGAGTACTTAACTCCAATTCATCTAAGGATAACATTAATTAATGGTTTAAAAATAATATTTTTCATACTTCAAGCAATTAGTTCGAAACATATTAACTAGAGTTTTGAATCCCCTTGGAATAGAATATTTGGATTTATCCATATATGTCTTTACACTACAAGAAAAATGCCATTTTGTGACAGAAATTACTGACGGAAAACTTCAACAATCTGTCAGTAATATGTATTATCGACGAAATTTACCGACAGACGAAAGCCTTATAGGTTCGGCTATAGCTAATACTTATCGACGGTTAAAGCATTTTCTGTCGGTAACTTTACTGACGATAAATATCATACCGTCGGTAAATTTGGCGTCTGAATATTATCTTGTCATCGGTAACTATACCAACGGTTTGTTCTGTGTCTGACTGTCGGTACAATTTAGCGACGGTTGTGTTGTTCCGTCGGCATATTTACCGATGGTAACAAACGTACCGTCGATATATTTACTAAAATCTTTCCTTGTATCTTAGCGACGGAAGTGCTCGTATACCATCGGTAATTTGCATGTATTTACCGACGGACGTCTCTTTCCGTCGGTAAATGCATTACTTACTTTTTAAAAAATATTTAACATATATTGTCATTATATTTAAATTATGGTTAATGCGTAATTTTAATAATTAGAAATTTATAGTATACATTTAATTTGTAGAAATAGAAATTTTGATTAATGATTAAAAGTTAAAATATCGTAATTGATAATAAAAACATTACATTGTAAATAATAAGTATTTTTAATACAAACTAAATGACCAAAAGTACACTATTGATCTGGAGATGGCGGATGCTCAAGTTGGCCCTTGCGCTTCAACTTATCCACCTTTTGATAGAGCTGAGAGATGAACTGCATCGACTATTGTTGTTGTGCCATCGACTGTTGCAACTGTTCCAACGCCTGTTGCAACTAAATCGACAATGTCTACACTGTGCTCCAAGTGCTTCCACTTGACTGGTGGTGGACTGCCTAGCAGATGCTATTGTATTGGAGGTGGAGGATTGCGAATAACAAGTGTTCGCAAATAAACCTAAGCCGAATATTCTCCCACGACGGTCCCTACCACCCACTGCTTCAAGATAAGTTTCAGTGTCATCAACAACTTCAGATTGCTGAGACCGTCGTTCAATGCTTTGTTGTATTTGGTTCTATCAGAAAACAATGTTTATAATTAGTAAGTGATAATTATTAAGCATTATTAATATTAAATCATAAATTTCACATACATCATCATCATCATTATTATTATTATTATTATTATATAATTATTATAATACATATAATTGATACAAATAAAAAATGTTATAATAATAAAATTAATAATAAGTAGAACAATAGTAGTAGTAATAATAATAATAATAATAATAATAATAAATGATACAACTAATAAATTTAATCATAATAAAATTAATTATAAGTAG
>JAOTAY010000189.1:11145369-11174860 GCA_025629805.1 Erythroxylum baracoense
TAATATTTTAATTAATGAATAGTTATATTTTAATTAATAATAATATTTTAATTAAATATAATGTAATTAATTAAGTATTACTAACTACATTAATTATATTGTAATTAACTTATTTGTAATTAAATAATTACACATACAATTAAAAGAAATATTGATACAATTATAAAATAATCAATTAATTCTATATTTTCAATCATATTATACTGAGGGGCATTTTTGTCTTTGACACTGTTTTTATGTTATGTCCCCAGCAACCAAACACATTTCTGTCCTCGAGACGGGGACAGTTTTTCTTGTTTTGTCCACCACAACCAAACACCTTACTGTCTCTCATTTTTGTTCTGTTCCGTCTCCAAATTTCCGTCTCGTTCCGTCTCTGCACCCAGGAGACAGTAACCAAACGCAGCGTAAATGACAGGGACTCACTATTTTTGTATTCTTTGACAAAGAAAAAGGTTAACTATTGAGTAGTTAAAAAATGAATGCAGAAAGTTTTTAGGATTTTAGGTTAAATAACTCGGGTGAATTTAAGGGAAATGGATTAATATTGAGGTCGTGAAATATATTTATAGAAACCATTTTTAATATTCTAATTAAGTTAACATATATTTGTCATATATAAGGATGGGTCTATGTGGACTCCATAAAGAATCTATGTAGCTATAAGGTAATAGAGAGAGCTTATGTACAAACGACTTTAGTCTATTCAAATCGTCTTCCATTTGTTTAACGAGATATTTGTTAAGGCTTGTTATAAAAAAATTAGGAGTCATTTTATTAAAAAATGGGTAAGAAGTATTTGTGTTTTTTATATAAATGCTATGGTTAAAATTTTATATTTATTTTTAATAAATATAATTATAAATTATCCCTAATTTTGACGCCCTATCGTCACGAAATAAGAACCGAGATTTGAGACCAATAATATTACTTATAATGAAATTGATGTTTATAACTTGCTTTATGTAAATATGGATGTTTATTTTATCTAATAAGATTATTTTTTAATAAAGGGTAAAAATGTCATATGAAATAATTGAATTTATTTTAATTGTATTCTAAATAGTATAATTGAATTCAATTTTAATATTACTAAGTTTATTCTAAACCGTATAAATTCAATTCAATCTTATTAATATAATTGAATTCAATTCATTAATGAATTCAATTTGAAAATTTACGCGTGTTAATCAATTTGGGGATTAGATTACCGCATAAAGATGCGTGTTTACTTTTTTACCCCCAGCCCATCTACGCGCTTCCGCGTTGCTTGTTCCCGGACAACGGATTAGGAAGCTTTTTTTGACGGATACAACATGGGAAGTTGGAAGTCACACTGATTACTGATACTTGGGACTAATAGGACACCAAAATAGACATTTCAAACATTTCTCTTTCTCAAACAAGCATAGAACTCTAAATCCCTGAGCAGAATAAACCCCTAATATCACACCGCACGCACTCCGACTCCGACATAGGTAGAAGTCTTTTTTTTTTTTTGTCTGATGCCCTATTCTTCTAAGCCAACTGTTTTTTCTCTGCTCTAAGACATCCACACACCACATCCTCAGTCACCGCCGCCTCTCGACCTACAATGGTTGTGAAGGACGACGACGCCGGAGGTTCCTCCATAGACCTGTTTCTCAAGATCGGTCTCGACGAGAGAACTGCTCGTAACACTATTGCTAACAATAAGGTCACCACCAATCTGACCGCCGTCATTCACGAGGTATGACGATTCGTCATTTTCCTTTATTTCTTTTCTGTTCTGGGTTTTGTTTCATTATTTTAAAGAAAGGAATTTTTTTTCGGCTGAAACTCCTCAAAGTTCTCTTTTCTTTTTCCTTGGTCTTGCCTGTCAGATGATTTAGTTTTATTAATTGCTAATTCCAATGCGGGCCTATGTATCTATTTTTCAGGCTGGTGTCAGAGACGGATGCAACCGAACTATTGGAAATCTCCTTTACACTGTAAGATATTTCAGCTACAACCTTTGCGTTGTGTGTAATTGAAAGCGTCCCAGATGGTGAAGCTTAATTACTTGCGGCCATTTTGCTAACATGCAATCTGAAAGTACTTCTAAAAATGAACTTTGACGACGTATTATTTTTTATTTGTGTGGTTGAAGTCTACGGTCTCTTCTGATATTTGTTTTTGCTTGATATCTTTGATCTCTGGGGTTATTGTTCCTTCTTTCCTTTTTTTCTTTTTTGATGGCACAAAAACGTCTGATATATTGATTCTTTCAAATATGTTGCATAGGTTGCCACGAAATACCCAGCAAATGCTCTTGTCCACCGGCCTACTTTGCTTGGATATATTGTCTCTTCAAAGGTCTGAGATGCACTATTACTATTTTAAAAAGAATTTTGTGGTTGCCAACTGAGATTTTCGTACTATTGGTTGCTTATATATTCTATTCCTTAATCAGTTGAATTTGACAAGATTACCAGGGTTTGAGTGCTAACTTAGTTGTGAAGCTTTGCAGATTAAGAGTACTGCTCAACTGGAGGCTGCATTTTCATTTTTGTCTGGAACTGCCTCAGATAGTCTCCAGTTGAATGAATTTGAAGATGCTTGTGGTGTCGGTAAGTAAGCTTTTTAAATGGACCGAGTCAAGATGATCCATGAAAGTCATGTTATATTTCTCTTTCACCATCTCGAACATGGGAAATATCTATAAATTCTTCTGTTTCATCATTTTCATTTTATTCAAATTTGAATAATGGACTGAGATTTAGTTATTAAATATATTTGCCAAGGTTAGGAGATTCAGTTACTTAGCTGACCATACACAATTTTGCGATGATTTACCCTGATAAGTGTTCTGTGCTTGTAACCAGGGGTGGAAGTCTCTTTGGAAGATATAGCAAAGACTGTAAATGAAGTATTTGAATTGAGTAAGGAATCAATCTTGGAGCTGCGGTATCGAACAAATGGTAGGTGTTTAATTACTAATTACTAAGATACTTGTCTACCTCAGCTTTTTTTGCAAATCTTCTTTTTATATTCCTTTTTGAGTGCTTAATTACTCAATGAAATGGGCATTACTGTATTTTACTTGTTTTCTGTTCTTGCAATGTCATTCTGTTGTCATTGAAATTTTCAGCTGAACATTAAAATTTATCAATTCTTTCTTTATGTTACATCTTTTGGGTCGTTGACTGTGTGTGCGTGTTTGTTTGGGATTGGCTATTTTAACCTTAACACCCATGCTTTCTTATTTATGTTCTGTTACTTTGTTCTTATCTGGATGCTTTGATTTCCTTTTTTCTAGTTGGTGATTTGTTCGCACATGTTCGTAAAAAGCTTCCATGGGCTGATCCAAAAATTGTTAAGGTGAATCTGTTTTTCTTAATTTCATCTATTATCACCATGAATATCTTTGCATATCTTGATTGTCAACTTGCATTTGTTTATCTTTTTCTTGTTTGTCAGCAATGCATAGATGCAAAACTATATGAATTACTTGGTGAAAGGACTGCAGCGGATAATGAGAAACCCACTAAACAGAAAAAGGAAAAACCTGCAAAAGTTGAGGTGAGAATGAGGACATTTACTTGCAGCCTTGACACACACGTACATTGGCTCTCAAAAGAAAGGAAAACTAAGATACGTCTAGATATGCGTTTTGCATACTATTTTCATTTTTTTTCTGCAGAAGAAAAGAAACTTTAATTCTTTTTTACTACTAAACATTGAAACTTGTGTAGGATAAAAAAGTTGTTGAGGGGAAACCAGTGCAGCCATCTGAAGAAGAACTTAATCCATTCTTGATATTCCCCAATCCGGAGGAGAATTTCAAGGTATTAGCAGCCTAGTTCATTAATTTCTTTTTAGTCCATCTTCATTTATGACCTATTTCTGGTTCCTGTGGTTCTATTATGAGTTGTGAGTACATTTTTGAATTATTTTTCTATTTTATTCTGTTGGGAAAGAAAAAAAAGGTCTCCTAAATTGGTCTCTCCTATAGAATGCCAGTGAGCACTACGTAATATGAATTGAAGATGGAACCTCATGTTGGGATTGAGGCCATCAACTTGTATGAATTATCTTGTCAAACAGTTGCATTTAACAATACAATGTTGGTATACTAAGGTTTGTCAATTATCAAAAAAAAAATTCAGTTGGTATGATTGATTGGTCATTATACCCAACCATTTGATTGTTTGTTGAGACCCTCATTTTTACATGAAATATGCTTCTTCATATTATGTGATTCATTCTGCAATATTTAAATAATGTCGATATGTATTAGTATATTCTGTAATATTATTTGGTTGATTACCAGGTGCATACCGAGGTATTCTTCAGTGATAAGTCTGTTCTAAGATGTGCCAACAGTAAGGAAATGCTCGATAAACATTTGAAAGTAACAGGGGGGAAAGTATTCTCACGCTTTCCTCCTGAGCCAAATGGATATCTACATATTGGTCATGCTAAGGTACTTAAAATCCCATCCATTCGTACTTCTTCATTTCAGATGAGAAAACTTGAGAGGAAGAAAATATTAATTGGGTTCAGAGGAAAACAGTGGATTTAACACTATCTTGGTTGGAAGATATTGGAAAGATTGAGAGGATGTGAAATAGTGTAAACAGTTTACTCCTTTTCTTTCCTATAATTTGTTTTGTTGTTGGTATGTTCTAAAAGTAGAAATGTGTTTATGTAAAGAAAACTGCTGGTCTTAGTGTAATTGGTTTCACCTATCATGTTACTGCTATTTGGAGTTCATTTTTTTCATTCTTTTTTCCCTTCTTCCACTTTTTTTCAAGAAGGAACTAAAGGTGAACAGAATTAAGGCTTGGCCTACATTGTAATTTTGCTCCCGTTGCAACTTTTTCAGGCGATGTTTGTTAGTTTTGGTCTAGCAAAAGAGCGAGGTGGATGTTGCTACCTTAGGTGAGCATGATTCTGATTCTCTTTTATCTGTAACTAGTGGTTACCTGTTTGATGTGCGGAGTACACATTTAATTACATAAAAGTATTAAATATTGAAAACATATAATATAAAAGATCATAGTGGCATCAATATCTTAATTGTTAAAAATTCTTAACTTAGAAAATTAAACGCAATTAATAGTATTATGAATATTCACAATTAGAAGACAAATAAATTTAGCAATATGTAAAATCAAACTTTATACCGCAAAATTAAAACTAAATTTTAACACTATATTTACTTCGAATCGTATGTAACATCTAAAATAGAATTAGAATTCTACTTATGTAATGAGAGTTCTATATATTTAAATTTTAATATACAACTTTCTTTAATTGTGAATTTCATTACTAATTGTCATAAATTTGAGCATATATGCATTTAAGTAGGCGTATTTTAAATGATTCATGTTAGTCCTATATGGCCAAATCACGTTAAAGCATCATCTCTTTTAATATATAGATAGATAGATAGACATCTTAGTGTATACAATTCTAAATTTGGATATATCTAATTGGAGTTCTTATTTGATTGTTGATTCAAGCCTCTGAGGAAAACTCTGTTCCCCCTCTAGTAATTTATTCTTGTTGGCCAAAAAAAAATCACTTCCTACGATTGTAATCGATGTTTTCATTGCTATTAGGTGTTGGTTGTGTATCAAATATTGAAAATGGTTGAAAATGATCAAAATCAGTGTGGGATGTATCTATAATTCAATATGTAACAGAAAAAAGCAAAAAATGATTAAATTCTGATTGAATAATGCCATAAAGGGCTGCCAGACATTTTCAACTGCTGTTGCTTCTGACTTAAACTTTGGCCTTTGTCATTTTCAGGTACGATGATACAAATCCTGAAGCTGAAAAAAGAGAATATATTGATCACATTGAAGAGATTGTGGAGTGGATGGGTTGGAAACCATTCAAGGTTGTATCATTAGCTGTATGAGTGGTCTGCATGTTTTTAAATATTTGTTTCTCTGATGACGTGCTTTATCTGTTGAACCTTTTCAGATCACATACACTAGTGACTACTTCCAGGATCTTTATGATTTAGCAGTTGAGCTAATACGGAGGGGCCATGCTTATGTTGATCACCAGGTTAGTTGCACTAGAACTATGATAATTTTTGTTCATGTTTTTGAGCATTTTCAATCATGAGGATGCCATCCAAAGAGAAGGGAAAATGACAGTTTCTTTCAATCATTTAATTCTTCAGTTAGGGTTGATTCCTTGCAATAACTTTTAGTTTCCATTATTCTGCTATTGCAATAAAATTATATTGACATTGAATTTGAAGCAATGCTATTCTAACTACCATTCTAGACACCTGAGGAGATCAAAGAGTATCGAGAAAAGAAGATGAACAGTCCCTGGAGGGATAGACCTATTGCAGAATCCTTAAAACTGTTTGATGAAATGAAACGAGGCATGATTGAAGAAGGCAAGGCAACACTAAGAATGAAGCAAGACATGCAGAGTGATAACTTCAATATGTATGACCTCATTGCTTACAGGATCAAGGTAAACTGCAATTTGATAAATGTTCACGATCTCTTTGGTGGTCTTTCTTCCCACTTTTACTGTTTTAAATTGTTTTGTTCAGTTTACACCTCATCCACATTCAGGAGATAAGTGGTGTGTCTATCCAAGTTATGATTATGCTCACTGCATTGTGGATTCTCTGGAGAACATTACGCATTCGGTATGCCCTCTTTTTTATCCCAAGGAAATCCGTCGTCCTTTTGTATACTATTGTAGGACATATTTCGGGTTTTCAATTGTTAGCTTTACTTATTAGAAGCTTATCATTTAGGATCAAAATCACAGTCCAAGTGCTTTTAACTTGTTATTTCTGCTTGATACATTTTTTCACTCATTTGAAAACATTCGTCTTGTTTATATAATGTTGTTCCTTCAACAATAGATATTTGCTTGTTTATGTGTTAGTTGGAGTCTCATTTCAGTTCTTGTGAATCATGGTTCTATGAGCAGCTATGCACACTAGAGTTTGAGACAAGACGTGCATCATACTACTGGTTGCTGCATTCACTGGGCCTTTATCAACCTTATGTATGGGAATATTCCAGATTGAATGTTACAAACACTGTGATGTCGAAGCGCAAGGTCAGCAATATATTAAACAAGTTTGCATGGGAAGCTTGTAAATTTTGATCATAATATGCTGAACTGTGACAAAGCTAATCTTTATTGATTCCATTATGCTGTGCAGTTAAATTTCTTGGTCATGAACAATCATGTGGATGGTTGGGATGATCCCCGTCTTATGACACTGGCTGGTTTGAGGCGTAGAGGTGTAACTTCAACTGCAATCAATGCTTTTGTACGAGCAATTGGAATCACCAGAAGGTTCAATTTACTTGATTTTGAAACTAGGATTGCCGAGTTCTAAAACCTTTATTTTGTACTTATTTTGTAAATATGGGTCATATATGATGCTGCAGTGATTGTAGTATGATACGCTTGGATCGTCTTGAATATCACGTTCGAGAGGAGCTGAACAAAACCGCTCCTCGCACAATGGTTGTGCTGCAGCCTCTCAAGGTTTTTCTTTCATCTTATCTCGTGTAGTTCCTTAAGAACTATTTTTCTTCATTTTTGAGGTAAAATTTTCTGTGTTTTTAGATAGTCATAACTAACCTGGAGTCAGAGAAAATTATGGATCTTGATGCAAAGAAATGGCCTGATGCTGAAACTGAAGATTCTTCGGCTTTCTACAAGGTATGTGTTTTTTGTTGAAGCGATAGTGACATGATTAGCTGTTGACATACACCAAACTTAACCTCCATTTGCAGGTGATCGATTGGGTTTGGATTAGCTTTAACGCAAGTTTAAGTTTAAAATTAGACAGGATATCTATATAATAAACGAATAGCCTTACATGTCCCTGATTTTTAAGTGACGTGCCAAATTTATATTGCACCTGCTGTATTTGAGTAGTTTGAGAAGTGAATCTTGCTGTATTTTCACCTTGTTCCATTTATTTCATCAGGTACTTTCTAGGTGATGCTGTAATAGTTAAGATGATAAAATCACAACAGATGCTGGATTTTCTGAAATGCTTTGTCTTCTTATAGGTTCCATTTTCCAATGTTGTGTACATTGAACATTCTGACTTTCGGATGAAAGATTCAAAAGATTATTATGGCCTTGCACCTGGTAAATCTGTCCTACTGAGGTGTGTAAAGAGTTCTTTTACTCGCAGCATTACTTAACTGGAATCGAAAATATTATGACAATCCTAGTAGGAAATTGCTACATCATAGACTTTCCTTATTTTCAGATATGCCTTCCCTATAAAATGCACAGAGGTTGTTTTGGCTGATGACAATGAGACTCTTGTTGAGATCCGTGCTGAATATGATCCTTCCAAGGCGACTAAACCAAAGGTTTTTACTCCTGTTGTTGACTGCTATTTTAATCAGTTTATTCTTTTTCTTTTTTTTTTGGATTTGATTGCTTGTTTAGCATATCTATTGACGTACATCTTCAATTTTTAAGGGGGTTCTACACTGGGTTGCTGAACCTTCCCCTGGGGTCAAACCATTGAAAGTGGCAGTCAGATTGTTTGACAAGCTATTCAATTCTGAGGTTGGCAATTGTTTGGTTCATATTGCCTGATTGATATCCCTATTTCTTTCCTGCAAACGAGTAGGTATCTTACATCTCCATTTGTTGAATCAGAATCCTGCTGAACTTGATGACTGGCTTTCTGATTTGAACCCACATTCAAAAGTTGTGATATCTGATGCATATGCTGTACCGTCACTTCGGAATGCTGCCCCAGGTGATAGATTTCAATTTGAACGTCTTGGTAAGTTCCTCCTTTTATTATTTAAGTTCAGAATGGTAAAACTTTTGCTCTTTGAATATCTTGGTATCAACGGTTGAACTATTGACGGCTTACCAATTTTTTTGGGACCATTCCGTGATATTTCAAGTTTTACTTTGTGGCTAACTATCTTGCTGTGATCTGTAATCCAGGTTACTTTGCGGTGGATAAAGACTCTACTACTGAGAATCTCATCTTCAATAGGACTGTAACCCTAAGAGACAGCTATGGCAAGGGTGGGAAGTAAAGATAAATGGATACGGAATGAAACAAGCATTGTTAGGTGACAGTCCTTTGAAATGAGTAGTTTTGCATGGCCAGGCTTCCAACGTTCATAAATTTGTATTTAAGTTCATGGTCTGGAGGTTGTTCGTATCACCAAGTTACTTCAATATTAGGTGCATAATATACTCTCATCTTAATGGACGAAAGCACATGTACGAAAAGGCTTCAACTGGAAAATATGTGAAAGGCATATGTACGGCTGCACTGCAGTCGTGTACATCTTACGTATTCATTATTTAGATGCCTATAATCCAATCAGAATGTCCACTCAAAATTGTCATGCCACGCAATATTAGTTCCATTTTTGCCTATTTGCCGGGCTCCTTGCACCATATTTAATAATTTCTAGCAAGGGGGTTCGGTGTTCGTATTACTTTCTCCCATCGTGAGACTAGGAACAAAAGCTTACCAATACCAGGTGTAGAATTAACGCTTTGATCAAGTTCTTTCATACAGTTGCTGAGACCATTAATCTGATGTGTGTGTGTAAGTGTGTGTATTTTGTGTATGGTAATCTGAAACTTTGAAGAGGTTGCGATCCATTCTACTTGAGTCGAAAACTTGGTTATAAATGACTTGCGTCTACGCGAAGAAGTGATGGTCAACCCAAAAAAAAATCAATCCCCAAAACAATTCAGAGGTGGAGGGGATTTGACATTATGTGACGTTGTACTCATGTCATATCTAACTATATCCTATCCAGCCGGCATAATTTTTCCCGTAAGACATGACGACCTTGAAGCGTGGCAGCTAGTAGTTGCTCGTAGTCGTACCATGATTCCTGTTAAAGTCCTAAAAAGCTTCATGTCATGTTAAATGGTAGTTGGAATTATGGTAGGACATGTTCTAACCCAATCCATAGAGAAGGAAAGCCGCCCATATGGGGTTGAGTTGCCTTTCCCTTTGTTGGACCTACCACCATTGAATAGCCTTCAGTGCATGCACCAATACAATCTTCAAAACTTGTCACTGTAAAAACTTCTGTAGTGTAGGAAATAGTTGGTACTATGGCCCCAGAATTCAAGGTCTTTTAAAGGAACCAATAAGAGAGGCCAACATTGCAAGTTTTTGAAACTTTGCCAGGTACAGAGCCCCCACCACACCCCCCTCACTCCCCTCTATCTTTGAGTTTCGTCTGTTCACGCATATGTGTGACAGTGAAAGGCATTGATTTGATTGGAATTTGAGAGAATTGAGTACACCTATGCAATTTCCTTCACTTGGAACCCCTTCGGCTCAACATGATAACGTAGTTCTCTTTCCTCCCGATGATTTGACTAGGGGACTCCTATTATCTTAACCAATAAAGAAAGGAAAATTGATCCAAGCGCAAGACATATCCTTGAAAATAAGGGAATCATCAATCGTGGGACATATCTTAGAATAAGATACCGCCGTTGTAAACTTCTCTAATCAACACCATAGCTTTAGAATATGCATATGATCACACACTGAGTTTAGTATAGAATTATGTCCGTGCACTTTCCGTTCCTAGAACCTAGACTTGTCATGAAAACAAGCATATAACTTCTCTTCGCCCTACACAATTCTTATCGCTTAACCCTTTAACCGCATAAGAATATAATTGAAAGGTCCATTCCTGGAGATTCGTACTTCCTATTCTAAGAGCAGAGTTTTAAATTCCAATGTGCTGTAAACAAAGTTGTGAATTTTGTGTTGAATCGACCGAAAAATGGTACGAAATTTTAACATATAATACCCGCCAGTATTTGAAATACCGGTCAGTACTATAAATTTTAAGAAATTGGAGGACTGAAATGCAAAACAAAATCCTAACAAAAAATATTCATTTTTCCTGGCGCAACCCCTCCACTCCATTGTGACCTCGTCTCTCTAATCCACCATCCAGACTCCATTCGTCTCAACGTTAATGATAGCTTTAACCATCGCCAATCACGCCATTACCATTCATCAGGTGTGTCATCGCTAATCGTGCCATTGTATTTCGTTAGTCACGCCATCGCAATCGCGATCGCCATTGCGATTGCCATCACCATCGTCGCCATTTGCCATGGCCAGTCACTCATAACATCACCAGTTGCTCATAACAGTGCGAGTCTCCACGCATTGTCGCATCACATCACCCTTTTGTGTTGTGTTGTATTGTAAAATTGCAATGTTATGACTTGTGATCTCAAGCCAAGGTTGCATTTTGCTAGCAAAAATTCACCGGAAGTGGAACCCTGTGTGTGTGTGATAATTGAGAATTTGATACTGTGATTGCTTGTATTGTAGGCTTGTGGAATTGTGGATGTAGTGAATTATGAATTGTGAATTGTAAATTGTGAAATAGTGAAATGGAAGTTTGAATTTGTTTCAATCATAAAAATTAACATAGTGGTTAGTCTTGTTTGGAAATTAGAATTTTTTATGTTTAAATTGGATTATGAATTTGAAGTTATTCATTTGTTATGTGAAATTTGGAATTGGAATATGAATTTAAGGTTGTTTTTGTCTAAAATTTGAGATTGAGATTGAGATTCATTGAAATTTAAATGAAAAGTTAGTCTTTATTATAAATTAGGTTATATACTATAAATTGAAATTTGTAATCATCAAAATGGACTAGTTAATTTATGGAATTATATGATTATTAATTATAAAAATTGAGTCATAGTTGTGAGTTTATGTCTATGATTGGAATATTTAATTAAGCAATCAATAATCATACAAAATAAGTTATAGTTAAAGTTTATGGTTAAATCACATAATTATACAAAATAGGTTATAGTTGTGAGATTATGTTTAAATTATACACAAAATGAATTATATTTCTAATTTATGATTGAATTATGTGATTACAGAAATTGAATTATAGATGTGAGTTTATAGTTAAATTATGTAATAACAAAAAATGAGTTGTTACTGTAATTTATGAGTTTAAGAATGAGTTATCACTGTAATTTGTGAGTTTAATATTGAATTATATAATCATACAAAATAGGTTATAATTGTGAGTTTATTTTTTAATTATATAATTGCAAAAAATAATTTATAGTTGTGATCTTATGTTTGAATTATGTAATCACATAAAATGAGTTATACTTATGAAAGTGCAACAATCAATGTCATATTGAATTATATAATCATACAAAATAGGTTATAATTGTGAGTTTATTTTGTAATTATATAATTGCAAAAAATAATTTATAGTTATGATCTTATGTTTGAATTATGTAATCACATAAAATGAGTTATACTTATGAAAGTGCAACAATCAATGTCATTTGATGTTTGAGTTTAGAAAAAAAACATGAGTTATTGAGAAAATATTATTGGTCTATTTCTTCATACTTTTTTACAAAACTTTATTTTGATATGAAGTTATTAAGTTATTTTGATATATGTCTTCATTTACTTTTACAAATAAATGGAAGGAAGTTCAAGTGCTCTTGATAATTTAGCCACTTCAGGAAGATTCAATGATCTAGCTTGGGCTGATGCTGGATTGGTTCTCAGAATAAAGAACCATACCATTTGTTTGTATCGTAACAAACATTTGAATGGTGAAGGAATCGACAATTTAAAGAAGCATTTAGCTAGGGCCAAAGGTGATGTAGAGCCTTGTAAATAAGTGAGTCATAATATGAAAAGACAAATAAAGAATATCATAATGAGAAAGATAGAAGACAAAGATTGAATTACAAAATTGGTAGTAAAAGTTCTTTTATTGTTGATCAAGATGATAACGAGGATGTTGAAGGTAGTAGTATTCCTATCTAATAAGAAGGGAATGTTTCAACATATATTAAGAAAAGAAGAAGACAGATGTCTAATTTCTTTGCACCATGAACAAATCTTGGAGCTCAGCCTTCAATCTGTAGTGTCTTACAATCTAGAGAATAGAATCATAATGTGGACACAACAATGGCTAGATAATAGCATGATTCAAGTGGTATTTAATGTTGCCTATTATTAGCCTATAGTGGATGCAATTTCTTCTTATAGTCTAGGATATAATGCTCTTTTGACTGATTACTACAAAGTTAAACTTCCAAGTAGCTCCATTTATGAAATATATTACTACAAAGTTAAACTTCCGAGTAGCTCCATTTATGAAATAAAAAATTATTTGAATAAAACAATAATGAGTTTTGCCAATTTTTGGTGTTCAATCATGTGTGATAGTTGGACAAATAGAAAATAAGAATATGCTATTATTATTTTTTATTTTGCAAAGAGGATAATGTTTTGAAGCTATTGATGCATATGGTCTTGTTAAGAATGCTGATATTCTATTTCAAATATTAGATGAAATTGTTAATGAAGTAGAGTAAGAAAATATTGTTCAGTTTATTATTGATAATGATTCTGTTTATAAAGCAACTAGAAGAAGATTGTAAAGCAAATATAATTCTTTTTATTACACTCCTTATGTTGTATATTATATTGACCTGATATCGAAAAATATAGGAGATGCTAGATATTTTAGTATTATTGATGAGACTGTACAAAAATAAAAAAAAGTGGTAGAATATTTATTACAAGACTTACAACTAATTTTTAAAAATGGTAGAAATTTGTGTCTTCTTGCTATTACAAGACTTACAACTAATTTTTTATCACTTTAGTGTTTTATTATAATGAAGAAGGAGTTGAGGCAAATATTTATCAGTGATGAGGGGTTATATTTCAGTATGCTAGGTCCAATGTTGGATTAGAGGTTTCTAGAATTATATTTAAAGATAATAAATTTCAGTCCTAATGTAAATTTGTAATTCGAGTTTGCCTTTAGTGAGGATACTTTGGCTGGTTGATAGTGATGAGAAAGTAACAATGAGTAATTTTTATGATGCAATAGAAAGGGCAAACGAAGCAATCAAGACCAATACGAAAAATAGGTCTTCTTAGTAAACATTTTATTTGTAGTTATCAATGAGAGATGAGAAAGGTAACTTTACTCTCTGTTGTTTAAGTTGAGATATTTTTAAATTTTAGTGTCTATGCCAGACCAAGTTTTATAAAGAAAGCTGAAGTTAATAGGGAAATGTTGTTTAACTATTACAATTGTTTTTGTCTATGAGATGATTCAAGATCTTTTAAGCTCATAAATGAAAATTTATAAAGATGATTATGGTGATTTTAGGATGTCTATTATCTATTTGTCAAAGAGACAAACTTAATCCAGGTATATATTTTTCATTTTTGTTACTTGTTGAAAATTAATTATTACTTTATTTTGTTTATAATGTTACTTTTGTTGTCTTATAGTTGCTTAGTGGGACCAATTCGAAAGTGGTATTCCAGAATTTATAAAGTTTGCAATTCAAATTCCAAGTTAATGTGTAAGTTCAATAAGGTGTGAAAGGAATTAGAATACATTTGAATTTATCCATTCTAAAAAAGGAATAGATTAGAATACAAAAAATTGAAAGACTTGTCTTTTGTTCGATACAATTTAAAGCTTCGAGAAATATATGTTATTATTATCATTAAGTTGGATATAGTTTCTTGTAACTTCTTAATAATTTAATTTTATTATTTTATTAGGACTCTTAATAGAACAAGCAATTTTGTAGGTTCAATTTGCCTTGACCATATCGATCTTTTGGTGGATTGAGTTTCTGAGGAACCTAGTTTGATAGATGAGATTGACTTGGAAGATAATCTTCGATGGAAAAGTATTAACATGCCATTTGGTGCAATGAATTTGAATGATGGAGATGATAAAACTCCTCTCATTGATGAGAATTTTGTACCATAATGAATTAGGGTCAATGCGATTTGAACAGATATTCAATTGAATGAAGTTCTAGGTTTTTATTCTTTCTCTTCTTTTAATTTCACTTATATTTTATGTATATGCTAAATTCTATATATGTAATATAAATATAATTATAAATATTTTTGTTTCAGGTTTTACTTCACGTTGGTTGTTTTTTTAGTACGAACTCTTGTTGTAAATTGTAATACTTAGAGCATTATAGATATTTATTAGTCTTTTTATTAACATTTTAATGTAATTATTATTTATTATATGATGAAATTGTGACATTTTAAGTACTTTGTATTGTCCTTAATTTTGTATTTGTATGATGATTAAATATTTTTTAATTAATTGTAAATATTATTTATATATGAAATATGTAAAAAGTAATATTAATAAAAAATATTGTTGTTATTTCAAATTGCTATTATTATGATTTTTAAAGATATGGTTAATATAAAATTATAAATTACACAGTACAATATATTGATGGACTACTTTATAACTTTTAAAAAATAAGGACTATTTTATAAATTTAAAAAATTATAAGAAACAATAACCAATATTGATCGGTACTAATACAATGTTATATTATGAATAATATTATGATTAATTTCGGACTGGTATGATATTCATAATATCGATAGATTTAATTAAAAGACCTAGAGATAAGAAAATGGTTGGCATTTTACAGTTAAAGATGCTATAATTAGTTGTTTTAAGATAAACCTATTATGTGCTTGGATATGACCTAGATTTTGCTTTGATCTCTAATTACACTTTGCTTAGCTCCTTAGGCGTCAATATGTGAAATATGTAGTGACATTACTATTTTATTTCTCTTATTACATGTACTATTATATATAAAAGGTCTTTTATATTTAGATAGTGGGTTGCATTTTTATTCTAGAACTCTCTGTAAACATCGTGAGAGCTAATGCAACAACCATTCTTCATCATTTCTCTTCCTCTCTTCTTCGTTTCTTCTTTCCTGCAATCCCCTAATTTTCTCATGGTATTAGAGCCCAAGGTTTTGCCAAATCCCTAAAAAATTTTCCACAAATTTGTTGTTTGTTTCCAATTAATCGGCTTAATTCTCCGATTAATCTAACATCGAAAGTTGGGGATTTGGTCTTTTCTTAGAATTTCACTAAGCGTTTGCTAATTTTGTTTCTCAACAATGGATGATTCAGAAGCAGTGGTGAACAATCAACAAAGAGGCAGTTCAATGACCGATCCTCTTCATTTGATGAGTGCAGATTGTCTAGGCATGTCACCCACTAATGTTCCCTTCAATGGTGGTAATTTCCTTGGTTGGAGTCGCATATTGCAAATGGAGCTGGGTACGAAGATGAAATTAGGATTCATTGATGGCTCTTATCCTAAACCTCTGATCACTGATTATGATTACCAAAAGTGGATTCGTTGTGACTATATGGTGACTTGTTGGATCCTGAATTCTATGGTGACTGAGTTGTCAGATGTTTTTCTTTATGCACAATCTGCACAAGAGTTGTGGAAAGAGATTAGTGAGCATTATGGTCAATGTAATGGACCATTGCTATTCTAGCTTGAACGTGATCTAAGTCATATCTCTCAAGGTAATCTCTCAATTACTATTTACTTCACCAAATTGAAGCGATGTTAGGATGAATTGCACAATCTAAATGGAATTCTAGTATATAACTACGGCAAATTGAAAGAATGTGTTTGTGGTATCACTGAAAAATTTCTGGAGATTGAAGGTCATTCAAAACCAATGTAATTTTTAATGCACCTTAATGACGACTATGAATCTATTCACAATTAGATTCTTTCAATGGATCCTTTACTAGAATAAAGCATACTATATCGTTCAACAAGTTGAAAAATAGAAACAAGTAACCATATTTATAGTTGAGCTTACTCAGTAAAGAGCAATACTGGAAAGTCTTCTTTTGGTGGGAAAAGGATTTTAAGAAGGGAAAGGATGCTGATAAAAGGTTTTATACTCACTGTCAGCAAGATGACCATACTTATGAGCAATGCTTTGAAAGGTTGGGACATCTAGATTGGTACAAAGGGAAGAAAGAAAAGAAAGGCTTTAGATTAGTTGCTCAAGCCAGTGCCAGACTTGAAAATGCATCTGGTCATGATACACCTTTTGATTTTGGCTATGAAGATGAGATAGATGGGGCTAAGAAGAATAGTGTGGATCAAAGGCTTGTTGCTTCAGTGTGCTAGGAGATGAAGAAGATGTTTAAAGGGAAATCTCCTATGGTGACCATACCAGAATGTGGTAATTCTGCCTCAATGAATTTCGTAGGTATTATATCACAAACCTCTTTTTCTTTATCTTGCCAAAGTGATGATGTGCATGTGTATCTTGACTGGATAGTGGACATTGGGGCTTTAGACCATATGACTCCACATATTACACTCTTTGATGCTACAAAAACCCTTACCAAGCCTATTCTTATAACCCTTCCTAATGGTAACAGAAAATTTGTTAGCATTATAGGACAAGTTAGATTAACTCCTTTATTGACTTTAGAAAATGTTTTATGTGTGCCAGACTTTAAATATAATCTTCTTTCAGTTAGAAAGTTGGTTAAATCTCATAATCTTGTTACCAATTTTTATCCCACTCATTGTACTTTTTAAGACCCTACAACTAAAAAAAAATGTTGTTATTGGCAAGGATTCTAATGGACTCTATAAATACAAGGCTTTTCCACTGAAGAAAGCTACTAATTCTTTTGAAACAATCTCTAAGAACAATTTTTTTTTTTTGTAGAAAAAATACATATTGTTTCTTCTATTGCAACAAATTTACTTACTTTTCATGCTAGATTAGGTGATATCTCTTTATAAAAAATGTCACATATCTCTGCTTGTAAACATTTTTATACAAGTGAATTTTTCTGTGATACTTGTGCCGTTGCTAAACATCACAGATTGTCATTTCCTAGAAACACTATATCTTCTGCTCATCCTTTTGAATTGATACATGTTGACTTGTGGGGGTCCAATAGAACACCTGCTCTTAATGGTACACGTTATTTCCTAACCATAGTTGATGACAAAACTAGAGCTACTTAGACCTATCTTTTGCACAATAACCACAAGTTTGCCCTACATTCACTGCCTTTATCACATACATACAAAACCATTATACCATCAACCTAAGTTTGTAAGATCAGATAATGGTTCTGAAATTGTCAAGATAGAATGTCTGAAATATATGCAAGATCAGGGCATCATTCACCAAAAATCCATGACTTACATCCCAACAGAATGGGGTAGCTGAGAGGAAACATAGGCACTTGCTTGATACAACTAGAGCTATAAAAATCCATCCAAATCATCCAAAGACTTTCTGGGGTGATTGCATACTTGCTGCCACGTATCTCATAAACAAAATGCCATTTCCACAACTCTGTTGGAAAACACCTTTTGAACTTTTAAATGGTACCCCACCTACTTATGAGAATCTTAAAACTATTAGATGCTTATGCTATGCAAGTGTTACCAATCTAAACAGTGAAAAATTTGCACCAAGAGGAAGACAATGTGTTCTCCTTGGCTACCCCCGGGCCAAAAAGGATATAAACTTTTTTATCTTCACACTAAATAAATATTTCACAGTAGGGATGTCATTTTTAAGGGAGACATTTTTTCTTTCAAGAAGGATATATCCTCTCTTCCTTCCTTCCATTTTGAACAGCCTGCTGTAGAGATTTTTCCATTTGTTTCAATTCCTGATACACCTATAGAAGATGATTTCTCTTATATTCCTCAGCATATTGAAACACCTAACAATGATCCAACTACTGTTACACCTACAAATACTTCTTCTACACCTATATACCTCATGTTTCTTCTACTTTACCCAATACCCCTGCTACTTCAGCTCTTAGGAAGTCTCAACGGACATGGACTGAACCTTTATGGATAAAGGATTTTGTCCTAAATATTCAACAAAACTCATATTCCAACAGCACAATCACCACAAAACCTAAGCACACAGTACCTTATCCTTTGTTTACATCTCCTGATTTGGCACATTTACCTATTGAATATCTTGCATCCTTAGCCAATATGTGTACTATTCACGAACTTGCATGTTATTCACAAACTAAAGAGGATAAGTAGTGGGTTGAGACAATGAATAAGGAGTTAGAAGTTTTTGAGAAAAATGATACTTAGGACTTGACTACTTTGCCACCGGGTCATAAGGCCATCTCATCAAAATAGGTGTAAAAAACTAAGTACAACCCAAATGATATTGTAGAGAGATTAAAGGCTAGGTTCGTTGTAAGGTGTTTTGATCAAAAGGAAGGCAAACATTACAAGTACACTTTTTCTCCTGTAGCCAAGCTAGCAACTATAAGAGTGTTAATCGCTTTAGCTACTGCAAAAGGTTGGCCTTTACATTTGTCAGACATCAATAATGTCTTTCTCCATGGATATATTGAAGAAGATATCTATATAGGTATACAAAAGCTCTTCCAGGATAAGTTTGCATACTGAAAAGGTCCTTATATGGACTCAAGCAAGCATCTAAACAGTGGAATCACGAGTTCACCAAGTTTCTTATTAGTCTTGGATATGTTCAATCAAAACATGATTACTCATTGTTTGTCAAGGTAGAGGGTGATACTTTTACTGCAGCATTGGTGTATGTAGATGATGTTTTACTCACTAGAAATTTTGATGTTGAAATACAAAAAACTAAAGCTACCCTACATAAGCAATTTATTATAAAGGAGCTAGGTTTGGCCAAATACTTCCTGGGTATAGAGATATGCAGGACAACTTCTGGTACACTTTTGAACTAGAGAAAGTATATCCTTGATATCCTCACTAATGCAAGCCTCACTACTGCCAAGCTTGCCTTATTTCCACTTCCTCAAAATCTGAAACTTTCCCTTGACACAGGTCAGCCTCTTCTGAGTGCAGAAGTTTATCGTAGACTCATTGGTCGATTACTCTACTTGGCCATGACCAGGCCAGATATCTCTTATGTTATCCAGCACTTAAGTCAGTTTGTTTCTGCCCCTAAAGAACGTCATATGTAGGCTACCATTCATGTTTTGCGATACCTCAAAGGGACTATTTCCAAGGGTTTATTTTATCCTATTCAACAACACTTCAAACTAATTAGTTTTTCAAATGCTGATTAGGCTTCTTGTTTGATGACACGGAGATCTTTAACAGAATATTGTATTTTCCTTGGTCAATCCCTTGTTTCTTGGAAAACTAAGAAGCAGAACACAGTCTTAAGATCATCTACTAAGACTGAATAGTGAAGCATGACTGCTACCACATGTGAACTTTACCTTCTTCAAGATTTTCATATTCCTATACAGCTACCAGTGACTCTTTTTTGGGACAATAAAGTTGCAAAATAAATTGCAGCAAATCCTTGTTATCATGAGAGAACAAAACACCCAGATATTAATTCTCACTTCACACGAGATAAAGTGCAAAAGGGCTTCTTACAGATAGCTTACATTCCTTCAAATTTACAGCTCGCTGACATTATGACCAAGGCCTTAGGTCAAGTGCAACATTAGTTTCTTTCTGCCAAGTTGAGTCTTACATAGGTACTAACTTAAGGGGGGATGTAAAATATGTAGTGACTTTGTTATTCTTATTTTATTTCTTTTATTACGTGCCGTGTATAAGAGGTCTTTTATATTTAAATAACGGGTAGCATTTTTATTCTGGAACTCTTTGTAAACATCGTGAGAGTTAATGTAATAATCATTCTTCATCATTTCTCTTCCTCTCTAATTCATTTTTCCTTTTCTGAAATTTTATAAATTTAAAAAATTGTCAAAAACAGTACCCAATATTAATCGATATTGATACAGTACTATATTATAACTAATTTCGAACCGGTACGATATTCATAATATCTGTAGACTTAGTTGGAAGACCTAGAGATAAGAGAATGGTTGTCATTTTACAGTTGAAGACGCTATAATTGGTTGTCTTAAGATAACCTATTATGGTGCCTATAAACCTATTATGGTGCCTGGATATGACCTACATTTTGCTTTGATCTCTAGTTACACTTTGCTTAGCTCCTTAGGCGTCAAGATCGAATTTTAGTTACTATTTACAACATACATGGATATACGTGTGTGCGCGCGGGTTAGAAAGGATGGCTTCATTAAATTTGCACAACATTAGGAGAGGTCATTAGGCTTATATATACACATACATAACAAAACTTTGGTTCCCAGTGCCAACTAAATAAACTTAGGCTTCAATGTTCTCAGCTAACCAAGCCTCGATTTAACACAAATTTATTTATTTATAGTGAGAGTGGGTGGACTATATATGTTTCGTATTAAACCATCTAAGATCAGTTTTATGCTGGTAATTATATATCAACTTCCATAGCTTAAAAGTTCCTATAATCTTTGTTCAATTTGGAGATATAGTCTTAGATTAATCATATATACCTTAAAATAGTAAGTCGTCTATCAATTTTCTATATATCAAAGCAGACTTGGGAAATCAAAGTGGGATTGATCATACTGATTGCCATCTAATTATTTTGTAGGAAATCTAATATCAAATTCTGAATAATTATTATGTGGTTAAATTTTCATAAATCAATTAAATTAAATAGAACAATGTTGTAGATGTTTGCTTACGAAGTCTTTACTGATTACAAACAATTCTAATACGGAACGTGAGCCTGTAAAAAGTAACATTCCACATGAAATTAATTGGAATTTAAGTATCCTGTAAATGCCAAGATAAATTTGAACATGTAAACTAACGGTGAACTCGCACGGTCAATGCATGGTTAAGTATTTTTACCATTTGGGAACCTATTGACTTGCCGCACCTCCACAGATCTTTAGCTAAGAATGCTGCGGAAGAACTATCAGTCTATCATATCATTTTTAGTTACTTTAAGAAAAGACACCACTTTTACTTTTACAACTATATACGTTTTTTTATAGTTGGTTATTAATTTCGAAAACTGATCAATGATGTCATGTCCTACTGGTTAACATTGTAGCAGATACCCACCCTCCAAAGTCCAAAATCTACCTTCGCCTTAACTAAATACTCTCTCTTCTCTTTACTTCTATGTGTAGTCACTCCAACTCTCTCTCTCTACTTCTATGTGTAGTCACTTCTTCCCCCTTTTTTTTTTTTCTCAAATTGATTTTGATCACCACCTTTGCGGTCTTTTCTTCTTTTCACTAAAAGGATGACGAAAAGAAATGCAAAGAAAAAGTGAATAGATGGTCATTATCACCATAAAGTACTTCCAACTGTTAATCAACTGAACTATTTGCTAATTATCATGCTCTCTTACCAACAAAGATAACTCAAAATACCATAACAATAATGCGTTAATTAAAATCACAGTGGTGATTATGCTTTGTGCTAGTTTTCCAACTGTTGATCCAATTAGAGTTTTAGAATTATTTCTGCGCTCGTCAATAAATGATCTGTCGATGGACCACAACTAGAAGTCCCTGAACTGCCATATATCATCCATGTTCCACAAAGTGTCCGACAAGTCATCTGGTGCGCAGTTGAATTCACCTATCTGGCAATCCAATGTTGAGTTCTCAAAACTTGTCCCAGTTTCTGTCAGACAACCTACATTGATCCCGTCCATGAAAAAATCTTTATCTCCCATGTAAGAACTGTCACCTAGAATTGAGTTATTGCAGAAGACGTCAGCAGTTCCAAATAGGTTCATGTGGTAATTCTCGAGAATGTCATGAGGCTTCTGCCAGTCCGACGTTGCCATGGAATGATTTGTCAGAATTACATCACCAGGATTGGTGTTTGAGCTTAAAATTTCACTTTCACTTTCAAGACTTGGATAGTGACCAAATGTGCTTTGGGGAATATTTGATGAGTTTGAAAAAGAAGGAACTGTTGAATGGATTGATGGAGAAGTAACTGCTTGGCTTTGTGAATTCAGGGTTGTTAAACAAGAGGAAGAAGGGGAATGAGAAGTTTGTTGTTCAACTTTCTGAATCAATCTTGGCATCCAGAAACGCCTGACAGCATCAACAAACCTCTTGCTATTTGACTCAATGTTGAGTTGACGTGCTTGTTTCTGAACTCTTGTTCTCCAATAATTCTTGATCTCGTTGTCTGTTCTTCCAGGAAGATGCTGTGCAATTTTTGACCACCTGAATTTATTGAATATCATAAGACCGACAAATTAATTGCGAGACTTTGTAAAGTTTAAGAAGATATATAAGGCCTTAGTTACCTGTTACCCCACTTGGAATGCAGTTCAAGAATTAAGAGTTGTTCTTGAGGAGTGAGGTTTCCACGCTTAATGTCAGGTTTCAAGTAATTCAACCATCTCAATCTGCAACTCTTTCCAGTTCTTTTCAGTCCTGAAAAATTCAGAAAGCCACACATAAACGAAACTTTCAGCTGATTATGAGCATGGGAATTGTGGTTTTTCAAGTCATTACCTGCACATTTAGCTAACATATTCCAACGACCCTCTCCATGACGAGCAATGTAGTGAGTGAGTAAAGTGTCTTCTTCGAGAGTCCAAGGACCTCTTCGCAACTCAGTTTCTTCTTCAGTAGAATTACACATCCTCCTTGTAAAACAAGACACAGGTGCTCTCATGGTAACTATTTGAGACAAGGGATGGTAACGGTCCGATCTTGTCAAGTAATTTTGAGTGGGAGTTAAAACTGAAAACACTAGAGAAAAGAGGGTTTTATATATAGGCCTCTAGGTCTATCTACAACCTAGAGAATTAGAATATATCTGAACCTCAACAAGAACGTCTCAAATCTCAACCATGTCCCTTGCTTTTATATGCAAATTGAGGGAATTTTGTTGGTGATCTAGTCGCTGTGCCTGTGCGTGCAAAGAGGTGTGATTAATCTGAAAGAAGGGGCTGTGCATGTGGGTCCTAACATGATGTAGGACAAGACAACCAATAAAGAAAGACTTAAGTTGGAACATTCAATGGGATTTTCTTTCAACCATCAAATCAAGAAAGAAATAGCATATAACAAGGACCAAGCTTATGCAAGTACAAAGTTACTCCAATTCCTTCATATCCCAACAGCTGTATGATTAAGAACATTTAAGACACCTGAATTAACTTTTATTTCATGGGTTTCTAATGTCTAATGAGCAGCTCTTGGATTACTTACGAAATCAGGGAATAGTTTCTTTCTCGTGGACTTCTAATATTTTTTCAAACCGTATGCTAAACTAATATAGTTTCATTAGTAAAAGTTTCATATAAACTTATTATCTGGGAAAACAAAATAAAAAGAATCTCCACTTCCATTACGCCTTGTACTTTCACGTGTGAAAAGAAACGAATATTTAATCTTTTGTCAATGATAGTGAAATCAAGTGGAGGGAAATATCACTTCAAGTCTCATTGGTGGAAGACAATATATATATATATATAGAAAAGTGAAATTAAGATTACGGACTTGATAAAATAAGATTGTAAAGTTATAATATTTATAACATGATAGTTTCTACACATAATTTGTCTTGGTTCACAATTTATTTATAACGCCAAATATAGGTTGATGATGACATTGCTAAATCATAATCATATTTTGGTCTTTAGAAACATCTAAGGTTACTATTTTGCAGGGGATAAATGATGATTTCTTATATATTAGCTGTCAAGTACTGTGGAAGGCTAAAAAAGACAAACTTAAACGCATGCAGTATGGATCAAGTCCTTTGTAAGGGAGCTTGAAGGCGTTACTTAAAGGGATTGATTCCTTTTATTTTTCTTGGATGCTCCAAGAAACGTGGTTGACTGGACAAAATATATTCTAAGCTACCATACATAACTAAACTCGGTGTAACTGGCAGGAAACTACAGTGGTCGTATTGAATAGCTTTCTCAAGCAGTCAAGAACACTGTATTCAGACTGGAAAGTGATACACACGCATTCTGAGAAAACAGTGTTTTTCATCCCTAGAGAAGGGTTTTCACACTAATAACACGTGTAAATGCATGGCTGGACTGCCAATATTTGATTGTTAGTATTCCACTTCTGTACGTGCATATGTATGTATCGCTCTCAAGTTGAGATGACAATGAATGGTTGGCCTCAGTTTCAAATCTTATTACTTTTTGCTTGTCAATAGCTTGAAAGTATATGCTTATCAACTAAATTTTAGGTACATGGACGGCCATTAGAGGGGTTCGGGAGGTAAGGCTCAAAAGAAATTGAAAAACAAGACTGAAGAACCAATAATTGAGTTAACTTGGGAAATGTACTTGTGTTGAAAAAGGAGATCAGAGAGATATATACGTGCACAGAGACTGTCTTGGTGGAAAGAGTACTCGTGCGCAGAGGATAGAGTTTTACTATATTAAGATAATAACTTTTTATTAGTGGATGAGATGCGTTTGTCACTTAACCCATTTTTGCATGTAAATGCCAAAAGCTTCTTTGATGTGAGTTGGAATAAATAAAAGGTTTTGATTACAAATTCTTTCATGGCATAGGATACAATTCCCACTGTAATTTTGGTGTTAAAGAAAACTTGAAGACGATGAGAAATATGATATCTTATGAGACAGGTGTTTGGGCCGTGGGACTGCCTTTGATAGCTAATGTTCATACATATAGACAGCAAAAGAAGGGTTTGAATGAGTGTAGTTTGATATATATTGTTGATCTACATACATATATGTATGTTAATCAATATTTTCGTAAGCAGATTGGAGCAATGAACAAGGATATTACTATCAATTGAGAACCAATAGTATGGTTTTATAATTTTTTTAATACTGATCTGATATGTAACTTTTTGTTAATTTTATTGATATTATAAATTATGAAAAAGAAAACTTACTTAACACTTTTATCAAACAATTGAAAAGCAACAAAAATATAATGATTAAGATAATTCTTTTATTTATTGAAGCAATCTTTAAATATTCCAAAGTAGGAATATAAAAAAATAAAAAAACACATTATGGCAACTGATTCCAACGTATCAATACTTCAAAACAAAAGCAATATTATTATCATAAAAGTAAAAGATAGCAATCTTTAACTCAATTAAAGACTTGATTATTCAGTAAAGAGTAGAAAATTAAGAGAATGAATTAAGCAATTTCTACATCTAATCTGTTACGTACATGAATTTATTTAATGGAAGTGGCTTGGTGAATAAATCAATTATTAGATCATTTGATATTGCAATACTTTATAATGATGTCCTGTGCAGTCTTGTCCTATTATAATAGACTTGATTTTTAGCTATTGCAGTTAATTAATTATTATAAAAGATAGTAGTTGCCTTCACTTGTTTTTTCTTTACATCATCTAAAATCCTTCACAACCAGAGTACTTGAAAAGTTGTTGTAGCAACAACCATACATTCAACTTCTAAAGAACCCAAGACAATAGAAGTTTGCTTCTCTTAACTTCCAAGAGATAACTTTAGCACCCATAATCACTACAACAGAAACCACGTTTTGCTACGAAAAAAATCGTCTAATTTATATTCGTCGTCAAAAATTTTACCAAATCTCTTTAGTTGAAAGCTATAAGCGACGTTTTTTGCTAATCGTTACTAATAAATTTTTTACGCTTTTTTTCATAGCAAACAACTATTAGCGGCGTTTTTGAAATCTTCGTCAATACTTTTTAGCTACGCTCAATTTTCGTAGCTAAAAATTATTGTCTACATTTTGAAAATATAGTCAAAATTTTTTAGCTATATTTCCAAAAATGTGGCTAAATGTTTTACATTTTGTTACATTTTCAAAAACATAAGTAAAACCTTTTAGCTACACGAAATTTTTAAAAACATAGCCAAATATTTTTAGCTATGTTTTGTAAAATATAGTAAAATTTTTAATATACATTTTAATGAAATATTATATCATGTTAATTATGATTATTTATGACAAATTTAATCCATATTATTGTATATAATATATAGATTTTTTGTTAATTTATTATACAAAAATATGATAAAAATTGATAATATGCAACATTGCATATAAAAAGTAAAATATCATTAAATTATACCAATAAAAAGAATATTCTTCATATACAAGATTTTAATACAACCTTAACAATTCTTATAGACAAAATAATAAATATAGATACCAATTTACAAATTATAAATGCTTAGATTACAAAAAAACTAGCTAGGCTTTTCCATCTCGATAAGAGCAACTTCGTATCTCAGCCATCATATAGGAAAGATAAGTCATGAGAATCATGAAAGCAACTTCAAGATTGGTAGAGTGCTTGAAATTATGCATAATTAAGCTAGTTTGTTTTCAATTAGGAAAGAAAAAAAAGCTATCATATACAAAAGATAAGCGATCATATATTCAGAATGGACAATAATGAAGCAAATAATGTCTAATCGTATAGTAGAAATGCATTAGATCCTGGAATATGAATGAGAAGTAGTACATACCCCTTAGAAACTCCTTGTTATGAATGTGTAAGTAAGGATAAGCCTGTACTATTTAGAAGACAACTGTCGAATTCAAAACTTTTGAAATTCAAATATCAAGAGTAAATCCTAACTAAAAACTAAGAAAGAAAATTAAACAAAAGAGCTTAAGTCACAATATTAAGATGGTACGATTTTTAACACAACGATGAATCTCTAAATGTTTTTAATAAAAAGCAAGTAAAAAACTTACATGAATAAAACCAAAAGCTTACAGGAGGCTCCTCAAAGTGTTGATAACCCTTAGAAAGGTTATAAGATCCCAAATCCAAACAGAAAACCCCACTTTTTATTATTTCATGATTATTGGTCAAAAATAATATCTTTAAGTTCTGCGTGCGATCAGGTGCCTTTTCACTTCCATTGAACCAATTCCCCTAACCCTTACATATCTAAATTAAGCAAAGAAGCATTATTCAGCTTAAATAGTTGAAAAACCTTGCTCACATTCTACTTTTCATGAAATTACAATGCAAGTTTGTATACTATGGCAGTTATTACAAAAGATTCTTTTCCTTTTTTGATTCAACTTCTTATTACCATTAAAAAAAACAAAGAAGCACATTCATAAGAATTATAATAAAGAAGACAATCTTCATGCACTAGAAGTATTAATCCCCTTTTCATTGTCATAAAGCACTCGTAACTGGATGCTACGTATTGCCCATAGTAGAAACCTTTCTTCTTCAGCCATTTTTTACATTTTGATGGTTATTTGTTGTTGCTTCATAAAATGAACATTCTTGAGTAAAATAGTTGAAGAGCACCATCACGAGGTCTAAAATGTTTAGCAGCTAAGAGCCAAATCCAAGTGATCAAACCACTAGAAAACAATCTGCAGGGTACTAAAAGTGAGATTATCCATCGACAACACGGAGCCATTATCATGTAAAAGCTCCTTAACTTTTAAGTAAATGAACAATGCTTAATTTGCCTTACCCATTCTTTCCACCTTGTAATAAAAAAGTTGAAATTATAAAATGTGAACGCTCTACAATAGCTTTTATCTCAACCAAATGTTGAGTACCTAACTGTTGGTTTATGCCCTACAGCCAATCACTTTAGTTGTAGTTTAGTGAGAAATTATTTAAAGACATTCTTTATCTTGTACTTGTTTAGATGTATATGGTAAAGTTCTTGGGATAATTGTACATTACAAATGAAATTATAATGAGATTATAATTATGAGATTCATATTGCATTTATGTATTATTCCTAAATGTTCCTAGTCATTATTCTATTAAGATTGGACATTAATCAAACGTAAAAAGACTAGCACACGTTATGTTTTTCCTTATGAAGGAAGTAGTCGATCTCATTGACTAAAGTATAGAGATGCTTAAACAAATATGTGGGTGCTTGTTAGAGAACAAGTTCACTGACCCGATATGAGAAATCCATTTGGAACATTAATTTTATGTCTATGGAATTCTCATTGTGATGATTGTATAAGTGATTCTTTGACTTGAAGTCATCAAAGTTATCTTGTATGAGGATTGCTATATTTTGATACTACTTATGATCTATTTAATAATAGATCGGTTAATCGGTAGTCACTGAATGTAGCATGAACCATATGGAGGTAGTTGAGCGATCAAGACAGGATTAATCACCTTAAAGTAATTAGGGAGAATGTTTGTTGTTCTCGATTAGAATTGATTCAGGAAATCCTTAGCCAAGGCGAAATAATACTTTGTAAATAGTTTACAAATGTCATTAATTGATTTGATAGCTAATGAATGATGACTAATATGATTAGAATCAAAATAAAGTAGAGTAAGCATTAATTTCATACTCTATGTCTAATCGAAACATTGTATGATGAAAAGATTGAATTATACTGAAAAAATCATGCAAGGAAAGGTTAGTCAAAACTACTTTAACATTCCTAAATATTTGGGTGGTGCGTTAATAGATGCCAATCTTTATTTATAATTATAAATTGTTTAATTAGTGAATTAAAGATAAATTTAAATGAGTTTTAATTTATCTAATTCTAATTATGAATTAGATTTAGATTTTATAATCATTGCCAACATATTTGGGAACCTAATGGGTCTCACATATAGAATAGGTTAGAGAGAGCAAAGTTAATTTAATCAAGTTAGACCTGATTGTAAAGTTTGACAAACTTTATAACTAAATATGAGATATTTAATAAATAAGGATCAATATGAGATGTTAAATCTTATATGAGCATAATTGGTATTTAATTAGAA
>JAOTAY010000189.1:11212147-11230956 GCA_025629805.1 Erythroxylum baracoense
TCTACTGCACAGGAGAGAGGAAAGAAGAGGTTGGGATCAGTTCGCGTCTGCATTGTCTATTTATTTGAGTGTATTTTCCACAGATAATTGTACTGTATTGTATTCGATTATTACAGTTAATGTTGAGAGATATAATTTTATTCTTTTAACAAATTTTCATCCAAAAATCACAATAAAACCCATTTTGCCACAATTAGTAAAATGTTTGTCATCAAGCATAAATCTAATTTATCTTTAGGATATTTATGTTGCTTTTTTAAAAATTAACTCATAAAAATCGTTTTTATCTTTCGCATGTTAATTTTTAAAAATCAATCGATAAAACTATTTTTTATTTAGATTGTCATAATAAATTAGATTTTTTAGATTAAATGCCTTGCCCATTTCATCTTAGGAATAACATAATGTTATTAAATATTTATCCCTTTTATTTTAATTATTTTAAATCCATTTTGTTAAAACATTAAAAAAATCTTTTTTTACTTTAGTCAAGTTGTCTAGTTCTAGTTTTCTTAAAAATAAAGGATTCATTACTACATTGGCAATAAGTTCAAAAGTATCATAGATTTAAATATCCATTTAGATGGATAAGGCAAGGTGTCTAACACCTTCTCCATCACGTAATTAATTCCTAAATTCTTTACTCTAGGTTTAAAGGTTTATAGTTTCGTTTTCTTCTAGGTTTTCCTATCCCTCATTTAATTAGATAAGTGAAAACTCCGTTCAATCCAAATTGATATTGTCATGCATACTTTCTATTTATAGTGCACTTTGTGTGTCAACAACTACAATGATTTCAATGTAATGTACTTGAGGAATAATAATGATGGTGCATATGTGTGACAAAATATTATATGGTACTCTTGATTTAGTAAGTTGATACTAATGTGATATATTTCGTAGGTGTGTTACAAATATTATAGTATTGTGAATACTTAAATGGTTATATGTCATGTATCAAAAAAGAAAAGGAAAGGTGGAAAGTTTTATAAGCCTATATATATGACTACTAATCAACCCATAATTGGTTAATTATTGTCTTCTTATTATGTTAAAGCTATTATGAAATTGTTGTTGAGTTAGTCTAAACTTAAATTGTCATAATTGGTATCAGAGCAAACCTTGTAAATGCGATATTAAGTTGGGGACAACCTAAAACAAAGTTAGTGTGCCTATGACATTACAAATATGAGAGTAGGGCGTGGCACTAAAGATGAGGCCTCGAGGAATAAGCAATTCTTAATAGATATTTAGTTAGACGGGTATATTAATAAATTAATCCAACATTAAAAAAAGGGAGAGAATAATATAAATATGGATAAGGATTAAGGATGGGCGTTGATAAAGAAATCAATGGTCTAGAGAAGAGATTATAACATCTCAGAGAAGAAGTGAATGTCAAATATCATATTGGAAAGGAAAATGAGAGGTGAAATGGCTTATAAGCCTATCTAACATGAATAATAAACTTTTAACTAGTTATTTTAGATGTGGGAGTTTTCTTTAGTTCAAAAATTAGATTATCATTGAAATAGTTTGGACTTGGTTGTTAAAAGTTGTTCAAGTGTGACATTTTATCTCTAGATGCATGCATTACAAGTTAATGTGATTACTTGGCGATGTGATATTTATTGTGATAACCTAGGTGGCTTTACTTGAATTATAGTACGTGTTAAGCAATTTGCTATAAGCAATTTAATGATAAATGTATGCATTATGAGCTTATTTGATTAGTTGGTGATGTGAGAGTTGTTATGATAAATTAGATGGCTTTACATAGATTACATTATGTTAAATGGTTTGTTGTAATTATTTTAATGATGGATGTTGTACGTATTTTTGTTGATAAATTAAAAATTTTATTAAAATTTATTGAAGGGATTTCGAGTATCATGAACAAAACATATGACAAAACAATCAGCTCGACAGATGTTGTATGTCCTGGATGATAAGTATTATGTTAATTGTTATGTAATTTAGTTTTGATTAAATTATTTTTGCTAAATGTATGTGCCATTGAACGAATTTTTTTATAAAAGAGTAAAAAGGAGATGCCTGAGATCTTAAGTGAAATAAATTCATGATGTTGTATTTAATTTCATTCTATAATTAATGTGCATGATTAAAAAATATATGAATTATTTTATGAATATGATTAATATTAGAATTGATTAAAAATATTAATGTTAGTGTAAATTTTTTTCACATTTCAAGTTATTATTTTGATTGAATTATAACTTAAAGTTTTGATAAATGGTTGTTTTAATGTTGACTAATTTATGAAGAAATTTCACTAACTCTAACACATCAACAAACATAGAAGCTACTTGAAAAAGTTACTTGTTCTATTTTCTTAACACAATAGACACACATATCTATTTAACATAACAGACACAAACAGAAGCTGTTTTCAAGACGTTGGTCGATATATCTTCATAACGTCAATTGACATCTTCTTTAATAAACCAAAACTATCGTTCAAATTTTAAGTGTTACGAATATTGAAACAAAATGGTATAAAAATGGAATATAACTTTCTAATGATTTCCACTAGTAACACTCAAGTGAAAATATTTATAGATAAAGGCACGCACTTCTCATAAGATTTCTTTTGTTCTTAACATCTTTTAATGTTTTAATATTATAAAAAAAATTAAACTTTGTTAAATAGAAGATACACACTCATAATATGTATATTTAACAAAATATGAGGACTTCTAAAATTATAAGGGGTTTTTAAGGAATTAATTAAATTGTAAATAGTTTTTTCCTTTATTTGAATATTTGATTCCATTTAAAGAACTTGAATTATACTATGAAAATTAATTTTAGATAAACTAATTTTTAGTCCTTTAAAATATTTATTGAAGAAAATTAATTAAACTTCGAATTTATAAACCAGTTTACTAAATGCGTCTTGATATTGTTAAATACATTATAATCAATGTAAATACATTTAGGGAATTATTAAGCTCTTTCTCATTAGGTTGTTCCTTATTTAAATTTCTTTCTAATTAATATAATACTTTTATATATAAATAGGTACATCTCCTTCATTTTAAGCATAGAGTAGATATATAAATCAATTCATTCTTAATTAGTTTATCATGGTATCAGAGCCAATCACTATAAAGTGATTTTAGCTTCTGGGTAAAAAATGTTCTGGTCATTCTTTGGTGGTTCTTACACCTTATTTGGTTGATTTTATTATAGCTAGTTCTTCTTCCTTAGATTACACTGATATTCACTGTGTACAAGATCTAATGTTCAATTCCTTTTTTAATATATCGGAAGATTCCTCTCACCAAGATGTACCCAACTAGTGACCAGATATTCATCAGAGCCTTTATATGCATGCACACGCTCCATTTGAAGTTACTACCTTCTAGTTCACTTGACTATATATTGCATGTATTGAGACCCTCTACTAGCATAAGATCATTTTCTTTTATCCAATCACGGAGCATCACATTAGTTATTCCTCTTCTAATTGACCTAATTAAATTGACCTAATTTAGATAAAGTTATTTATTTTTTGGTTCAGTCCCTTTTGGTCATTTTTTTTGTAAATCGGATTGACACCCTCTACCCACACCATATTAGTGTCTTAGTATCAAATCAAGAAACATCATGTTAGCTATTCCTCTCCTAGTTAAACTAATTGAATTGAACCAGTCTATATAGATTTGATTTTTTTGGTTCATTCCCTTTTTGGTCAATTTTTTTGTAAACTAGATTGATTCCTTAGGTTTTGGATCTTCCTTAATTTATTTTTTAGGTTTGTTTTCCAATTTGGACTCTATCTCTCAATTTTAGGTTTGATTGCTTTATTTTTCAAATTATATTTTTTAGTTTCAAGGTTGCTTTAAATAATTCTCACTCTATCACCCATCCTATTTTTCACTAAGTTTGAGTCAGTTAGTATTGCTCTACTTCACACACTCTACTACCTAAACTTGACATAGCTATTTGAGAGGTATTCTCTAAGGAAACTTGACTTAATACTCTCCATGTTAGATGATACATCCCTTTTACAGATGTGGTTCTTATTACTCCTTCTACTATTTCATCCACCGCTACTTCTTCTAAGGGATTTTGTAGATATTACAAAAAATTTGGGGACTATATTTCTATTTTCCCCAAACTTAAAGTTAAGAACAAGAATCTTGGCCAAGATAATATACCAAATCCCATAATATGTCTTGATCCTTAAGTACTTCTACTGTTATTGTTGTTGTTGCCACTGAAGGTTATACTTTTAAAGATACTTCTCATTTTCCCTTCAAGGGGATCCAAACTATTCTTCAATAGATACAACCTAATTCTAATACTACTACTTCCCTTGTCTTGTTTGTAACTCTAGGTAAACCTGCATTTTAGTTGTTTGATTCTACCTATTGTAATCATAGGACCTCTATGTCTAAGTTATTCAGTTTTGTTTCCACTCCCTCTCACATACCAACTGTTCACACTACTAATAATTTATTTTTCCCATTTTACATATAGGCAATATTTTTAAATCTTATCTATCTTTATTTAATTCCATTTATATGACCAATTATCTCCCAATCTTATTATTTGGTGGTTAGTTATATGAAGTTGGTACTAAGTAACCTTTTTGAGTCATGGTTGTACTGTACAAACTCATAGATAGGCAAGATTCTTGGGATATGGCATAAGGTTAATCATCTATTTAAGCTTTTTCTTTCCAATTGCATCTAGTTGTTATCACTTATTCCAGTATTTGACATTTATGTCTTGGTCATGTTTCCTCTTCTACATTACAATATTTGATTTTTAATAGATGTCTAGGGATCTGTAAAATATGATCAATTTGACTGTGATTCACGTCAACTTTCAAAACATCTTGCTTTGTCATTTAATATTAGTTACTATATTTTTCCTGAACTATTTGATTGTATTCATCCTAATATTTAGGATCCTGCTCTTAATATGACCATTGGTGGTTTTTGATATTTTTTATTGATTATTCTTTGTATACATGGATTTATCTTATGAAAATCATTCTAATTTGCCTTCGATTTCAATTTAATTTGATAATGTGGTTAAAACGGATTTTCTTGCAATTAAATTTTTTCACATAAATAATGCAATAGAATACCAAGACACTACCCTTTTATCATTTTTTTCATTCATAGCTCATGGAAAGATTGTTTAATGTTCACGTTTTAGTACCTCTTAATAAAATGGTTTTGTAGAATATAAACACTACACATTTTCAAAACTGTTCAGTTTCTTCTTATATCATCTTCTTGTCCTGAACCTTTCGAAGGTGAAGTAACTCTTATAGTACTTCCTACAATATTTCCATTATAAAAATCTCTATGTTTATTGTGGTGATTATTGCAATCTTTAAATTTTTTGGTTCTACTTGTTTTATCTATCTTGATTCACATAGACGCACTAAATTAGAACGTGGAGCCCGACTGTGTTGTTTGTTAGGATATGGCAATAAACATAAGGATTATCAATTTTGGGATCCTCTTTTTTAACAATATTAGTATTTGTTAACATGTTAATTTTTAGGAACATAAGATGATTGCTTCCTTATCTGCCTTTATAATCACTTCATGTGACACCCATATACCCCCTGGAAGGATATATGAATGCTACACAAAATAACACAAACAAATCAAAGCATACAAAAACTTCTAGTAAACAATTCAGGCAAACATACATTAAATTACATAGAACGTAACACAAACTCACTGAAAAATCTAAACCAAACTGAAGTATTGTTATTACAAACTTACAAACAAATTCACATATACATATCAGATACAAGTCCAAGAGTCAAACCAAATATTTGACATTCACAACAACAAAATAAGGAAGTTTTAGACGCTTATGCCTAGATGCATCTAATAAGTGTCTAAAATTGTTGGTGGGAGTAAAACCATTAAACAGAAAAATAAATAAATATAGTACAAAATAAATCAGACATGAAAATAACTTGCATTGGGTGTTAAACAAAAAAAACAACACATGAATAACAAAAATAAAAAGAAGCAGCAAAAAAAACACAAGTCACGGGCGTGAGTCACGCCCGTGAGAATCTAATAACCGTTTTAAACAAAGAGAGCCATGAAATTTCACCACTGTTCACCATTTGTCGTTGATCATGCTTAACAGGAGAGTCGCGATTCTCAGCATCTGTCACAGGCATGAGCGCGACTTTTTGGTCTTCTACATTTTGTTTATAATTCGTTAATTCAATTGCTAATTCTTTTTTAACGCCTAATTCAATTCATTTTCATATCCATTTTTTTATGTTATTTTATTTAAATTGTTAGCTAATTGTTTTTACTCCTTCTATGATTTTTATTTATTTATATAATTATTTAGTAAATTATTTATTCATTTATTTATTCACTTATGTATTTAATTATTTATTTGTCTTTATTCTAAAAGTCCATTAATTTTTGTTTGTTTGTTTAACTCTTTTTTTCTTGATAATGAGCATAAATATATATTTTTATCCTTATTATTATTAAGAACAAAATTAATAATAATAAGGAATTTAATAATAATATTAAATATAATGAATAAATTACAAAATAATTTAATAATAAGAATAATAGTAAGTAGAAAATTTATAATAATCATAATTAAAAACAATTAAATTAATAAGAATAATTAAAGAAATAATAATAATAATTAGTAATTTATTTCATTTTATTTTACATGTTTGTGTATTTATTAAATTCCCACCATGAATTCTTTTTATTTTTATCTTAATTTTATTTTAGTTATAAATTTTATTTTATTAAAATTTCCCCAACTATATTTTAGTAAAAACAATAAGGAATTTAAGAATAAATAATAATAATAATAATAATAATAATAATAATAATAATTTTCCCTGTAACTAGAAAATTAATAATGATTAATTTAATAATAAGAATAATTAAATTAGTAATAATAAGGAATTTAATAATAACAATAATAAATGTAATTAATAGAAATAATAAATTTAAAAATAATAAGTATATATACTCAAGTACAAAATTAATAACAATGATTATTGGTATATTATCAATTAATTGATTTATTAATATCAATAGTGACGGTAACAAAATTCTCACCCTCGTGAATGTCGCCCTCGTGCAAAAGCACGGGGGTGACCGACACCAAGATGTCATAAGCACGAGGGAGACAAAGTGATGACCTTTTACATGCCACCCTCGTGCTTGTACATGAGGGTGATTTTAATTTATTTATAATAAATAATTTAATTTAATTTAATTTGTTATTAATTTAAAAAATAAATAAAAATTTTGTTGAAATAAAAATTTAATTTATACTTTAAAAAAATAAATTATAATAATGGTATTATCAAATTTATAAAAAACTTACATTAAATATTTTTATCATATTTTATTATTCTTCTTATTATTAATTATTATTATTATTAATTTTCTACTTGAGTATATATACTTATTATTATTATTATTATTATTATTATTATTATTATTCTTCTTCTTCTTCTTCTTAAATCCTTGTTGTTTCTAATTAAATAAAGTTGGGGAAATTTTAATAAAATAAAATATATAATTAAAATTAAAATATGATAAAAATAAAATTTCTCACAGGCGTGAAAAGCAAGACGCACGTCGGTGAGAAACTTTCATCAGAACCATTGCAGTTTTAAATTTGTGTAGTCAATGAAATGAGTTTTTGAGTTCAAGAATAGGTTCAGGGTGATTTAGGGATGTGAGAAAAAACAAATCAGTGAAAAGAATGCTAGTTTATAAACTTCGAAAATTCAGAAAAAGAAGGCATGCAGAGTCCGTGCATGAACTTTTGGTTTTTGATGTTTGAGTTTTAATCTTAAGTTTTGATTTGTTTTTGAGTTGTTGAGCTTTAAGAAATTAAAAAATGAGGTTGTTATAAGTTAGAGAGGCTAGTTTTATTGAATGAGGAAGAAAAGAAAAGCTGGAGATGAGAGGAACAAGAAAAAAGAACATTAGCAATTCTGCTGGTTAAAAAACGGCTCGACTTTGGCAGAGGAGTGCGCAATGAGAAAAGAAGCGTGTTTAAATTTTTAACAAAACAAAGACATTTTAACAATAGACAAAATAAGACAGGATAATCTTGGACAGAGGATCCGGACTCCGTAAATAAGCCTACACTGGTCAGATTCCTAAAAGATAGCTGTCAGCGAATCATAATAGCAAAAGACTCTTACGTTCAGTTTATAACTTTTCTGTATGTGACCTATTTTTTTTCAACATATTTTCCATTCTCTGGTGCCCTGTCATTTCTTTCTGCAAATTTCTTGCCGTCATGAAGGATGTTTCACTGTCTGGGCATCCATTTGTCATCTGATATTGTATGTTGGTCAACATTTTGTTATAGTCTTACAGTTAAAAGATATGGCTGAAAGGCACCCAAAAGAACATAAGGCTAGCAAGTATAAGTTATATTGCCAATCATGACTTGGATTTTCAGAACTTGCCATCCAGCAGGATTCATTCAACTAGCGGGCTCACACGTGAAATTGGATCCAACGGCAACTCAATAGATCACCATATGCTACCAATATGGAATAAAAAACCAAAATGAGAGGGGCTGTTCAAGTTGAACCAGGCGTATGTATGATTTTTTCCTCCTTGCCAGGAGGTGGTAATGAACTCAAGCGGATCCGTTTTAGGTATTAAGACTCAATCACCCACCATGATCAACTCGTCAAGAATTTGTGAAACTTCTGATCGATTCTTATTAGGATCACCAAACCATAAACTACTCATGGTTTCTATCCTTGGATACATTACCATGTTTTAAACCTTAGCCTAAGGTTTCTTCTATACATAAGCACATCACTCTTCATAGTTCTGTACTGCCAGTTGTTGAAAATGATTTTGATGATGAAGTATCAAAATCTATGCTTTACACTTGAGCTACATTGAAATTCTGAAATGTCTAGAAAAAGAGAAGTTCTTCTATGTCTTGGTTGTGGCGGCCATATATATGTTCAAATGTTGATCACATCGTTTTGAAATACTCTATTCGTGGAGGGAAAACATTTGCTTATTCTTTTGAAGCTACTGGTTGTTTAAATAGGCTTGTCTAACGCATCAGGTTACTCAATAGCAAGTTGGGATTGTTTACTTGAGATTTATATGCCACTTTTATGAGCTACAGCCGTAAACAAGTCATTAAGTGGTGGGCAGAAAATGGGGCAACTATATGTGAACAGCGCGGTATACAAAATAAAGAGAAACAGCACGGAGGTTGGTGGTTTTAACCCTAGTTCATGTCAGTGGAATTTGTATTTGCATTTGTCTTCCCTCCGCCATATGTTTTCACCCAGAACTTGATACAGATGGAAAAGATACATAAAAAGAACGTAAGAGGAAGAGAAACAAAATTTAGAGCAACGTGAAATGTCATTGACACTCTTTATTGAGTTAGCATGGCTTCTCCTTTTTTCAAGTTATATAATGATTAAATTAAGAGTATTGCACATGAAATCAAATCTAGGTATTGGCAAACAAATAGGGAATTGTTTGGTTTGTTATGGGAATTAAAAGAAAATATTCAACCGTTACGTTCTTCTTCTTTTTTTTTTATGTAAGTGCGAAGCATTTTTAACGATAGTGACTCAAACAACCAAGCAACAACTCAGCTTATACACCTTTGGACCCACTGACCATGATGATTAATAGGTCATCAAGTTGTAACCCTGATTATTCACAACTCTTTGGCTTAGGCTTATCCCAGAAGGGAACGAAGGAAATTATAGAAAACGAATGAATCCAATTCTTAGCTTTTTCCTATTCCAGATTCCAATCAAAGATGCAACTTTGATAATTAGACACAATGTCCATCTCCATCAAAATGCAACCACCGAAAGTGGTTGTATTTATTTAAAGTAACTCAATTCCAACAAAAGATGATTGTAGCTTTCAAGACAGTCTGCTTCACAAAACCCTCCAAACAATTATCTTGAATGACAATGCCGTAGACGTAGTTTGGTTCTTTTCTTTTTTTTTTTGGGTGTGGTTGATCAAATTTGAAGCCTACTGTTAGACCCTTAAATTTCGGAGTACTACTCAGCAACCTTTATGAGGAACTTTAGGAGGGAAGTTAGCTAGATTACACGCATGAGGGAGACATGCAAAAATACTAAGGCAAATGTGGGTGAGTGGGATCGGACTTGATACGAATTTTGGTAGAGTCTCAGACCTTGTGGAGATTGACTCGAACCAGGCTAAAGACTTGATGGACTAAGGACTGGCCTATGCTCGGATGGATGGACAATGACTCAGGCCAGTGTGCTATGTGGGCTTCGACAAGATCACACTGCATCATCAGTGGATAGAGATCGTGGGGAAGATCTTGGATGATGTGACGATGATGAAGAGTTAGAGTTACAGTAGGACTCGACATCTGAAGATAGTGGAGATCTTCGAGGATAAGGATGCTAGTTTCCTAGTTGAATATAAACTCTATCTTTCTGTTATCTTGTAGATTCTATCTTATCAATTAGAGTCCTATTTGGATGAGAGTGTCATCCAATTGGTCCACGTGATGTAATCTTATAGAGATAGATGTGATCTTAGCACGATCTTAGGCAGTTCAGTTTGAGTGGGATTCTGAATGTAACTTGACATACAAGTTAGAATGCCTATATATAACTCATTAGAGCTTTGCACTCAACTCACTTGGAGAGAGAGCATTCCTTGTATTCTTTTGAGGGAAAGTAATATAAAGTTGGGTTGACCATATCTCTCTTATGTTCCTTTGTTGCCTTTATTTCTTATTGCTTTCGTAGCATTGTTTCTTCGAGTGTGCGAGGTAAACACTTCGAGGGTCGTTGAAGGCTAAAGTCTTGCTTAAATGGACCTAAGTGACATTGTCGTGCAAAGGGTGTGGTGATCAACTTTGGTGAAAGTTCAAGTCCCAAGGTGACCTTTATATCAACTGGTATTAGAGTCAAATTTTGATATGGTAGTAGGCAACTTGACAGAACGAGTGACTAGGATAGAAGCAATCATTGGGCCAATTCCTTAAGGGGAGGAAGAGGTCACATCTCACAATACTTGATTTGAGATATTGGAGGTGCGGATCCAACAGTTGCAACAACAGATGGCGGATATGTTGAAGGCACAGGAGGAGGCCCAACTAGAGATCACCGTACTGAGGCTTGCCATTGCAACTCTAGATGTCGAGCAGGTTGAAAGCTCTACACCACAACTTTCCTTTATGAAGGTACGTGAACCCAGGGTGTTTGAAGGCGTGTGGGATGCTAAGGTGTTGGAGAATTTCTTGTAGGATATGGAGCACTACTTTGCGGCTGCTATGGTACTCGATGCTAAGAAGGTCAATATGACGGCTACGTACTTGGATGGGGATGCCAAGCTCTAGTGGAGGACGAGGACCTCTGTGGAAATTAGTGCGGGTAGAACTCCTGTGGAATCGTGCGTGCAGATGAAGAAGGAGCTCAAGGATCAGTTCCTTCGCATGAATACTTCTTGGCTCACAAGGGATGCCTTGAAGAGACTCAAGCAGGATGGATCAGTAAGGGATTATGTTAAATCATTTAGTTCTCTAATGCTGGTGAGAATATGTTAAAAGCGGACAAGCTTTTCAATTTTCTGTCTGGGTTACAACCGTGGGCTCAAATGGAGTTATGAAGGCAAAACGTGAAGGAAGTGCTTGGAGCAATCGCGAACGTAGATGCCTTGGTGGATTTTCGAATGGAGAAAGAATCTAAGGCGAGCTCCTTAAATTCTTCCAAGGGCAAAGGCCACGCCTAACAGAAGAAGACCGAGGGGAAGAAGAAGAAAGAATTCAAGAAGGGGGATTTCAAAGGTAAGGGCAAGCAAAATGGTGGCTCTAAGAATAGGGAGACGTCCTCGAAGAAGGGCAAGGTTGCTTGTTACTTGTGCGGCGGTCCACACTTTGCCAGAGAGTGCCCAAGAAAGGAGAAATTGAATGCCCTAATTGTCGAAGAAGATAGTGAATCTTTGGAAGATGCGGCGCTAAATTCGATCGCCTTGCTTAATGCGGTTAGTAACGAGTCGGTTCCTTTTGATAGACTAATGTACTTGGGTGTACAAGTTAGGGAGAAAGACGTGACCGTGATGGTGGATACAGGTGCAACCCACAGTTTCCTAAGGGAAAGGATGGTTCAGAAGTTAGGCATAAGGGTGTCCAATGCCTCGATGAAGATTCAAACCCCTGTGGGGAAGGCACAAGCAGTTACGAGAATTGTTTACAATGTTCTAGTCAGAATTGGAAGTTGGGGTGCTAAGATGAATTTCATTATCATACCATTGGAGGATTTCAAGATGATATTGGGGTTCGATTTCCTTAAAGCAATAAAGGTGATGCTGTATCCGAGTTTGGGAGGTATGATATTAATGCAAGATCAAAATTTCTTCTACGTGAATTGTTGTAGGTTCGATGGTGGAACGACGAATGCTATCACTTCGGTAGGACATGTTTTGACCATGAGCATCGAGAAAGGGTTGAAGAAAGGCATAGAGACCTATCTCTCTGCCATGTGGAAAATCAGTGAAGACCACGTGGTCGAAGTCCTTGATGCTGTTGCAAATTTGTTGAGAGAGTTTCGGGAGGTGATGTCGAAAGAGTTACTGAAAACTCTTCCACCTTATCGTTAGGTAGATCACAGGATCGAGTTGGTTCCTGGAGCAATCCCACTTGCACATGCCCCATATAAGATGTCCCCGATAGAATTGGCGAAACTTCGGAAACAACTTGGTGAGTTGTTGGAGGCAGGGTTCGTCCAACCATTTAAAGCTCCATATGGTGCCCCAGTATTGTTTCAAAACAAGTAAGATGGTACACTTCTGATGTGTGTGGACTATCGAGCGCTGAACAAGGTAACGATAAAAAACAAGTATCCGATACCTTTGGTTCAGGATTTGATGGATAGATTGTCAAGGGTTGAGGTGTTCACTAAGTTGGATCTTCGGATTGGGTATTGGCAAGTGTGGATAGCTGAGGGTGATGAGCAAAAGACAACGTGCGTACTCGGTATGAATCCTATGAATTTTTAGTTATGCCATTTGGATTAACTAACGCCCCTGCTACATTTTGCAACCTTATGAATGATGTGCTATACAATTTCTTAGATGAGTTTGTGGTGGTCTATTTAGACGACATCGTGGTGTATAACACTAATATGGAAGAACATGTGAAACACTTGAGGCGAGTGTTCAAAAGACTGAGGTAGCACAAGCTCTACGTGAAGATAAAGAAGTGTGAGTTTGCCCAGTCGAAGAAAAGATTTTTGGGTCACGTGGTGAGCAAGGGTCAGGTTAGAATGGATCCGAGGAAGGTGAAAGTGATAGTTGAGTGGCAAGCCCCCACGATAGTATGAGAATTGCGGAGTTTTCTCAGCCTGGCGAACTACTATAGGCTGTTCATTATAGGATACTCCAACAAAGTGGCGCCATTGACAGACTTGCTGAAGAAGCAGCAAGAGTGGTGTTGGTCGACTGCATGTGCGGAGGCATTCGAGAAACTTAAAACCGCTATCTCAACCGAACCGATGTTGAAGCTGCCCATGTTCGATCTTCCATTTTAGGTATATACTGATGCTTCGGACAAAGCCATTCGTGTAGTCCTTGTACATGAGGGTCATCTAGTAGCATTTGAGCGTCGAAAGCTCAATCGTACGGAGCAACGTTACTCAACCCACGAGAAGGAGATACCTACGGTGGTGCATTGCCTTGAGACGTGGCGAGTATATTTACTGGGAATCAGATTAGTTGTTCGAACGGATAATGTTGCTAACACATTTTTCAGGACCCAAAAGAAGTTGTTCGCAAAACAAGCCCAGTGGCAGGAGTTTCTTGCCATGTATGACTTCACGTGGGAGCATAAACCGGGGAGGCACAACAACGTGGCAAATGCCTTGAGTAGGAAGGAGGTATTTGTGGCCCTTTATTCGGTCACAAGGGTGGAGTCCAACTTGTTGGATCAAATTAAAGCGGCAACTCCATTAGACACTATGTACTGTAAGTTGATTTCTCAAGTTAAGAAAGGTGTTGTATGCAAGTTTTGGCTTGACGATGATGGGCTTTTGATGACTAAGAGTAGTCAAGTGCATGTGCCGAGTTTTGGTGGATTGCGAAAATAGTTGTTAAAGGAGACGCATGACTCGCAGTGGGCTGGTCACCCAGGAGTCCAACGAATGCTAACGCTCCTATCTCGTTCTTACTTTTAGCCGAAGATGGAGAATGACGTGGAATGTTACATCCAAACGTGCCTCGTGTGTCATTTGGATAAGCCAGAGAGAAAGAAGGAAGTTGATTTACTATAGCCCTTATCCATCCCCAAGAGACCGTACATGTCTGTTTCAATTGATTTCATTAGTAGGTTTCCAAAGGTGGACAATATGGCAACAATCATGGTGGTGGTTGACAGATTCTCCAAGTATGAGATCTTTGTGCCAACTCTGGTGACTTATCCCTCGGATGTTTCGACCGAGCTGTTCTACAATAATGTGGTCAAGTATTTCAAAGTTCCAGTGGAAATTATGAGCAACCGAAATGCTAAATTTACGAGCCAATTCTGGACGTCCCTTTTTAATATGATGGGTTGCGATTTAAAGTTTTCAACGGCAAATCACCCACAAATTGATGGCCAAATAGAAAGAATTAATGGTTTGTTAGAGGAGTACCTATGACATTATGTAAGTGTAAGTCAGCGTAATTGGTTGAGTTTACTTGATACTGCAAAGTTTTGCTATAACTTGCATAGATCTTCGGCTACGGAGAAAAGTTCCTTTGAGATTGTGTTGAGACAACAGCCTCTCACACCACTGGAGATTGCTCAACAAAGGAGAGGTGGCAAATGTTATGCGACATATAAGTTTGTGATGGAGAAGCAAGAGTTGTTAGATGTGGCAAGGGAAAGTCTTCAAAAAGCTTCTTGATGGATGAAAGAGCAAGCGAATCTTCGGAGGAGACCATTAGAGTTTAATGTGGGAGATAAAGTTTTGTTGAAACTAACCCCAAAGATTTGGAAGAAGATCTCGAGTTAGCAAGTTCATAGAGGTTTGGTGTCGAAGCACGATAGACCGTTTAAAGTGCTGCACAAAATGGGGAACGTGGCATACAGATTGAAGTTGCCCAAATGATTAAAGGCTACTTTTCATGTTAGTTTCTCAAGCTTTACTATGAGGATGCATCAGATCCAAATAGGAGTCAGGTGAAGCGGGTGCATCGGTTGTGAGAAAAAGTTCGAGGATCAAGTGGAAAAGATCCTAGATCATCAGACAATGGGTCAACATAAGAAGAACCGACGGATCGAGTTCTTAATTCAGTGGAAAGGTAAACCTATCGCGGAAGCTAAGTGGTAGAAAGATAAAACCTTGTGGCAATTCGAAGATCAGGTGAATGCTTACCTTTAGACTAATTCGACGAGGGCATCGAATCCATCTGGTAGGGGTGGTTTATTAGACCCTTAAATTTTAGAGCACTTCTCAGCAACCTTCATGAGAAGCCTTACGAGGGAAGTTAGCTGGATTATACGCAAGAGGGAGGCATGCGAAAATACTAAGGCAAATGTGGTCGAGTGGGATCGGACTTGGTACGAATTTTGGTAGAGTCTCGGACCTTATGGAGATTGACTCAACCTAGGCTAAGGACTTGATGGACTAAATACTTGGCCCATGCTAGGATGGATGGACCATGACTAACGGACTTGTTGAGCGAAGAATTGGATCAAGCCAGTGTGTTATGCGGGCTTCGGCGAGATCACACTGCATCATCAGTGGATAGAGATCGTGGGGAAGATCTTGGATGATGTGGCGATGACGAAGAGTTAGAGTTACAGTAGGACTCGACATCTAAAGATAGTGGAGATCTTCGAGGATAAGGATGCTAGTTTCCTAGTTGAATGTTAACTCTATCTTTCTGTTATCTTGTAGATTCTATCTTATCAGTTAGAGTCCTATTTAGATGGGGGTGTCATCCAATTGGTCCACGTGATGTAATCTGATAGAGATAGACGTGATCTTAGCACGATCTTAGGCAGTTCAGTTTGAGTGGAATTATGAATGTAACTTGGTATACAAGTTAGAATGCCTATATATAGCTCATTCGAACTTTGCTCTCAACTCACTTGGAGAGGGAACATTCCTTGTATTCTTTTGAGGGAAAGTAATATAAAGGTTAGGTTGACCATGTCTCTCTTGTGTTCCTTTGTTACCTTTATTTTTATTGCTTTTGTAGCATTGTTTCTTCGAGTGTTCGAGGTAAACACTTCGAGGGTTGTTGAAGGCTGAAGTCTTGCTTAAGCGGACCTAAGTGAGATTGTCGTGCAAAGGGTGTTGTCGATCAACTTCGGTGAAAGTTCAAGTCCCAAGGTGACCTTTGTATCACATACCATCCCACTTTTTAAAAAAGATTTGTCTTTGTTTAGATGTATGATACCACTGGACAGATGGTTAATTGCACCAAAAGTTTGGTGTAAGTATCCATACGCAAAAACGTAAAGATAGTGCTTGTTTGGAGGATATTTTCCTACGAATTTACTATCCGAAAGAAATTACCCCATGATTTATACCCATTTGGGTTATCTTTTTTTGAAGATTTGCAATTACCTACAAGCAAAAAAGAGAGAAAAGGAATATTTGAAGGATAGAAAAGCAAGTAAGAAGCAAATGAAAGGGCTCTTAGTTTCCTCTCTAAACCATATGTTATCGAACACAATAATTATAGTGTGAAAAACGAGATGGAATCTTTTGTCTAACTCTGTCCAATCGAAAAACATTGTCATTTCTACTTAAATTTTACAAATTCTGTTAATCTTCCAAATTTCATGGCTTATGAGCTAAGCCGACCTTAATTAACATCCTCCTCGTCTTCATCTTCATTCTTACAAAACCAAAAATTTTCAGACATTCCCCTTCTTTTCAACACTAACGTTCCCCAGATTACTTCACTATCACTGATCATCAAATCCTTGGAAGACCATCACCACTTATAACCTTTCTCACTATCTCGTCTCTCTTCACCCCCTTCGTATACCTTATAATACCCAGATTCGCGAATCTCAACCACATCAAAGTGTGTGACTTTTACAGAGACCTTGATTCAATTCTTGACCTAATCTCTCGATGTGGATTACATATTGTATTTCCAGCCAATCCCACTTTCCTTTGATCTGTTTGAGAAGGTTGGGATCAAAAGTGAGGAATTTAAAGAGACTTGACTATTTAAAGATTGGCTCTCTTCCGAATAATGATTTTTCAAAAATTGGGTCGTTGTTTCCGCTGCTTGATTTATCAACGAAGATCAAGAAGTTTCTTAAGATAGATATTTCTGGTAATCATTTTATTACATATAGGTCGCTGCTTGTGTTGTCTTTGAACTGTATGTTACGTATTGAAGTAGTGATTATCTCATATAATGGGATTGTTATGGCTATGCGAAGTATTTCTAGTTTGGGTTCAATTCAATTGGATGGAATTGGAATCCCTTATATTGATTCGTGTTTTCTTTTGCAAAATGTTTGAGTGAGCTTGATCTCTCAAATTTGATTATCTCTGATGAATTACTTAGTTTAGTTGTAGAATCTTATCTTCCAATCAACAAGCTGACTATCTCCCATTCTTATGATTTCTTGTTTTTCAGAGTCTCCTGTTTGTTTGCTGCATAAGTTTCAGTCACTTGGATAATTGGATATTGAAGGGGATAATTTCCTCACAGACGAGTCCATTATTGAGCTATCCAATTATTTTCGTAACTTAAGCTTTATAAACATCAGTTTGTGCTCTAGATTGACAAGCTCAACCTTCTTTACACTTATGGGAAACTGTCCTTCACTCGAAGATCTCATAATGGAGAGGACTAAACTTGGTGTTGAACATATAGTGAAATATTTGATCAATCGTCAAGTTAAGTCTCCTAAGCTTGATAGGGAATAGTAACTTGAGTGATGAAGAAATAAAAGATATTGCCTTGTCTTGCCGTGGATTAGAAGTGCTAAAGATCAGTTATTGTCCTTCTATCATAGAAGAAGGGATCAGAGAATTTCTGAGAAACTGCAAGGAAATCATGCATTTGGAGATGAACAGATTTCTGGGGATAAAGAATATTGATTTAAAATTTGAACAACCTAAATTGGAGATATTGCAAGAAAAGGGACCAAGAATAGACAATGAAGCATTGCAATGATTTCAAAAAAATTCCCTGGATTGATGCAACTGGACCTGGAGGATGATAGGTGTGCATTAGTCTATGTTTTTTTATGTAATTGGCATATGTTTTCTTGCATACTTGTTGATTTTTATTATAGTTTAGGATTCATTTTGTATAGTTTTGCTTAGTTTGATTTCCATTGTTGTTCTTTTATGTTTGATGTTAATTTAAGGTAAGAATTGACTATTTGTTGTGTAGGAAGGAAGATCGAGCAACTTGGAGATTGAGCTAGAAATCAAGAGGAGAAGAAAAGAGGAGTGCATCTGTGATCAATTCCCAAGATCGTGGGAATCATGCCAATTCCTACGAGCATGGGAATCATAATCCGAGACAATATGCAGGGCTTCATTAAACTTAGGGTTATTAGACTATTTAAGCATCACTAAGCCTCCATCTTGGGTAGGACGAAACCCGTATGTAGAAAGACCATCTTTGGAGTGAAGAACATATGTTTGGAGCCTTGGGGAAGGATTGAAATCAAGGATCATCATCAAGATTAGGCAAAATAGCACATCAGCACCAAAATTTCCAAATTTTGGCAAAGAAGAGAAGGAGTCTTGTTATTCAATTTTTTGTCAATTTTACTTCTTCTATTCTTTGTAAAAT
>JAOTAY010000189.1:11246070-11260854 GCA_025629805.1 Erythroxylum baracoense
TTCACTTATATGTGTATGCATGAACATGTCAAGACAATTCTAAGCACTTATACATTATTCCAAATTACTATTTTACCTTTCTCATTGGTGATGGGATGTTACATTATGTGATCACATAATATCCAAACTCTCATTCGTTCTTACTTGATTCACATTGCTCATCTCCTTTGAATCACATTTGTATTTCTATGAACACTTTCATTCCTATAATCATCTCTAAATTTTTAGATTTTGTTTCATTAGTATCAACCATTCATGCCTAGATTTTAACCTTGATTATCACCCTAAACATATCAAAATTTAATCACTTAATCCATCATCCAACTAAGTTCATTTCAAGATTCATTCAAGCCTAAATGCATCGTAAGAAAGTACCTTACCATTTGTTATTTCAAACATCACTTAAAAGTTGACATTTCTCTCTTTATTTCTGCCCATAATCATTTTGGAACTTCCTATGATCGTGACAGAAGCTAATGCAATTGGCCGCGATCATGGGGACTCTGCCACAATTGTGACAGAACCTAAATAGTCTAGGCCACGATCGTGGGGGCTACGCCACGATCATGCTCTACCTTTTCTCCCTTCATTTTTCCACGAATTCAACATATTTTGAACAACCATTAACACTCCAATTTTTCCATAATTCATATCCATTTATGCAACTTCATTTCATACTAATCTGACTACCATATTGATTGCATTAAATCTCACAATTTCTACCTATTGATTTATTTTCATTCTCTTGATCTTATCATAGAAGAATTCTTAACTTTTCTATATTTTACTCTTTCATACTAAATCAAAAAAATCTTCTCCATAGTTTATAGTTTAAACTTCATAACCTCATCATTTTATCTCTATTTAACTCAATAACATCCATAAAATAACCCATAAATCATTATTTATCAATCATACAAAAATAAAACATGATTTCTATCATTCACTATCATCTTAGTTCTTCTCATTTCAAGAACATTTTACTAGTCTTTTCTTTAAAATAATTACACCTTTATGTTAAAGAAACAAAGAGAAGGAGTTGGGTAAAGATCAACTTTGTGAATGTTGGTGAGAAGATCGTGAGTGAAGAAAAAGAGAAGAAGATAACGAAGAGGATGAGAGTGTTTTGTAAATAAAATATTATGTGGGTTTTAAAACTTGGTAGGTGTCATGACACCTTCCACTTAACTAATTTATGCTAATGTCCTTTAACTTTTGTAACCAATATCATTTAATCTCTAGTCTATTTTTCTCCTAATCTCCAAGCTAATTGTCACCTAATTTTTTATGACACTTGTTAATTATTTCTATTGCCATATATCAACTATTTCTACTACCATTTATCAATTTATCTTGCCACTTGACATTTTTCTTAGTCTAAAAGTACTCATAATTTTCTAATTCTCTCAATTTTCAGCAAATAATTCCAAATTAATAATTATAAATTTCCAAATCAAAATTCATGACATAATAATTCACAATTCACATTATGATCATTTAAAATCATTCATACCCCAAAATATGTCAATTGAGTGCATAAACAATTTTTATAATGTGTACAAAAATCAATATTCACGTGTGTGTATGATTATGCTAGTGATATGCATGTAAATGTAATGTATTCTCATAATTTCTCACTGCTATTTCGCATATACAGAAATCTAGGGTTCTAACCCTTAGTACGGGAAATCAGGATATTACACTTCTGCTTCACCTTCCTCCTCTTTCTCCTCCGCGATCGTTTCTTTCTAAATGTGTTCATAGGATCCTTAATATCTTCCTATTGTCCTTGAGATTCGGTTTCTTTGATGTTAATTGGGAGTAAGGGCAAACTGTTGTCATTCTTCAATACAGTGAAGGTAATTTGATGCTTTCCGGCCATCAAAGTTAGTTCACCACCATCAACGTCAATTATTGAGTTGGCAGTAACCAAGAATGGTTGTCCAAGGACTATAGGAGTTTCCACATCTTCGCCAATATCCAATACAAAGAAGTCTATGGGGAAGGTAAATATATCAATTTATACTTGCACATCCTTGATAATCCCCTTCGACCGATAAATTGTCCTGTCTGTTGTCTTCAATAGCATCGTAGTGGGTTCTAACTCTTCTAACCCCAATTTTTGACTAAACGTATAGGGTATCATATTAATACTCGCTCCTAAATCTGTGAATGCCCTGTTTATTTTAACTTCATCGATACTGCAAGGAATGTAAAAATCTCCTGGGTCCTTTTTCTTCTGTGCTATAGTAGGGTTTTCTTTCACTATGCAGTCCTTAACTTTCTTCTTGAATGATTCCCTTAATGCGAGCCTCATTTGTAGATGTTCTATTATGTCCTTAACATTGTTTAATTCAACCTCCTTAGAATTCCTCATCGCCTTACTTGAAATTGACTTCCACTGAGCTAGATTTGGTATTGCTTGGAAGAGTTCCTACATTCCGAGTTGAAAGTGCCTCTACTAGTTGACCTATTTGGACCTCCAGATTGTGTATTGAAGAGGTGTGGTTCTTGGTGACTTGCTTGAACTTGCCTTCAAGCCTCCTATGCACATCCTCCATGTCTCCAATTTTATCCAAAATTCTATCCAACTTAGACTCCATTGACCTTGGTTTATCTTGTTGGAAATCTGGTTGTCTTTGAGGTTTCAACTGTGCTCTAACATTGTTCGTCCACTAAAAGTTAGAGTGATTCTTCCACCCAAGTTTGTATATGTTGGAGTGAGGATTGTTTCCCCCTCCTCGTCCATATTGAGCTTCTACATAATTAATTTTCTCCAGATCGTCAACCTTCATTAAGAAGTAGTCCACTGTATCATGGTCCATCTGTCTACAAAGTTCACACTTTAGTTGTACGTCTTTTACCGAAGCTGAGAACGAAGCCTTCATGTTATTGAGTTGTTGAGTTAAGTTGCCAATTTTCGCCTGCATCTTCGTCATTTGATCAATAGCTGTAACTTCTTTTTTTCGGAAGGTAGTGGGTTTTCTACTCCGCTCGTTCGTCCATATGCAGCTATTACTCGTCATCTCCTCTATTAGCTCTTCTACTTCATCTACCGTCTTTCTCAACAGTGATTCTCCTGAAGCTGCATCAGTCATGCCTCTTATATGTGGGGTTACTCCATTATAGAATGTTTGCAACAATAACTCTTTAGTTAAGTTATGGTTTGAGCATTTCTATTGCAAGTCCTTGTATTATTTCCACGCTTCATAGATTGATTCCCTGACACTTTACTAGAAGTTAGTAATCTCATTGATAATCTTCATGGTCTTGGTAAGGAGAAACTACTTGTCTAAAAAGGCACAAACTAGTTAATCCTAAGTGGTGACATTGGCTGGGTTGAGAGAGTGGTGCCAGGCCTTTGCTTTATCTCTTAAGGTAAACGGGAAAAGCATAATTCTTACCGCATCTTCTAACATATGATGATATCGAAAGGTATCACAGATTTTAAGGAAATTTACTATATGGCATTGGGATATTCATTCGTTAGTCCATAAAATTGTACATTCTGTTAAAGCATATATGAGAGGGCTGGTTTAATTTCGAAAGAAGCTGCTTATACGGGTAGCCCAGCTACCCCTTGGTTAGTCACATTGAACCTTGGTCTCATGAAATCCGTAAGGATTCTTTGTTGATGTCCTTGGTTCACTTTGTGATCCAATCTTGCTGAAATTCCTCGGTCATTATTACTTTTACAATTTCTTCTTTTTCTTCATACCGAGCTTTCCTAATTGATCGTTCTAATCGAGCGATATCTAGCTCTAAGGTTTCAGCTGCATGACTCGAACTTCTCATGACTCTTGTATTCATACAAGGGCACGGACTCAGAAATAAAAAGAAAGAATAGAAAATAAAAAATAACTAAAATGCCTTAAAACTAAAGAATTAAACTAATCCTCTCCCTGGAAACAATGCCAAAAACTTGATTAGGTGTTTGATTATGTGTAAGTTTTAATTTTTAACCCTCGATAATCTGTAAACGTACGGTTCATTAATGTAGTACCAAAGGTGTTGATCCCATGAGGAGGGAGTTAATCTAATCCTAAAATATAAGGGCAGAGACAATAACAGAAATTTAAATTGCACGAAACTGATATGAGAACTTAACTCAATCAATCAAATTAAAAATCAAACACGAATATACAAATTATTAAGCAATTGCAAAATGCCCAAGAATCAACCGAAAGAAATTACCAATTGAGAGAAAGGGAAATTTACCTATCCTTAATGTTAACCTAACTGACTATGAATTATCATATTATTCATTCTAGACTATAGTAGGGTTGATTATTCTCTCTCGAGTTATAATCATTAGCCCTAAATCATAAACCCTAATCAGATTATGAAGGTTGCAATCTCTTAATTCACAACCTATCCAAAACTATAATTAGTTCTGAAGTTCTCTAATAAACTATCGAAAACCTATGCAAGATCTCTTTGCACAAGTTCTCGATCTGATTCAATTCTTGTTCTATTAAATCACCTAGCTCTTGTTAGTCTAATTTAATCAATTTTCATTCGATTCACCCTCTTAGTTTATTATCAAATTATGCCATCGCAGAATTTAACCACAACAAATCCAATAAACACATAAACAATAAGATTTCATTAATTCAAGAGTAAAATTTCAAAGGTGAGTTTAGAACATCCTCTACATTCTAGATCCTATCATCAACTATTCAATTCAATTCTATACAATAATAAAATTAAAATTAAATAGGAAATACAATATAAATGAATGATGGGAGGCAGCGATATCGGGAAACTCCTGATTCGGGAAGTACTTTTAATTAACTTTTTCTCCTCTTCTCTCTTCTCTCTTCTCTCTTCCTTCTTGTCTTCCTCTATCTCTCGATGATTTCTCCTTAGGGTTTCTCAAGGTGGCTGATGCAAAATCTCTTTACTACTTCTTTTCCTGTTCTTTAAATTCCTTTTGTGTTTTGATTAGCCCTAGGATTTTTCGGGTTCAGAAAGGTCCAAAAATTCCCTCGAAACTTGACGTTCTTAAATGTCTGCGTGTCTGCCTGACGCAGGCCACAATTATGGGCCACATCTGAGCCTTCTATCACGATCATGGCATGTAGGCCACGATCGTAGGCTGTTCCTTACGCTTCTTTCATGATCATGGCAATCAGGCCATGATTATTGGCCAACTCTATTGCTTTTTTCATGATCATAGCCTGACATGCCATGTTTATGGGCTGTTATTTCGGCTCAAATGTCTCTAAACTTCTCCATTCTTCGATGATGACCCTGAAACATTAGCAAACATAACAAGGTACCTAAAAATATAATATTTAAGCTTAAAGATTTATACTAACCCATAAAACACTTAAAACCTAAATAATTAACAAACTATCACAATTCTAACTTAAACACATACTAAATGATTGAATTAACATCTAAACACATATCAAACTATGCCCTAAATCATGATGCAATTTACACTTATCAAGTATCAAAGGTAGTTACCTCTCAAGATTGGGGCTGGAATGCCTGTTAAAAGACTCAACAAATACCTGATGAAGTTTTGATTAAAACGCTAAGGAAATAGGTATGAAAGCGAAATGGAACCTTAAAATTGAAAATATAATTATGTTATGCAATTCTGTAAATTTGTCATGAGTTCATATTTCTTAGAAAAATTTTTATATGAATTATCTGGACTCGATCTAGATTTGATAAATTCTATTAATAAGATAATTACTTCATTATTTGAAGAAGTTATTTATATTATAACAGATAATGATAATTTAACAACAGAAGATTTGTTTAGGATCACTTTAATTTTCAAAATTTTGAAAAGTTTAGATCTTATAAATTTTTTTATCTTATCTAGAAATTAGATTAAGCTTTTTATATGATAAATTAATGTGTTGTATTTATGATGTTGTTCTAACTGGATTAAATTCTATGATATATGGGTTAAGTTTTGTGATATGTGTTGGCTTGGGACAAAATGTATGTGTTGGCTTGGGACAAAATGGTATTAGAGCCATGATAGTTTGGTGTCCTATTTGTGAAGATATTCATCATCAAATAAAAGATATGAGAAGATGAATAGATTGGAATAATACTCGTATAGAAGAATTTAAAAAGATATATTCTCATATTAGACTTGTTAATTATCTTACCTTAGACATTTTCCTAGATTTTAATCAAACTATTATAATTTATGAGATTGAAAATTGGCATCTCTCTAAGGAATATAAGATATTAAATCTTCGATTTTCTAAACATTATAAGATACATCTAAAAAAAGGATATTAGGATGAGTAATTGCTCTTATTGTAATTATCTACTTTCTAAAGTAAATAAAGTTGATGCTTTTATACAAGAATCTCATATTGAATTACAAATTTTTTTAAATAGATATGATTATTTATTATTTTCTAACTTCCATAAAAGGGTTGTACAATCTATCAAAATAAAGCTATAAGAAGTTGATAAAAAATCAACAGAATAAAGATTTACAAAAAGAAACTCTTTTAGAATTAACTAATCATTATAAACTTGATCATTGAAATGAAGGACAACAAATATTTGAAGATTAAACCTGAAGGATTAAAAATAGAAAATGATATGGCTAAAATACAAAAAATGATAGAATATTATAGAAAATCTATTCTTTTAAGTATTACTAATCTTTAAGAGCAAATTATTAATTTGCATAATTTGGTAAAAATGATGAATCAAAAGGAAACAAATAATGGATCTAGTAGAAATCCAATGGAAAAACAAATATTTGATTTAATTCTACAAATGAAAATACCTCCTAATCATAAATAAATGAAAAATTTTATACCAGGATCTGTTCAAAGATTGCATAATTAAACAAACAGATAGAAAGACTTAGCTTAGAGATTTTAGTTCATATTAACCCGATACCTATAAACAAGAAGTTCATTTAAACCCTAATATAAGTGATATTCCTAATACTTCCCAAAATCCTCCAAAATATTCCTCACAAAGTTTTAGTAGACCTAATAAAGGATATGATGGAACTTATATGGTAACTAAAGATAGAGATGTATTCACCCCTACAGATAAAATGAGAAATGAATATATAAACCCTTTTAGGATCTATTTAGATATTGACTTTATCCAAGACATTGAAGAAGTAATTGATAAATGGCAAACTACTCTTCGAGTATCTGTTTCTATTAATAAAATAGATTATGAAACTACAAAGCAATTCTTAGAAAAAACACTATTAAATAGTTCACTTAGATTTTGGAAAAATTTAGATGAAAACCTTAAAAATTCTATATTCAATTCTGATAACGATATAGGTAATTTAGTAACTAGAGTAGTCGAAGCATTTTCATTGGAGTTTTTAGGAGAAGAAAATATTTTAAAAGATAAAACTATTATAGGAAAATATGTTATTGCTTTAGAAAGACTTCAACTATGTGACGTGTGAAATTAATAGATATATTTGTATTTTCCTAGATTACTATTATCATATTTATAATCCAGTAGATGCAAAGATACCTAATCTTGTGTCTAATTTCTATTAAGCTTATAAACCTTTATATTTTGATTTTGGTCACAAATTCTTATGTTTTAATCCAAAGTTGAATAGATTGAGTGAAAATGACGTAAATGTTGCAGGAATGTTGAATGGATAATGTTTTGAATATAGCATGAAAAACAAGAATACTTATGCATGAAAGAATGAAAGATAACGTGACTATATTTTGTGAATGTTACATGAAAAACAAAAACAACTTTGCAAGAAAATGGTGTGACTAAGTGTCACGCCCATGATAACCCTTGTCATGGGTGTGATAAGGGAGTCATGTCCATGAGTTCCATAGTCACGAGTGTGACAATTCTACTACACTCACTTTTATAGTTATGTGTCAAGCATGTAGGTGATGGAGGACGAAACCTAAACCTAAACCTAGACTTTGTGTATAAATATAGATGTTTGTAAAGCAAAAAAAGGCTGGAAACGAGGCTGAATCAAGAAGCTGGAGGCGGATAACAGATAACAATCGGCTGGTGAAAAAAAAAGAGAGAAGGAGTAGAGAAAGAAGGCCAAGATGAAGTTGGGGAGTATATATTCTTCTGGGTAAGGCAGGAGGCAAGAGCCAATACAGAGAGCTTCAGAATTGCAGAAGCACTACCACCAACTCCTTCATCCGACCACTCATTTGCTTACTCATTCTGTTTTATATCTGCTGCACTATTGAATCTGTCTGTTAAACTTATTACTCTATTAGTTCTTTGATAGTTCATTTCGGTTTACTCACTCTGTTTATTGTTTTAATAATTCTTTGTTACTGTTAACTATGGGATTAAAGTATATAAAGATGATGAACTGTGTTTATTCCATGATGGGTTGATTTCTTGTTCTTGAGAATTAAAGTAGCCAATTTAGTCGATTATGCATGATAAAGGGACTGTTTTTATTGTCTTATTATTTGCTATAATTTTTATGCTTATTGGATGTAATAGTGTGGCCAAATTTTGCATCATTTTGATGTTAAATGAAGAATCGAGAGAAGAAGTTTAATATTAGAATAAGAAACCATAGATGCTTAAGTTTTGAATTAGAAATATATTAACTTAAGAGGGTAATTATTAGTTTGGTTTACATAATTGATTTGGATGATAAACTTGTCAAATACGAAAGTTAGATTGAGTTTATTGTTTGAATTGATTTTAGGACCCAATTGATAATTTTAGTAAGAAAATTGTCCAATTAATTCCCCTTAGTCATGCATGGGAGACTCAATTAATGAAGTTAATTTCTCAAGAGTTTTCCAAACTGATTGATCGAATCTTTCTTTTCTTCTAGTTAAATTAGTTCAAGTTTTAGTTTAATTACTCAGTTTTTTTAAAACCTTTTACTCAACAAATTGGGATATATTATTTAGGATGGCATTGGTTTTTATTTTTATTAAAAGTTAATTTGGTTAAACCAATTTCACCTCCTTGAGAAGACGAACCTGGGTATTCGACTACAATTACCTTGTATACTTTTGAGTAGGATAGCTTAGGTTTTTAGAACTTAGTTTGGCACAAAAGTTTTTGGCGCCGTTTCCAGGGAGGTGTTTAGTGTTTAGACCTAAATTAATTTTATTGTTTTTTCTTTTCATGTATACATTTTTGTCGTGTTATTTTATTGATTCGTTTTAGCAATTTTGATACTAATTTATTGTTATTTTTATTTTGTTTAAGCAAGAAAGGAGGTCTCGGAAAGTAAACTCATTCTCTTTATTGATAATGTGCATCAAATAAGAAGATCTCAAAGGGACTTTAAAGGCAATCTCAAAGAACCCAAGCTTGAAGACCGAGAGATGGGTGAAAGGTAGCTAGTAATGAAGGAGTATGCCAGACCAATGATTAGTACTGCCAGTTCATTCATACCTTTGGGAAAAGTAGCTAGAAACTATGAATCGAGGGCATCCATTACAACATGTTGCCGTCGTTTTATGGGGTTCCCAATGAAGACACTTTAAACTTCATTTAGGAATTCTATACCACCACTCTCTATACATTTCCTTTAGATGGATTAAATGAAGATCAACTTATAATGAGAGGCCTCCTCTACACATTAAAAGATCAAGCAAAGGTATGGTTGATGACCCTTCCATCTGATTCTTTGACTACATGGGAGGAGGCATACAATAAATTCATAGGAAAATTCTATTTCCGTCAAAAGACCACTGAGTTGCAGAAAAAGATAGCTACCTTCACTCAGATGGAGGGAGAGCCATTCCATGAGGTGTGGAAGCGCTTCAAACTCTTGCTAATGTAGTTTCCACACCATCATTTTACATTTCATATGCAAAACTAATTCATTTATGGTGGATTGACATAATAGTGTTGGCCCATGGTGGACAATACAGCAGGGGTAGCTGTGGGAAAGAAGACTACCAAAGAGACACATGACATTTTTGAAATATTAGGCCCCAATTCTCAACAAAAGAGCACAAGGGGGAGAAGACCTGGAGTTTATGAAGTGAAATCGAATCAAGAAATGGCTATCCAACTGGTTGAGTTAACAAAGCATGTCAAAATGTTAACTATGAGCTACCCCAAAATGTTCCAAATCAAGAGGTATGTGGTATATGTGGAACTTATAGTCATGGAGCTAATGTTTGTTCGTATTCTTTTGAATCTTTTATAAGTGAGGAAGAATAATTGAACTCACTTAATGGTTTTCAACCGAGGGTGCAAAATGATCTATATTCGAACACCTACAACCCTAGTTGGAGAAATCACCCTAATTTTTCATCAAAGAACAATAACTCACCAATATAGCCCTAACCACAATATCAAAATTTCCATAGGCAAAATCAATTCCAAAGGGAATCCTCAAATCAGAACGTACCTAGAAAGCCTTCTTTAGAGGAAAGTCTGAACCCATTTAATCAAGTAACCACTCAGAATCAAGAAACGAACAATAAGATATTCAACTCCTTAGAAGCTTCTATAAAGAGGATTGAGACTCAAGTATGAAAACTTGCTGCTTAAATGCAAAACAATCAAAAGGGAAAGTTTCCCAGTCAATCCGAGCAAGCCCAAACAGTTACTATTATGAGAAGTGGTAGGGTGATTGATAATCATGTTGAGATTCCTTTTAATATATCTGATGCAAGTAATCAAGAGAAGGAGAGCCTCATCAAGGAAAAAGATGAAGAGAATGAGGTAAGCAATGGGCATAACTCTTCAAGTCACATTCAAAAAGGTGAAAAACTTGGGCATGCAACTAAAGGCAATAGAGGACCAAGACTGTATAAGGAAACTGATCCTTATAGACCATGAATTCCATATCCAAGCTACCTTAAGGATTCAAAACAAAATGAGCATTTTTCTTATTTATATAAAAAATTTTCTAAGGTTGAATTAACCTACCTTTGCTGGATGTGATAAGGAACATTCTAGCTTATGTGAAGTTCTTTAAGGAACTAAGCACCAAAAAGAAAGTTTAAGCCAAACAAGAAGGTAATAGTTTTAAAAGTTGCAAGTGTGGTTGTTCAGCAGCAGTTACCCCCTAAATTAAAAGATCCAGAGAGTTTTATTGTGAGAATATCAATGGGTAACGGTGATGTGGTTAAGGGTATGCTTGACCTTGGAGCAAGCATAAACCTTACGCCTTACTCTACTTACGTGAAATTGGATCTAGAAAAATTGAGACTTACAAACATATGTTTGTAGTTAGCTGATAGATCAATATGTTATCCAAAATGAATAATAGAAAATGTATTTGTAAAGGTAGGAGGATTGATTGACCTCATGGAATTTGTTGCCTTAGACATAGGGGAAGTAAAAGAACAAGAAAAAGGGCAGATCATACCCCTAGAGAGGTTTTTTATGGCCACTACCAATACCTTGATTAATATGAAGAACAAAAAACTGAACATAAATGTTCTGGGAGAAACAGTAGAATTTTCAATCTTCAATGTTGAACCTCTTGCTATTGATACTGTTTATGAAGAATGTTCTCTTGTTGATAAAATTAATGCTGCAGATTTTGATTTTGTCTTGTAAGGAGAAGAAAGGGAATTAGACCTTGTTAAGGAGATTGATGAGTATTGCCAATTGCTAGATGATATAATCGAGGGATAGTTTGGCAAATTCCTAGAGACAAATCCTAATGAAGAGAAGAAGACGGTGGAATCACTCACTTTAATTGATCCACTTTAAGCATGACTATTGAGGCATTCAGCTACAAGACATTAAAAAAGTGTTGAATAGGAGGCAACCCATATAATTTCTATTTGTTTTCAATTATTTGTTTGTTATTCCTTTTTAGTGAATCTCAATTTAGTTTGTTTGCTTTGTGTGTGCAGACTTAATTTTCATTCTCTTCTATTTTTTCTCCTCGTAGCTTCTCCACTCCTTGACATAATACACCACGCTTCACACCACATAAACACAGCCACTACCCCCACCTTCGCGTCGTGTTTCTATCATTCTCCTTTTCATTATTTGTATTGCTTATTAGTTTATTTTCTTTTATTTTTAATGTTTTCCCTTATTTGCATTATTTTGCATCTTAGATCCCTCTTTTATTTGCTTATCACATTAGGAATAATGTAATATTTAAGTGGGGGTAGTAGTTTAATTAATTTAAAAAATGTGTGTGTTGTGTGTTTTTTTCCATTTAATAGCTAGACATGCATGGTCATGAAGTAAATTTGATTGGATTAGAAATTTGGTTTATTGACTTGAACTTTGATTTAAAGAACATCAACTTGTTGTTATGGATGAATGGAACTTTTCTTTGGTAAGAATTTGAGCCTCTTTGAAATATTAAACACCAAATTTAAGTATTCTTTGTTAAGGTTGTTCTTTCATGATTAAGGACCTCTAGAACTTGCTTGCAAATACTATTTAAGATCACATATTCTTACACAAACATTGAAATGATGAAGGCAATTAGGATTTACCATTTTTGCTTTAAAAGTCACTATAATTTTATCCTTAGTGAGCCCCCTTTTAGCTTAACATGAACCATTTCTTTCTTTAAACCCAAAATATTAGCCTTAACCTTGATTATTTAGCTTTTTCATCATACCTACCATAAAGACAATTTGAGCATTTGAACGAGTATGATTGGGTTTAGGGAATAATTGCTTGAATAACTGTGGGCGAATTATAACATATAGTTTGCTTTTAAGTTAGCAATGGGTATGGTTGTAATAAATTGTATCTCTCCTCTACATTTTTCCTCTTCTAAAAATTGATCTCCTTGTTCCAAATAAATAAATAAATAAAAGGGGGAAAGAAAAAAAAAAGGAAAGAAAGAAAGAAAAGGAGGGACGAGAAGACAATAAAAGAGGAGAGATATAAAAGAGAGAGAGAGAGAGAGGGGTGGCGAGTGTTAATATTGTTAATTGAAAGGTAAGAATTGAGTATTTTATACTTCATTGAGTGAAATTACTTTAAATGTTCAATTAGTTCTGTGGTTTTAAACTTTGAATTTTGTTTTCCTACCCTTAACCCGACCACATTACAGCCAAAATAAAGACTTTCAGATTGATGTTTGGGTTTGATATGAGTGGTGAAGATTGGATTAGTATGCCAGCATATGGTAGATGCCTTACATGAAATGAATGACGAGTGAATATATCCTACCTTTGAATGCTTGAGAGGATGGAGAGTGGAATGAGTTTCTATCACACTTGTTAATGGGTCTTTGAATTAAGGTACATTTTAATTTTGGCTAAGTATGTGGAGAATAACTTGTTAATGGAGTATTATGAGTTTCAAGTTCTAAGGTTGACTTTATTGAAATGATTTTTGATATCTTTTACTATTATTTAGGAAAATTGTTGTTTTCATTGTTTGTTCTTGTATAGTGTAGTGTTCTTTATTTTTTTTTAGGAAAAACATAGTTTAAGTGTGGGGGAATTGTTGTGTCTAATTTATATTGAGTTTGCAAGCCTTTATATTTTTATTTTGATTATAAATTCTTGTGTTTTAATCTAAAGTTAAATGGAATGAGTGAAAATGACATGAATGTTAAATGGAGAATTTGTGAATGTTGCATGAAAAATAACAAAACTTATGCGTGAAAGAATGAAAGATGATGTGCTTGTATTTTATGAATGTGAGATGAAAAATAAAAAACATTTGCATGAAAATGGTATGACTAAGTGTCACACCCATGATAGTCCAAAGTCATGGGTGTGACAATTCTCCTACACTCATTTTTATGGTTACGTGTTAGGCATGTAGGTGATGGTGGACAAAACCTAAACCTAAACATAGACTTTCTCTATAAATAGAAATGTTTATAGAGCAAAAAGAAGGCTAGAAATGAGGCTGAACAGAGAAGCTAGAGACGGATAATCGAGAGCAGTAGGCTAGTGAAAAAGAAGAAAGAAAGAGTAGAGAAAGAAGGCAGAGTGATTTAGCACCCCACTCTCATAGGGCATATTCCTGAACATTTTGTCGATATTCAAAAACATATTCTATAAGAGTGGTATGCTAGGACAGTCAGTCAAACATACTCACTGTAAATTTTTCATGCATCACACATATTTTCAGAAAAACTCATAATCATTTTGGTCCATTTTATTCATAAACGTTACTAATCACAATTTTTATTACACTCAACGATCTATCTCATTTACAAACATTTCCAATCAGAAAATCATTACATTTTAGAGTTCATTTAAACAAATATCAAAATTATGGAATACAGATCTTAATACAAAAATTTATGAAAACTTATGCAGATGCAAACTAATCCCGACCTCTATCATTTTCTCAATTGCAGTGGCTATACTCCAATTTGTCTAATTGGATATCTCTTCCGAGCTTGAAAGACAACATTGTAATTTTGGTGAGTTTTACAAACTCAGTGAGCTAATCATCCTTGATGGCTCACTTATATCACATAACACGACATTTCATAAACAATTCATATAATCATATAATACACATCACTTTACTAATCATCATGTTGAATCAAATATCACTTTGTGCACTTATTTCACATTTCACATTTAGGATGATTCAAACAATTTATTTCGATCATTTAAAACACACATATCAAATATATATATATGCAATGCTCATGAGTGCTAGACCCCGTTTCCGGAGTCTAACTTTCATGCTCTCTCTGATATCATAAGATGTCAGACCCTGTTTCCGGAGCCCGGCGATCGCATTCGGATAACATACATTCATCAACTATACTTCCATTCAAAACTCCCCTTTCTAAGCTCAGCTCCGCTCTTCAAATAGTCGACTAATCCATTTATCCAACTGACAGGTCTGATTGTTAATAGTCGACTTACAGCTAAATAGTCGACTTGT
>JAOTAY010000189.1:11275982-11286295 GCA_025629805.1 Erythroxylum baracoense
TGCATATTGTTTAATATATTTTAAATAATATTTATATGCATAAATAATTTTTATTATAAAATAAAATATAGTTAAAACTAAAAGTGCTTTTTATTTTTATATTATCAAACAATCTATTGTATGAAGTTCATTCAAAAACTCTTTTTTAAATGACAGTCAAACAGTTAACTAGTTTTTTAGAAAAGTTCTTCTCAGAAAAGTTTTACGGATAAAAGCGTTACTGACAAAAGCTCTACTAATATAAGCTTATCCAAACAGGCACTTACTAAAATCTTCTTTTGATGCATTCCATTTTCTCTAAGCCTTGTGTTTATGTTTTCAATTTAGATTTGAAGATAAACGCATTTGTCATGTTCCTCAATCAAAATAGTTTAGTTTTTTCCGTCTTTGTGGATATAATTTTCAGACTGCTGTCCCGATATACTACACTTAAGGTGGATTGCATAAAATTTGTGAGGAACTAAATTTGATATGATCATTTACTAATGATCTTCATGTCGCCAGTCAAGGCTGAAAAATCAATTCATGCCCATTTCATGTTATTTGTATAACCTTCTCCTAGTCTCCTAAGTTAAAAGTTGTTTGTACCCAAGTACAAAACAATGTTACATGTAACTATGTAAGTGCTTACTTTTTTAGGTAACTTAAGTCTACAGCATTACTGTATCCAAAGACAGCGTTTTCTTTTAGAGGATATCGATATGTCAAATTTGTTTAAATCTTTCGAAGTTCGGAAAATATGAATAGCTAATAAGCTCTCATGGAACTTGATATGATGCTGGAAAGAAATATACAACAGATCTTTGAGCATTTGAGTTGAAGGATTATAAACCCAACAAACTTGATTAAAAAACAGATGCTTCAAGTCATAGGCTTCTGTTGTATGTGAATGACTTGATTGGACATGCTATCTTCGCACGAACAACGTCTATTTTTAGCAAATACCTTTGGACTATGGAGATGTGTATTCTTTGTAAGCTTTAACGGTTAAATAACAAGTTTTTAGGTGATGCTCAACTTGCCATGGGAGAAATGTCTTGTGATAGAAACTAGGTAGGAAAGTGTAAGTTTATTTGCAAGTTTGAGTGCAAGAATCTTAAGCACTTAAGAATATTGTCCATATGGAGAGGACAAGACTCCCGTACCATAAAACAAATGATTTCGTTTCTCCCAAAACATGACTGGCAACGGGTATTTAAACACTCAAAGATGGTAACCAACTTTTAAAACTTACAGAAATTAACTAAATGGTGCTGAAGAGTGGGAAAGTGGCTGCTTTTGGGACCGTGGGTACCGCCGAGTAGTAGTCGAAGTGGACTCCCTGGAGGTAATTAATATCCTCTCCGCCTCACATAGTTTGTTGTCTGATCCTTTTCCGTTGGTGACAGGTATACGAGACTTGGTTCACTGGGAGTGGGAGGTTCAATTTCAGCATATCCATCGGGAAGGCAATCAATGTGCAGATAGACTGGCTGCGTTAGCCTATCGGATGGGCCCTGACTTACACTACCTTCGAGACCCTTCGGAAACTCTTCGCGACTTTCTCACGCATGATATGCATGGCATAATGTATCCTCGCACCCTGCGTTAAACGCGGAGGGCCTGCGAGTTTGTTTTGTTTTGACTTTTCCTTTGTTAAATAAAAAAAAAGACGGTCAAACGAAAAGTTAAGGATAAATACATGCAAATGACCAAAATAATTAGGAATAAATAATCAGATATTCCTATGTGATTTGATTTATTTTAAAAATATTTTATTAGAAAACTAAGTGTATATTTTTAATTGATAATTACAAACTCTTATAAAATATTTAAAAAATATAAAAATTTTGAGTAATCAAAGAAATCCAAGAAAGTGTTCACGATGAAACCGTAGTTGAACTCAAATCAACGTGGAAAAGCGGCATCTGCAGACTGCAATGGTCAAATGGGAGAGAGAGAGAAACAAAGAGAGGGTAAGGCGTAATTAGAGCTCCACCAGACATAATGAAAACATCAGAAACCGAATCATGACTGTCGCTACCCGCAAACGGCTTTGGACTGGACCGTCCAACACAAGGGATCGGTCAAACCTGTCCACTTCTTGTCCCTTTTATATTTCTTTTTTCTTTTCCTTTTCAATTTCTTTCTTCGGTTCAGTTTAGTTCCAGTTTCATCTTAATTATGTTTTAACCATTTTTTTGTCGGTTCTACTGGCAGCTACATGGGCTGGGCTTTAGATGGAGATTTTTTTTAGGAAATGGAGAAATATATATTGCTCAGGAGTGAAAAGGAAAAAAATAAAAAATAAAAGTAAAAATCTAAATCCTTCAAAAGAGTTGATGTATTGACCCCTAATCCGATTGGGATTTTCTTCTCTCTTACGAAAAGTTTGGATAACTTGAATGAGTTCAAAATATTTAAAATGGAAACATTATATATCAGTAACTATTAAATATTTCTCCTTCTTCTTTTCTTATTATTATTTCTCTCTCATTCTCTCTCTATCTTTTTAGTTCTTTTTTTAAGTGGATCATTTAAAAATAGTGTCTCAATTAGTTAACAATAAGATTACGTAATACTGAATCTCTCTAGATTTTATTATCAACAGAATTTCTACTGTTGTTGTTATAACTACTAAATATATTTTACAAATTTTACTTGTAAAATTTCATATTATAAATTATATAATTATATATTTATGTATTTCATTTAGCAATAACAAGATTCAATTATGATGAATTTTTATGTAAATACATGTATTTATAATCTCTTGTAGCATAATAAATTGTTATTAAGAATATTAACAATAAAATACACAAATATATTTTTTATAGATTAATTAAAACTATAATATTTTAATATTTAATTTATAATTAAAGATATTTGAAAAATTTTAATCTTTTAGATTTGACAAAGAAATTATATTAAAGAGATTGCTCTGTCTCTCCATAGTACTTCGAATACTATATCTTAACTAGCTTACTTAGTTCTTATCACCTAAACTAATCAAATATTGTCGATTGTGCATTTATGTACTCTATCTTTGATTCAAACCAAAATAAAGGCATTCATAGTATTTCCATCGTCACAAAAGAAAAGCCGTACGTGGGAGACTTGCTTAGAACGCAATTTGCAAAGTCACTTTAATGATTGAATTAGGTGGGGGTCATTTATGGTTTAGTTGCCAATAATGTATTAGCCTACTGGTGTAATGATGAATTAGGGTATCAAAAGGGATCTGTCAATTAAGTTGGCGGAATACACAAAAAGTTTTTTAATGTTAGGTGGAATGAATATTAGTTGGGAGTCAAAGAGCATATGAACTTTTAGTAACCAATATTTTAGTAACCTGCTCATGCCACATGATTGGTCAAGATACCTAGATTAATTTATAGATTATGCTTAGACTCTTCAAAGTTTCTATTAATATCAAAATGAAATTTAATTTTAATATTAAGGAAACATAATTATAAAGTATATATAAAGTACATGCTAATAATTATAAATTTCAGTTAGACATTAGACCAAATCTAAACTTAGGATATATTTAGTCCGACTCGGATGATTCAAATCAATTAGAACAAAATAACGTCCTTTAACTTAATAAAATAATGTTATTTTATTCAACGACCTAAGAATTAAGTGACCAAAAAGATATTATTTTGTTATATTTTAACAAATTAATATCCTAACTTGATTGGACTTCAAATTATCTGAACTTGATTGGCTCAGACTTGAAATATTTGACTCGAGCTCGACTAACTTTGGAATTGTGCTTAGGTCGAGAAAAAAATTGAATCGAGTCTAGGTCATAGATGACTTTGGTTTGTCTATTTCGTTGTTATAAATAAGTCCATTCTCAAAAGAAGATTTAGCATGATAAAAAAAGAGTTATTAATGTGTCCAAATTTTGTTGTTAATATTTGATTTTTAATGTTTAATCATGCTCATGAAACGAGAACCAAACAAAAATATCTTAGAAATATTAGATAAGCCAGTAATTTACATTTAATTCTAATTAATAACTACATTGTCTGTGCATATGTTATATATATATGATAGACATATCGGATTAAATTATAAATTTAAATTAGTCCTTTTTCTACGTAATAAGGTTTATAGTTAATAGATGCAAATTAATCAATCTAAAACACTTGTTAATAAGAAAGGGCCGAAGGGGAAGAAATCAATTTGCTCAAAAAGAGGATTGCAGCATATCAGTTTGATTAAATTCTCCAGGTATGTATTTATACTTATAGACCATGTAGTTAATACTTGTTTGGGTTAATTAAGATTTATTTCTCTATAAAGTTAAGTGGTATCAAAGGAAGGTGTATCTTGAACATATAATTTTTCCATTTATTCATGATTCTTATTTGTAATTGCATAATTTTTGAGTTAAAATTGTTATAGGGGTATGTATATTTATCTTCGAGTAAGTCTTTCGAATAAAAGGATTTCAAATCTTAGTTTTATGATTTTTCACTATAAAACTACAAAAAGTTTATGATTTTTCAAAATATATATTTTTATCTTATATTGCTTCTAAATCTTGTGGTTATTACAAATGTTAATTAAGATATATTTCCATATATTGTAAGTTGTACAAAGTTTACATTGGAGCAAGACAATGTAAATTATTTGCTAGATAGAACAACATCAAATCAAAGAGTGTGTTTTCCTGCCATGAAAATATCTGAAATAGATGTGCAAAACAAGTAGGAGGCATGCAGAGACTACAGCCGTCAGAACATGCACATGCCTTTGACAGCTTTCGATCAGCATACTCCAAATATGTTCATTTTACTTCCCAATTATGTCCTCTGCCACACTGTTCCTAAACATGTACTTTTGTCGCTCATTTTAAGCCATTGGATCTACTCTTGACTTTCCAATCGTACGGCGATAAAACGTGTCTACAGTGTAGGAGTTGAAGAGATGGTCCTGCACGTGATCAGTCAATGGATCTTTTTCACAATAACGTGGACAGGTACATAGTTGTTTCCTTGGACTTGCATCGCATTATCCACTGTATTCAGATTTGTTAACAATTCCAGGTTGTATTATAATGTCAATGTCTGCTTGTTACTTTGCCGTTTTTAACGCGTGTAAAAAGTAAAAGTAAGCTTTAGTTACTATTTTATTGAGGGGAGGTTAAAGGGAGTGAGAATCCAAAGCATTATGAATTATTTATGATCTAAGTCTCATTTAAGGATCAGTCGTTCTTCCTATTTGACCATACCCTGACCAGAAAATAAATACACCAATATTTAATGCTGCCTTCATAAGAAAAATAGGATATCAGGCCAGTTCAGGACACAAAAGCAAGTTGGATTCTTTTGGTGGGTCGAGATAGAAGCTGTAAGATATTTACATTTCATTTTAATCTTTAGATTTCGTTGGCTGAAAAACCTTAACACAATTGCTAATGGTTTAAATTTTTATTTTTAAATTTCTTATATAACTTAACATTCTTAAAGAAGTCTTTATACTTGTTGCACATATCATTTTTTTATTTTATATATTTTTAATTGACACGAGGGTGGGATATAAAATGTCATATAAGAAATTTGTTAAAATTTAAAATAAATATTAACAAAATAACACTTATAAATTATTTAATAAAGTATGAACACTTTTTCTTTGATGAGAAAAGTTTCAAGCGTGTGTTTTTTACGCGTTACTTTATTGTAGCGGGCTTATTCTCGAACAAGGACCTAGGCTTTCCATCTCTATCAAATTGGACCCTATCGTTGTTTGTCCCAACTTCGTTCGTCATCGGCAAGAGTTATGCTATGAAGGTGGACTTTGGAACGAGAAGAAAGTGAATACTTGCTGTTACAGTTATAACCTGGAGATAATATTCCTTTGAATTGGGATATGTAATGGTTTCAACATGTCAATACGTTCATCTCATGAAATTCAAACAATTGTTATCTCTTGAAAAATCAAGAGAACATGATCAAAGGAGACCCTTTGCTAAAAAAGGCTTATAAAAAGCCTTATTTGAAGATCAATTACCCTGTACACTCTATCTATTCATCCTCAACTCGACTTGACTCAGAAAAAGTGTTCAATTTTTAATATAATTTAGTTCTTGATAATTACCCACACTTAAAAGAAAGAAGACAGACCAGTTTTGTAAATTCAACTAAATTTTAAATTAAAAAAACTTCAATTATTTCAATTTTAAATTTATTAAAAAATTTGTAACATTTAAGATTCATTCCATCCATTATGGAACCTTATTACAATTTTACTTTGCCTATATGCATGCAAAAAGGATTCAAAAGAAAAGAAAGAAACAAATCAAGCGTTCACTTAGCCAGACGTGAAAATGACGAGCAGTATTACAAGGTCAACAACTATCACTATCTAGGCAGTTCTTATTATATTGATCTAAATGCGCATGTACGAAGATTTCGTATGTGACAAGGGATCAATCATGTTAGTCACTCTTCTTTGATAGCATTCAGCCTCCGGGCATGATCGGAGGCCACCAGCCCGACAACACTAGCACGCAACTTGCCTTCCAGGCAATCTTGCAGGATTAGTCTACCAAGTTCTGAATTCCCTTTACTCTTATCTGCTTGATTCATCAACTCCTTTAGATGCTTTCTGCTCATACGCACCTTAATTCTCAGGCTACTGCTCGCCAGTTGGCCAATAAACCTACACTTGACACCGCCCCCGTTTTGCTCCGGTAAGTGCACCACCTTGGTCCTCACGAACCAATCCCCTGTCATTCTTCTGATGTCTCTCCTCTGGGTTTGGGTCAAAAAAGTGAAAAGGAAAATTAAAAAGACCCTTGATTTCTCTGCGTGGACGCCTTTTTCAAGGTGGATGAGGTTCTTGTGATAAGACAGAGGAGACATGAACGCACATTAAATACACACACTGGAATGCTTATGTGGGTAAGAGTTGGGAGCTTTGATGTTGTTAGATGCCGGGTAGAGATAAACACTAAACCGTGTCAAAAGCAGTTATGAACGAAGTAGAATTCGAGTTTGCCACCAAAGACAGTTGGCCAGTAGCGGTCGATTTACGGTATTCGATACATTTGTAAATTAAATAGAATCCCTCGTAATATCCGGATTTGGTAAACAAATATTAAAATGCTTCGATCGTAATGTAATTTCAAACATTTTAAGTATCATTTTCTAGAAAAAGGAAGACAATTAACGGCCCCCAAGACTCGCTAGCATGTGCAGATCACTTAGTTGACTACAATAACGTCTTCTGGATGTAAATTTCTTTCTAGACGATTACTTCAATTATTAGTCTTAGGTTAACTATTAAAAAATTTCAAATGTTACTTAAATATCAATTTAAAATTTCTAAAAAATAACAAAATAATTTAACTTTTAATTTATTATAAAATAATTCCCCGCTAAATTAATATAATAAATTACGTCAGCAAATCTGTTAAAATCTCACTAACATATATTTTACTTTTATTAAGTCAAATAAAAATTTTAAAATATAAAATATAAAATTCCTAAAACATTTCTTCCTATTCCTAATCTCTTTTCATTACTTTCCCAAGTCCGTCTTTATACCTCTCCCTGGTATATCTCACAAGAAACACAATTTGAGAAGCAAGTTCAGAAATGATTACTTCGGTGCCGTAGAGTGGCATCTAACACCAAGCATTGACTAAATGTTTTTGGGGTTTTGGCACCTTTTCAACCACATCAAACTCCATCTCCAACACCTCCTATGTCTCTTCTCCATGATTTTCCGCTTCCAAAATAAAATATTTAGAGCTCTACTTCATTATGCTTGAAACCTTCATATTTACGTTCATGGAAGTGATCTTTCTTCGTGTATGGGCAACTTTTTCATCCTAAAGTGACCTTTCCATCAAACACCCTCCACAACCATGATCAAACACCATCCACAACCATGAGCACTTCCTTATCTTATTGACCTTCTTTTCATATTCTATTTTTTTGCTATTATTCTTCACATTTTTAATCTTAAGGCTCGCCGCTACAATAGATAAGGTTATTGGCCACGAAACCAAACGTTGCTAAATATTAAAACATCGTCGCAAATATTAATTTGCTACGAAAAATAATCGTCGCCTTAATAATCGTTGAATCTCGGTAACAAAATAATATCCGCGACGTTTTCATGAAATCATCGCAAAAGGGTTTTGGATATACAATAATTTCGTCGGTAAAACATATAACCAAGAAGAACGAAGAATGTCATATATAGGATTTTGCAACATATATGTTTCATAGATAAAAGTTTTTACCTACTAAATCGCAGTCATAGGTAATTATTTTTAGTAACGATTTTTTTGTAGCAGAATAATTTTAGCTACTAATTTTTTGTTGTAGGTAAATATTTTTAGAGACGTTCTTGTAAACGTAAGTAACAACATTTTGTAACGATTTTTTTGGTAGCTAAAATTTTTTAGTGACGATTCTGTTTTTATAGCAAAATAGTTTTAGCTACTAATTTCTTATTGTAGGTAAATATTTTTAGAGACATTCTTGTAAACGTAGGTAATAACATTTCATAACGATTTTGTTTTGGTAGCTAATATTATTTAGTGACAAAATTTTATTTTAAATTTAAATATTATTATAATTGTTAAAAAAATTATTTTAATTTATTACAATTTTTAAGACGGGTTGAAATATAAATTAGTTACATCTTATAATTAATGTTGGTGGCGTATTTTTTAAATAAAAATAAATTGAAATAAAATAAACATTAACAATGGAATGCATTTTATATAAAAACAATATTTACAAGTCATATACAAACTAAGACTTCTCATCGTCGTCACTACTACTGACATACTTTGAGCCTAGTAATTATTTGACTATCTTTTAAGTTTGTTCACTTTTTTTACATTACGATCTAACTTCTCTTTTGTACATGGTAACTTAGTCTTTTGTGTCTGGTTCTCCTTTTGAAATGCCGTGACATATGCTGGTCGTGATGAAGATGCACCAACAGGCTTAGGGTCATACCCAAGACTTTTGATATAGCCTAATCTTGTTCCAAGGATATTGTTACAAATGTCATCGACATTGGGCTGATTCTCCTCAGACAATGACGTCTGCAACAACTCCTGCATCTTGTCCTATAATTTAAAGTACAACATCGAGTTAACTTAAAAATTATTACTTAGTATTACAGAGAAAAATAAATTGTAATATTAATTTATTTGTATTTACATAATTACTTTGTGCCTCTTCAAATGTCTAGCCTTGACCTTCCTTATAGTGTGTTAGCTTGCATAATGTGATCCTATCACACTCTTGTCCTTGGAGTTATGTTTGACTCTATTATATGAATTTAAATAATTAGAAGATAATAGAATTTATTGTATTAAGAAATAGAAGGCTAAATTCTTAACCTGTTACATTTTTTTTTTGTCCGTGATGTGAGAGAAAAAAAGGAGGTTTTGGGTGTAGGACACCTGGCCGTCGCACTTGGCGGAGTGGATTACGTGCACAACACTCCGCCATGGTACTTGGTGGGGTGGACAGGGGGTGGCCAAGTGGCCCAACCCGCCATGCAAGATGGCGGGATGGCTGGCGGGATGGCTGGCGGGATAGCCACAGCACCTGCTGCACTGCAACGGACGTGCAGCTTTTCACAAAGCCAGCAATAATGCTGGCTCTCCCGCCATCTTGACCATCGAAGCCCTCCCCTCTTCTTTTCTTCTCATTTCCTTCTTTGCGTCTTCATATTTCTCTTCTCCTTTCTTAAATGAAATTTCTTCAACTTTCTGCTTCTTCATTCCTTGCACTTCACCAGCATTCCTTGCATTTTCACCGGCATATTTGCTAGCCATTCAAAACCAGGAAATTGTTTTCTTCTTCAACAGGTTTTTTTTACATGATATATTTTTTATTATATGTAATATTTATTTATAGTAAATATGTTATTTTTTATATTAGATATTTGTGATTTTTATTTTTTATTTTTTTTGCATTTGATGTTTTGTATGTTTTTGTTGAAAATTTATTATGTTGTTTATTTGTGATTTTTTCATCAATTTTTATTTGTTTTTTGTTAAATATCATAAAAATTATAAGAAAATTATGAAATGACCCCAATAATTATGTTAAATTTTGATTGAACTCAAAGGTTCTTAGAAATCATAGATTGATAAAAAAATTAATATAATTTATATATTGATCCCAAAAGTTATTATAAATTATATATTGACCAAAAAACTATTAGAAATTATAGATTGACCCAAAAATTGTTAGAAATTATGGATTGACCTCAAAAGTTATTAGAAATCATAGATTGACCCAAAAATGTTTAGAAATTATGGAATGACCCATAAACTTATAGAA
>JAOTAY010000189.1:11286395-11301854 GCA_025629805.1 Erythroxylum baracoense
AGATACAAACCTATTTGGATGGGAGTGTTATCAAATTAGTTAGTGTGATGTCATCTAATAAGGATAGAGGTGATCTAATTAGTTTAGCTCAATTAGGATTACGAATTGTAAAGTTAGAGATGTTTATAATAAATTATTTGAGCCTTGCTCTAGAGAAGAGATAAGAGGGGAAAGGAAAGGAAGAGAACACATTAAGAGAAAGCATTCCTTTATATTCTTTTGAGGAAGTAATAAAGGTTGGTTTTTACTATAACTCTTATGTGTTTATTGTTACCTATGATAATTTAATACTTTCGTAGTATTTTCACTCAAGTGTGAGAGTTAAAACACTTCGAAAGTAATGAGGCATTCGAGAAAAAAAAATTCAACGATTATGTAAGAAGGTTGAGTCTTACTTAAGTGGACTTAAGTGAGATTGTCGTGCAAAGGATTAAGTGCAACTTTGTTATAATTTTAGTGCCTAGAAAAACCTTTGTAATAATTGGTATCAAAGCCAAAATATTAATTTGGCATAAGGCAGCAGTTTGACAGAGTGTTTCACTAGAGTGGAGGCACTCATATTCCTAATTCCTCAAAGGGAAGAAGAGGTCAGTTCCTATTTATCTCAATTCTATGCTTTGTTGGGTGTAATGAGACTTTTGAAGGAGCGTTCAAACAAAGCAAGGATAAACTTGATGGACAGGGAAATGGTATGGGGGAGATGTGCCAATAACTAAGGACTTTTCTAGTGAACTATATTCAGATGAGTGCCTATAGATTATTTCGATGAGGGCGTTGAGTTCTTCGGGTTACGGTGGATTGTTAGACCCCTAAGTTCTAATAGCATAATTATGCAGGCATTGGTGAGTCTTGACCAATATTTGACACTCAGGACGATATAATCAAGCAAAGACTTGTAAATAGGCAAGGAAAATGGCGTTGTCAAGCATTGGTATGCATTGGTGTACATTGGCGAAAATCTTCGATGAGAAGCAAGATTCAGATGTGAGATCAAAAGATAGCTTGATATGGACTTTCGGTTGAAGGTTAACTGATTCACATGCATAAGAGAGACATATGAGGGCTCCAAGGACTTAATGTGTGCTCAAATAGGCAGATCATGACTAATAGATTTGGCATGGGTAAACATTGGATTGGGTCAATGTGCTATGAAAGTCTTTAGGTTTGTATGACTTATCATTAGTAGATAGAGATCAAGGGAGAGATCTTGGATGTGGCAAATAAGATCACAGTAGATATGCATCAGCTCTACAAAATAAAGACCATATAGGAGGATCATCTGAAGATAGTAGAGTTCTTCATGGATATGAATGTATCTTTCCTAATTACACATAATCTCTTATCTTGTTAGTTGGAATGTAAATAAATCCTATCAGATAGAGTCCTAATTGGATGGAGGTATCATCTAATTAGTTAGTAGAGTGTAATATGATAAGGATAAGATGTGATTTAGTTAGTTCAGTTTAATTAGGATTCTGAATTGTAAAGCCAGAGAAGCTTATAAATAGCTTATTTAAGCATTGCTCCTGGGGAAGAGAGAGAGAAGGGAAGGGAATATAATGAGAGAGTATACATTTGTATACTTTTGGTGAAGTAATAAAGGTTGGTTTTTACCATAACTCTTAGGTGTTTATTGTTGCCTATAATTATTTAATACTTTCGTAATATTCTTACTCGAGTGTGAGAGTTAAACACATAAAGAGTCATGAGGTATTCGAGAACAAGGTTTTATTGGTTAACAATCATATGGGAAGGCTAAGTCTTACTTAAATAGACTTAAATGAGATTGTCGTACAAAGGAGTAGATGCAGCTTTGGTAAAAGTTTGGTATCTATGAAAACCTCTGTAACAACTGGTATCAGAGCCACATTTTAATATGTCGAGAGACAGCAATTTAATATAGCGTGCCAATAGAGTAAAGACACTCATAGGGCCAATTCTTCAAGGGAATGCAGAGGTTACTTCCTACTTATCTCAGGTCTATGTTTTGTTGGGCATAATGAGCATTGTGAAGGAGCGTTTGAATAAAAGCAAGAACAAACTCGCCGGAGAGGAAATATGGTACGTTGGACATGTATTAATAACTAAGGAGTCTTTGAGGAAATCACATTCGAAGGAGCACTCATGAATTATTTCGACAAGGACATCAAATTCTTCAGGTGGGAGTGGTTTGTTAGACCCGTGAATCCTAATAACAGAATCATGCCGGCATTGATGAGCCTTCGCCGAAGTTTGATACTCGGAACAATAGAAAAAGATAAAAACTTGCTAGTAGGCAAGAAAAATGGGCATTGTTGATGAGTTGGCATGCATTGGTTCACATTTGTGAAAATTTTCGGCAAAATACAAATTTCGGATATAACATGTAAGACCAAAATAGATTTTATTTTGTATCACGTATGACACGATAATACAATTCTATGCCACCTAAAGTCAAGGACGGGAATTTCATCGAACAATTGGCTTGGTGGTGCAACTTCATATACTCACGCAATATGAGAGGTTTACCAACCCGTTTCTTGGAATGGGATTACCGAATCATAATTTGGATTCTCACGTCTGTCTCTCTCGCTCTCTCTTTCATACAATTACTGAAGGGCTGGTTGCTGAATTATAAATTTCTTTTTAAGCACCTGTCTATATGTGTGGACCAATAGCTATTGAAATGAAAGGAAAGGTTGGTAGGTAGTGGGTTATGATCAAACATTTAAGAATTAAAATAATTTCCTACTCCTATAGCAGTATAAATATGAGGATTGATGCAAACACTCCGTAAACCTGGTCAGCAATGTATTAGTCTATGATTACTCAAGTCAGAAGGTGAATTCGTTATTTGTGAAATGCCAGTGATTATCACCAATCTTAAATGAATGAACAGAGAGAGGCATTCAAATCATTTAAGTTGGTTGGTTTGTTTCTGGAAATTAAATAATTCGTTATCACATGGAGCAACCAAGTAATTTTTGTTGATGATTGAATGAAATGTCAAGTGATAATCATATAGCATCCATCAAAGGAGTGAACATATATCCTCCGGTATTTTATGGATCATCCTGGACTGCAGCTTCCTTGTACAACATAAATTTACATTTCACATGGAACTTCCTGCAACAGATAAATTCCATATTTTACAGATCAAAAAACATTTATCAAGGTACTAGAAGTGTTCGTGTCTCAACTCAGCTACAAGGATCATCAATATAATGTGTTACATGGGTAATAGTGTTCATGAGACAGACTATTCAGGTTCTGGTTTAATGGGAAAGTGCAAATACCAACTAAAACCACTGGAAAGACCTGTATTAGTTTTACTTAGTTTTTATATTGGACATTAAGGTATTGATGCTTGACAGAAACAGAAGCCAGAAGGAAAGAGGACATCATTCAGATCATTATCTCGTTTTGTAAATAAGTTGAATATATCGCTTGAGCAATTAATTTTAATTTAGAATTTCTCCTCTTTCTTGTTTTTTCTAGCACCATTAATTTGCATTAAACTCCAAAAGCTTTCGACAATTCATAACGGGCTTAAAAGACCATGAAGCCCATAAAACAACTTCTATATAAGAATAACCGATTTTAAAACATTTAATTTTTTTAACTTTATGTCTAAAATTTTAAAATTTTTAAAATCTTAACAATTCAATTCAAATCATTAATTTTTATTGAAGTAACATTTAATAAATAATAGATAGACATTTCATAACATTTAATAAATGTTACATGATTAAAATCGTCCTTTAAACTAAATTATTACAATTTAATTTTAAAAAATTAATCTCAGTTAAAAAATTTAAAAACTAATTACAAGAATGTTAAAATATTAAACACTTAAAAAAATATTTCACTTCTTTATATGATATGAGGACAAGAAGATTTTCTTAGTGGGATTGTAAAGAGTGCGGGATAAACAAATGGACTATTTAGATACAACTGCCGTTGAAATCTTATCTAATGTTGCTCTCGGGTACTATAATCCACGCAAGTAGTGAAAGAGTTTCTTTCTATAAAATCAGTAACAGACAAAATACAGCTGACAATCTCAAGCATTAACATATTGTACCCGGGATGAACAGCCCTTAAATGATTGATTTGCATGACAAACCATTATGATTGATTTGCATAACAACCATAATAAGTCCAATTCTGCTTTCTGTCAAAACAAATTTCATCGGGTTAAACTATTCCTAGGCTGCACAATAAGGCTGACTGAAGTCTTTCAAAACTAAACATTAAGCTGTTGACCACGATAAAAAAAAACAGTTAACCAAATAATACAGACCGTCATCAACGTCGGTAAAGAAAAGAGATTTATAGAATTGCTATTAGGACACTCACTATCTTCTAAAAGTTACAGCAGCACCGCTTATCCTGCAGTAATTAAATTTGTTAAACATAATGAGTCTATAGTTCATTTACTTTATCAAAAATTTAGCTGCAGATTCAGCAAAGATTACACTTACCTGCCCTGATGCTGTTTTACAACAACATTCGAATCAGGCCTTTCATCAAGTGAGCCTTTGCTGTGATTGCTGGTTGAACTTGACCTATCAAACTCAAGTCCATTCAGATCCTGTGAATCTCTTGACTTGCTCAAAATTCTCATATTTGATATGCCTCCAGCAACATCATAACTAATGCGACTGGGGCGCTTTGAGTCATCAGATGGGTAACTTTTATTTCGGTGAGACTGTGCCATGGGAGTAACAGCTACAGTAGGCAAAAAATGTGAATGAGATGATGCCGCAGCTGCAGCTGCAGCAGCAACTTTCGCCACTGCAGCTGTAGCTGCTATCATTCCTTGAGCTCCTTCTCGAAGCTGAATATAGTCGCCTTCAATAAAAAATAACTGAAAATGACAAAATCAAAATTCTCGCCATTATTATCTAAGCTTACAGTAACTGCACAGCTAAACCATATCCCAAAACTCACTTCTGGGTGACCAGCCACAAAATCATCCAGTTTTCCATACTTTTTCTTGTAGTCATGCCAAAGTAAAGGTGCAAGCATCTTGCCCAACCTATTTGGAAGCTGTCATAATCACCAAATAAAGTTCAGTAGAAGAATTGCATATCTAAGATCAACCACAATAAAACTTTGTTGATTCACATACTGTGGAATTCATTCTAATTCTTCCACCAGGTGGAATCGTACGAACAATGCAAGCTAATAAAGATCTCTCATCAAGTAGGGCATTTTCAGAAGATTTAGCTGCGTTCGCCATATTTGTCTTGCCTGTTGAGACTTCAGATAAAACTGCACAACTGTCATTGTTGACAGTAGTCTCATTATGATAAGCTGAATGGATTGAATTTTCAGATGGTGATGGACTGGCACCAGAACCTGATTGTTCTTCTGTCAAAAGTTGACTTTCAAGTCCTTGATTACTCAACTTTGGAGCATTTTGCTCCTGCACAGAATACAGATTCTACATAAGCCAAGTTTACCTCCTATTCAAAAGCTAAAGAAGCCAGGGCACAGACTCAAGCAAAGAGATTTGAAGCAAAATCAATGCTTGTCTCCAGTGCCATACATTTGTTTTGCTGTTCTGCTCAAGAGAATTCAATCTTAAAGCATCATTAAATTGGGAAGATATCTGTTGCAAGCTCTGATCTAGATATGGAGCAACCAAGTACTCTCTATCAATTTTCTGCAAAAGAATATGGTCAAGAACGGCTACAAAGACATGTTTCATCTTGACAATAACTTAAAGTAACATCTTAACACTGCAAACCTGTTCTTCCCCAGTGGATGAAATTACAGTATTAGGCTCAGTCCCCTGATTGATGTTAACATCAAGATAGACTGGACGAAAACCTTGTCCATTGACAGATATTTCATATCTTGTAGGATTGTGATCCGAATGGGATGATGTAAGATGATTCTGTACAGACACTTGTCCACCCTCTGGTACAGCCTGAAGAAGAAAAGTTAAACAGATACAAACTAAAAAACAATGGATGTTCACAGTCAGGGGAAAAAGAAAGCAAGGCACAGCAAAAGAAGATACTGTAGAGTGTCACTGCAGATACAAAACATAGAAAAGGAAATGTGGTGTCTCATTCTACCTGTTGGTTCTGCCACTGTGGTGGTGACATTGCAGGTACCGAATGAAAATGCCCAACATGAGACTGAGGAACATGAGATGGCAGGGAATGGGGAATCCCTTGTTGTAGTATGAATGGATGCAGTGCAGTCATCTGTGCAGGTGGCAGGTAGGTAGGCATCCCAAGTAAAGAAGATGGAGCAAATGGGACACCAGCAACATGGGTGCTCTGACAATTAACAAAATGAAGTAACAGAAACAGCATAAGAATTCCATTTACTTAACCGGCAACTGTATTTGAACGAAGTACTCACACAGTAATAGAGAATATAGCAATTGAGGAGTCATATCACAAAAGCCCATACATAATACAATTAGTCCGACATCCCATGAGCTAAAAATTTTGTCCACAGAACTAAATCATCCCATATTACCCACTTCAAATCTCTTGAAAACTATGTGATGCAAAGGAACTTAAAGTATATAGAAGAAATAAAACAGGAAAAATTAGTCAACCACAAGCCTAAATTTAGTGGAATGAAAGATTAGGAATTGAGTTGGCAACAGAAGACAAGGGCCGAAATTTAGATTATGTTAGGATTCATTATTAGAGAGGAAATAGTAGTACGTTAAATATGTTGTTCTATTTTACATATGTTATCCTAGTTGTTTAGGACTTATAGCATTTTTATTGAAATAGGATTTAAATTTGTTAGGAACCTTTTCCTACTAAAATAAGGATTCTAAGAACTCTATATATATGTGTACTCAACCCTTCAATAATAACAAGCAATCTGAAAATTTTTATACAAACTTGAGTTTTCAACTAGAAGGTGTGATGCTCCTTTCTAAGAGTAATTCTTAGACCCTAAGAATGATTTCTAGTTTCCTACCTTCCATTCTTTGTGTTTACCACAAAATTCTAGCAACCAAAATCCTAACTTCCAACGTATTTAACCTTAATATCCTAAGCCTAAATTTTCCAGCAATCAAACCTTAAAATTTCAGCTATACAAAATCTGAAATTTCAGCATTTCTAGCCAAAATTTAACCCTGAAACTTGATATTCCAGCAGCCTAATAACTACATTTTCTTATTTTGTGATTTTTAGCTACTAGTTAATAATTCTTCTATTTGTCCTACATCAATTTGGTATTAGAGCTTTAGTTCACGATGGTGACATGTAGCGGAAGGGCATATAGAGGAATATTCAACAACCAAGAGTGAGTTATAAAAAGATCCGATGCAATGGGAGGGGCCACTTTGCTTATGAATGTCCTAATAAAAGTTTGCAAATGATGGGAGGAAAAGAGGAAGAATCTGATGAGTACGTGTGTGAGAACTAAGTAGAAGAGGAACTGGAAGGAGACTCTAGTGATGAACTAGACTCTAGTGATGAACTAGCTAGTCCTACAAATCTTAATATAGTAGGACGCATACTTACGACCCCTAAAGCAGAAAAAAAGAAGAATGGCTTCGTACTACTATTTTCTTTACTCAAGTTAGATGCGGAGATAAAAGTATGCAAGATTATCATTGATGGAGGAAGTAGTGTGAATGTAGTATCGGAGAACATGGTGAAATGATTAAATTTGCTCACAGATAAACACCCAAATCCCTACAAAATTCCTTACGTAAATGATAGTACTATACCAGCTATTTGAAGGTGCGTGATGCCCTTCAAATTAGGAATATATGAGGACTCTATTTGGTGTGATGTCATTTCTATGTAAGTATCTCACATTTTGCTTGGGTGACTGTGGTTTTATGGTCGTGATGTGCAACACTTCAAAAAAGTTAACACCTATCAATTTATATTTCATGGAAAGAAGATAATTTTGAAGCCTATAAAGGTAGACAAGGTAGAAAAACAAAGAGGAAGTGACAAGAAAGCCATAAATTCCAAGAAAAAGTCTCTTAATATCTTTAAAGAGAGAGCATTTGAAGTTGTTAGCAAAGAAAAGGGAATTGTGTTTGCAATGGTAGTAAAGGAAGTAACAAAACAGCACTTGAAACACCCTTTACCTTACCAAAAGATGTGTGAGAATTGTTAGCTGATTTTTCAGACCTTAAACTGGATGATTTACCAGATGAAATAATCCTTTACGAGATATTTAGCATGCTATTAACTTGGTACCTAAATCTACTCTACCAAATCTTCCAGCCTATAACTTGAATCTTATTGAGAATGAAGAGCTAGAGACAAGTAGAGGATTTAATGAAAAAGGAATTTATTCAAAAAAGTCTTATTCCGTGTGTACTTCTAGTACTTTTAACTACTGAAAAATGATGGAAGTTAGAGGATGTGTATTGATTGTAGGGGGATAAATAAGATCACAATAAGATATAGATTTCCAATACCTCGCCTTGATGACATGTTAGATATATTGGCTTGAGCTACTATCTTTACCAAGATAGACATACGAAGTGGGTATCATCAAATCAGAATCAGACCTGGAGATGAATGGAAAATAGTTTTCAAGAATAAAGAGGGACTTTATGAATGGATGGTGACGCCATTTGAACTCTCTAATGCACCGAGTACTTTTATGAGAGTGATGAATCATGTGTTTCGACCATTTATGTGCAGATTTTTGGTGGTATATTTTGATTATATGTTAATATACAAGACTAAAGAAGATCACCTATTACATGTACAAGAAATCGTAAGAGTTTTGAGGCAAGAGAAACTTTATATCAACTTAAAAGAAGTGTTCTTTTATGCAATCAAATGTTTTATTTTTGGGTTTTATTATATCCTACCGTGGAGTGGAGATGGACTCCGAGAAGATTAGAGCCATTCTTGATTGGCCTATTCCACAGGATGTACATGAGATAGTACCATAATGGCACCAGTTACTAATTGTATGAAGAAAGGACAGTTTACTTGGTCAAAGGCAGCAACTAAAAAATTTGAAGAAATCAAGGAAAAAAATTACCGAATCTCCTGTTTTACAATTTCCAGATTTTTCTAAGGTATTTGAAGTTATTTGTGACGCATCTCATGTGGGAATTAGAGGCATACTCAGCCAAGAGGGACGCTCAATTGCTTACTTCAGTGAAAAGTTCGGAGAAGAGAAGCAATGATATTCGACCTACGACAAGAAACTTTATGCAGTAGTACATTCTATTTACAATTGGTGTCATTATCTCTCATACAAGGCGTTTTTCCTACATTTGGATCATGAATCTCTTAAACACTTAAAGGCCCAGAAGAACTTGAACAAAAGGCACACCTTATGGAGTGAATTTTTGGAGCAATTTAACTTTGTTATGAAGCATCGGACAGAAGTTGAGAATAAGGCAACAGATGCATTAAGTAAGAAGAGTCATTAGCAACACCTTAGCAGTAAAAGTTGTGGGGTTCAATCCACGATGACTATCTTTTCAAAGGAAATCAATTTTTCCTACCTAATACTTCTATAAAGGAGTATGTGATTTTGGGAATTACATGGAGGAAGAGCAGTAGGACACTTTGGAAGAGATAAGACCATCGAAATGGTTGAAGATCACTTTTAGTGGCCCTCTTTAAAGTGGGACATGTCTAAGGTTATACAACAATGTCAAACATGTCAATTAGTTCAAGGAATGAAACAAAATTCTAGATATATACACCACTGCCTGTGCCTCATGAACCATGGAAGGACATAAGTATAGATTTTGTCTTGGGAATTCCTAAAACTATTAAGAGGTTATGATTCTATTTTTGTGGTGATGAATAGGTTTTCCAAGATGAGTCATTTTATTCCATATTCCAAGAATTATGATGTTGTCCATATAACTAAACTCTTCTTCAAAGATGTTGTACGTCTCTATGGATTATCTTTAAGTATCATCTCTAATTGTGACGATGAGTTATTTTTGGAGAACTCCATGGAAAACATTGAACACTAAACTTCAATTTTTAAGTTCTTTTCATCCGCAAACCGATGGACAAACAAAGGTGATGAATAGAAACTTGTGGGACTTAAGATGTTTGGTTGGAGATAATGTGAAAAATTGGGACCTAATTCTTTCTATGGCAGAATTTGCATATAACAATTCTATAAATAGGTGTACTAGTAAGAGCCCTTTTAAGATAGTTTTAGGAGTTCAACCAAGGAAGCCTACTGATTTGGTTCCTTTACAACAACACGAGATAGTGTTCAAACTGAAGGTTTTGCACAACACATGAGGGACATCTTTGATGAGATACGACGAAAGATAATAACCAACAATTTGTCTTATAAAGAACATGCTGATCAACATCGTCGATTGGTAGAATTCAATGAAGGAGATATGGTGATAGTTAAGAATCATCCAGAGCGTTTTCAAAAAGGGAAATATAAGAAACTTCATTCACGGAGTGTTGAACCTTATAAGATCATCAAGAAGAAAAGTATTAATGCTTATGTTTTGGAATTACCAAGTGACATCAAAATAAGTCTTTATCTTTAATGTTGCACACTTAACTATTTATCATGGACAAGATGAGCAATCCCCTACCGCAACTTTAAGACTTCTAGCCACTCATTATATTAGAGAGGAAATAGAGGATGTTCTTGATAAACAAATTGCAGCTACAAGACGTGGACGATATTGACAATCTTTTGACAAGTAGAAAGGAAGACTGATTTTTGACAATACTTGGATTCCAAAATCATAATTTCAAAAGTTAAATCTAGACCTATATGAACAGTATTTGTCACATTCTAATTCAAGGACTATTTCTGAAAAGAAGGGTAGAATTGATGAAAAAGAACTCAACATATATAGAAGAAATAAAAGAGAAAAAATTAGTCAACCACAAGCCTTTTTGATGGATGAAGATTGAGAATCAAGTTGACAACAAAAGATAAGGACTAAAATTTAGATTATGTTAGGATTCCTTATTAGGTAGGAAATAGTAGTAAGTTAAATATTTTGTTCTATGTAACATATGTTATCTTAGCTGTTTAGTACTTATAGAATTTTTATTAGAATAAGATTTAAATTTGTTAGGAACCTTTTTCCTATTAGAATAATGGTTCTAAGAACTCTATATATGTGTACTCAGCCCTTCAATAATAACAAGCAATCTGAAATTTTGTCTACAAACTTGAGTTTTCAACTAGAAGGTGTAATACTTTCTTCTAAGAGTGATTCTTAGACATTAGGAGTGATTTCTAATTTCCTACTTTCCATTATTTGTGTTCATAAAATTCTAGAACCAAAATCCTAAATTCCAGCATATTAAGCCTTGAAATCTTAAGCCTAAATTTTCCGCAATCAAACCTTAAAATTCCAGCTAAACGAAATCTAAAATTTCAGCATTCCTAGCCAAAATTCAACCCTGAAATTTGATATTCCAACAGCCTAATATCAGCCATATTTCCTTATTTTGTGATTTTTAGCTGCTAGTCAATAATTTTTCTATTTGTCCTACATCACTGTGAGTCAAGAAAAGAGTAGTCACACTGCTAATTTCCAATATTAGACATGAATGTTATTCTCCGAGTGCTAATCAACTTATGCATAATAGTAGACATACAAACAGCCCATGAGATTAACACTAATTAGCGGTCCAAAAACAATCACATGCTTGCTCCATGTCAATATAATACCTCAGAAGAAATTTAGGTAGTGAATTTTTCAGAGGGATGCCTTTAAGGACTGATTGATTCAACTCTCATGCAATGCAACTAATGGATTATAGCCCTTCTTTTAGAATTGTATTCATGCACAAAAATGCAAGGGCAAGACATTTCATCAAACTTAAGCAAACTACACATATGACACCAACAACCATGTCAAATCTGAGATGTTATGAAGCGCCTGTATCCTTTTGAGATATATGAAAATTAGCCACCAAGTGAAGGCAAGAAGCTATCATTACATGACTTGTACTCATTCCAAAGCAAATATTCAAGTAAAAGTTAAAAAAAAGAGAGTACATATCCCCAGAAATCGTATAAGCAGCCAACCTGAGTTGATACATTTCCACTTGAAGCTAAAGATAAGATAATATCTGTATTGCCATTTGCGAGAACCACACTATTAGTACTTGATGCACCACTTCCATTAACGTCTGGTTGGCTTCCATTTTTCTGACCAAGTTTTGGTACATCATTTGACTTTGTTTGGGATATGTGTGTATCATCAGGATAGGACCCACCTCTTTCTCTGGCTTTAACCAACTCCTTTTGTAGTTGTTGCAAAGAATGCAAATGAAGTCTCTCCATCTCTCCAAACTGAAACCACAAAGAAAAAAGTAAGAAGTGAATCTAAAATGAGATAAAATGCATAGCTCCTTAGTTCTTATTGAATAGAAAAAATTAATTTAACTACCTTCCATACGAAACTCGCAAGTAATACATGCTATTAGAAACTGTAAGAAACTGAACTCCATCCATAAGAAACGCATTTATGCAATCACTCACGTAATGGTTACACATGAAGAATAGAAACACAAGCACAAAACGTTATTATGGAACGAAAGAGGGAAATGGAAACCTAAAGCAAAATGATGTCTATGAGAAACACATTAATGCAATCACTCATGTGACCAATTACACATGAAGAATAGAAACACATGCACAAAACGTTATTATGGAATGAAAGAGGGAAATGGAAACCTAAAGCAAAATGACCTGTCTCTGACAACCCAGCCAAAGCTGATTATATTGTTCTGTACGCTCTCGAATTTCAGCTTGTAATGAGTGGTTTGCACTAGTTTGCAAGGCATCCATCTCCTGAACACGTCCAATCCACACCTTCAATTGTTCATCTTTTAAGAAGATGGTCTCCTGATCAACCCTATGCTGAAAAAGATAACCAACATTATACCTCCTGGTCAACATATATTATGAGAATGCCCTCCTTAAAATCTTATGATAAAATCCTTCAAACATGATAAATGCATAGGAAATTTCTTTAAAAATATAGATCCGTAAGTATGCATATATTTACAAATAGTCAACAGCAATGTCAGTTTCTTCTCCAGAGAACCGCATCAAAAACATACATACCTGCTCCTGCAGCTCAAGAATTTGCCTCTCTTTTTCTTGAATGTGTTCTTGAAGGTCACATATTTGCTGTATATGCTGCACTCTTTCAGCTTCAGAGTGATCGCGTTCTCTTCTGCAGAAAGAAAAGGACCGCTAATCCCGTAAATCCAAACAAAAAATATTTCAACACCTCTAGATGGTAGACTTGTCATGTCTTGAGAAAGAAAGATAAATCAATATCCTCTAGTGATGGTTCATAACCTTGGCAAATAATCATTAGTTCATCCCAACTTATACTGCATTAAGGTAAACCATTGAAAAAAAGTAAAATACCAGTCCTTAAGTTACAAAAAAACCCACCTAAATGATGCAAGTTCTTTATTTTGTTCCCTGAGAAGATCTTCTTTAGCCCAGGCCTGCATATGACAGCAAAGAAACAAAGAATCATTTGTGGTTAACCATTAATTAAAATCTACTTTTGTTTGAAAACTATAAAGAAACAAACCGCTTCATTATCTAGTTTAATTTCCCTATCTTTATCCTCAATTCTTCTTTCCAGGTCATGTATGGTTTGTTCCCTTTCACGGAGTTGTTCCTACAAAAATATAAATGATTTAAAAAAGATTACAATTAACAGAATGAGAAATCATGAAGCTGTTCATTAGCAGAGGTTAAAAACAAGAAGGAATCTTTCTAAATGTTGTAATGTAGCTAAATAGTGTCTCTCTGATATATTATTTATAACAAACATCAAGGCAATGGACATGATACTGTCGTGCTGGGTACTTTATACTTATTCCTAAGATCCAGAGAACATGTAAAGTCTATTGCAGAAAATAGTAATTCTTTTAGCAAAAGCAACAAGCTCATTGACCTGAAACTTTGAAGCAGCATCAATGTGCTCTTTAATTTGAGTATTATAGCTGTTTTGAATATCTGAGATCTCAGATCTGGCAATTGCCTGAGCTCTAAGGTCAATTTCCATTTGCTGCAGTTCTTCTCTTTGCCTAGAGATACTGTGAATTCGCTGCTGCAACATATCATTACCTAAACTCCCATCAACAGTAACTGAACAAAAGCCTAAATCTACTGGCTCTCTTCCATGCTGCACCTTGATAAACAACTAATCAATTTAACTTTCCACAATCCTGCAGAATCTAGTTCAAAAGTCAACAAAACTTTACCTCATATAGTCTGCTCTCATCCGATTCACCCAACTTTGGTTGTCCCAAATCCTGTGATTGTAGAATACCAGATTCATTAATCATGGAGATTAACGTGTCAAGACATCAATAGATCATCCAATTCAAATTATTAGTAACTCTAATAATGCCACAATTCTCTCAGCAATCAAAAATGCCCATCCAAGCAAGTAACTTAGTCTCATTACCAATGAATCAAAAACATTTATGCATTTCAAATAGTCAAGACAAAATCAAATCAACCACAAGGTTACGGTCGACGAACATTACATCCAAACGAATCCTAATTCATTGTTCGTATCAGAAGACAAAAGCCAACTACCATGATTCACTGAAAAATCAGATTTAAATAGCTCGTCGTTTCCTTTTCAATTCAGTCCAAACATTAAAACAATAAAATACAACGTAACAGAGCTGAAAATCTATAGCACCGACCTCGTCCCTAGGGTTTCGAACAGAATGGTGATCTGAAACTTCACGCACCTCCTTCCTCGATGAAGGAATCCGCAAAGAAGCATCGCGAGTGGCGGTGGGACTGGCCGTGTGAAATGTGACGCTAGGTGTGAAGTGCAGATCCTGGTGAACCATCGAGTCTTCGACAGCAAGTTGCGACCCGAAGCCTTTAGGCGGAGGGCACGTCTCAGGCAGCGTCGCGCCCCCACTTACCAGCCCGAGATGCCACCATAAAATCCCGAAACGCCTCCAACTCTCTCACTGTTTCTCTCTCTACCAAACCAGAGAGAACAGAAAAGGAGGGAAAAGAGCACCCCACAAATAATTGAGAGGAAAAGGAGATTAAAGGAAGGAGATGTAGCCAAAGAAGAGAAGAACTGGAGAGTGGGATTGGGGGGTTTTTGTGTGATTGGAGGGTTTTGGAGGGGGAGGGAGTGTTGACGCAGAGAGAGAAGAGAGAAGATGATTGGGTCTGTGTTTGTGAAATTTGGCTCCCGCCATTTATATATTTCACGCGCGTCTGGTCAAGCGGAAGTTATGTATCTTAGCCTTGGGTCCAATCCAATCCAACTGCAACCTTTAATGCACAAGCATTTTAGTCGTAATAATCCAACTAAAATTTTTATCGAGAAACAATAATGTATATTTTTTTAATTACAATGTCCTTTTTTCGATGTAACAAAACTAAGGGGTTGTTTGTTTTCGTTTTATTTTTTAGTTTTTGGTTGTGGTTTTTGTAAATTAAGAAACGTCCTTTCAAATCGCGTTTGGTTAATTATGTTTATATATTTCG
>JAOTAY010000189.1:11309148-11326435 GCA_025629805.1 Erythroxylum baracoense
CAATTTTTCACTCACAAAGCCTATTTTTCAAAAATCACTCTTTATGCACTTATACCGGGAAGATGTCATGAATGCATATACAGTAAATTTTCATGCGCAAAACTCACTATTCACAATTGCATGAGCATGAGATGTGTTATCCTAATTTCTCTGATTGCTCTCTCGTGTACCCGTTTCCCTGGTCCGACCCGTTATATAGAAACGGGATGTTACATGGTAAGTCATGAATTGCATGTATGAATGCAAATATTGATTTTATGACTTGAAATGTAGATCAAATGACTTGTCAATATATGGATTATGAAATTGGCAAATGGTTAAAGGAAATGTTACACAACCTGCTCTATTGTCTTGGTGGCGGATAAATGGGCATGTCTATAGGGTTACAATGCAGTTGCTATAGTTTGATATCACCGGTGTCCATAATTCGACACCTTCAGGTATCCAAGGCTTGATACCCTTTGGTATCTATAGTTTGATACCTTTGGGTATCCGCAGTTTGATATCTTTGGATATCCACAACACTCGTTATCCACATCTACAGAAAATATGTAGGCCTAACACGGAAAGTAAAGTAAAGAAATATAAATAAGAAATATAGTATGACAACATAAATAATCGGTATATGAATGAGCATTGGCATTTGTATTGATAATTTGTATTATTGAGTGTTGAATATCAATGTTTGAGTTTTGAAGGTGAATTTATTGTGTATGAAAAAAATATTGAAGCATGTTTGCATTATTTATTTGATTAAGTATGCCATCATTATTTGTATTTGTGTGATGTTCATGAATGTATGTGCTTAGTGGATGACTGCTGTGAATGGTCATCCAAACTAAATGTTTCCCCTCTAAGCTTTCAAACTTAGCACGGGTGTTAATCTGTGTAGGTCCAAGTCATGGACTGAGGTACAAGGAACATCTATAGGGACCAAGGCCAACAGATAGAAGAAAAAGTACTTATGGAAGGCGTTTTTAGTTAAAGATGATTGTAAATGTAATGGTTAAAAGAAATGGTATGTTTTCTTTTAGATTACCATGTAAATGTAAAAATGTTTTACTACTATTAAATGATAATGTTAAGCATTGGGAAATTTTGTTATGTGAATATGTATAGCATTGAACCGAAATACATGTTGTGAATGTATGTACAGGAAATTGGTTGCCTTATGTGTAGATAGTTGTAGGTTTCGTATAGGGGTGTTACATGTGGAGATGCAAGAATAGAAGAATCAAAGGTCATATAATTGCAACAAATAGAATCAAAGTACCATAATGATGGAATACCTGATGATAGACAAGGTAGAAGTAGGGATAATACCCAAATCAGGTTGAAGTTGCTGGAGAAAAGCATAAAGATCATTTAAAGAGAATATGGGAGAAGTAATCTCTATAAGACCCTCTGTGGTAGCAACAACAATAGTTGAAGGAGGATGAAAGGGGAAGAATCGCTTTATCTAAAATGTTATTAAAGTCATGTGCTGCACTCAAATAAGTGATGGTCAGACTTTTTACAGTAGTAGAAGATCCTTTATAAAATTTCTTGACTAAATTTTAACAACTCTAAGAGGATGAGGTTTGAGTGGATAGAACAATATCAACAGATGAACATGATATTTCTATACAAAGTGCATTTACTCGACTCTCTTTTATAATTAATTTCTTGATTATAGTGCCAACAGTTGGTTAGGAACCTCAATGGAAAAGAGAACTTCGAATGCATTCAAACTCCTCTCAAAGAGTCATCAACAAATGCCATATATGTTAGACGTTCACAAAGATTTGCGCAAATGGTGATTGCAGTAAGATTAGGCTATTTTGGGTTTCCAAGTTCCATTTGATCCCAAATTTCTTACAGTTTTGACATATAGTTGTGGATTATTTGGTCAAGTTACTGTTGCAATTGATGAATTCTTTGATAAAGCTGAAACTGATTATCATTATCAGATATAACAATTCTTTGAAAAATCCCGTACCCTTTTAGTTATGTCAAAGCATTGAAAATCAAGTCTGATCACTTTAGCACATGTATTTCGAAAGAATATTAAGATTTCATAATTCATTCCATCCCAAGATACAGACACTCTGTAAATTTCTCCTCTTATTTAGCTACGACTTTGGTTCACTTTGCTATTTATCTAGTAATAATTCTCTAAAGGAGCCTCCTTTTAAGAAAACTACACACTTCTTCAGTCAACAAATCATAGATTGATCCATCAAACGTAATATTAATATGGTTTGTGATGAAATAAGGGAGCTTAGAGGTATCCATAATGAAGAGAAGGGAATAAATGGAGAAAATCTATTTGTAAGTTTAAATTTAATCAATCTGAACTAAAAAATGGATTTAAAATGTCAAAAATCTTAAGAATTGGTTTGTTTGTAAAGAAACCAGAGGAGAGGGGTTTAAACTAGGTGGTCAAAGTTTTGGTCAACCCTTTTTAGACCGAATTGAACATCATAAAGGGCAGATATGACACGTGGAAAAATGGTGTAAGGATATATGAAAGTTGACTAGGATGATGACTTAACATTAGAGAACTAATATGGATTGATCACATGGCATTGATTAGGATGATATGGCATTGAATAGGATGTTGTTGCTGATGTGGCTATTGATATGATGCTATTGTGGCTGATAACATGGGCAAAGAAGGATGCTATATGGTGAATGTCATTTTGTGATAAACGATGTCTTTTTGATGGATCCAAACTACCCTATGAGGGCTTATAGAGCTATTATTGGTGGTGTTTTTTGCATGGTTGTGATCTAATCGAACATAGGAACAATTTGATATATGGAAAATTATTTTAGGACTAAATTAAGGAACCCAAAATATAAAGACAAAAGGATACAAAAGAAAACTCGAAAGGAAATCCTAAAATTTTGACTCCTTTTTACAAATAATGCTCTGCTATCATATAAAAATAGAGAGCAGAAAAGAAATGATGAAATGCATTTTGTATTTTAGTGTGTATATTCATGAATATAATAAGGATATTTATACATGTTGCATTAGTCTAAATAAAGAAGGAAAATCAATGTGATAATTACATATAATTCCACACATGATTCTAGGACTAGATTAAGTATAAATTAATGTTAATAGTTAACTTCTAAAGATATGTTAACAAATTTAATTTCTAAGTAGCATTTTCTTGATATAAGTGTTATAGTAATTTTTGATCTCATTGTCAATTTTTATGGACCATCTTTCATTACAAAACAAAGATATTAGTTTAGTTTAAATTAAAAATAGACAATTGATTTTTATTATTTTCTACAAAAACAAACATTTTGTGGTTTTCATGTATTAAAGTATTGTAATTAGAAAAAAATTAGATTGAAACAAAATAGTTGACTGTCTTACTTGTTCCCCAAAATATTGTGCGATTGGATAATCGCCTCTTCTTCTTCAAAAGAGAACCCTCCCATTGTAATATCAGGATGCAAGTAATTGGTCCATGAAAGACGATAACTCTTCCCAAATCTCTAGAGTCCTATAAAATCAATTAAAGAATGTAACTCACTTCCTTTTCTTTATTTTTCTATTTTGCTTTTCCATTTCTTTGTTATACACCCTACATTTCAAGTTGTTCCTTGTGTGGCTCTCTCTTTGTTGATTTCTTAAATCTTCAAAGCCCATCACCCATCTCTAATGCCATTACTACCCTTTATTTCGATTCTTCACCAAAATCATCATATCCATGATCAATAAGGATCTAGTGAATCAGACTGAGTCCAATACCGCATGGATCCAAATTGCACCTATATCAATCAAATCAGTTATCGCTATCAAACTTTAAAGTGTTAATCCTTACACTAATTCTTGTGCCACCTTCCACAACACGACTAACAAATGTCTCTTAAACTATTGCAAGTGTAGAATCTACATCCTTATATCTGAGAGAAATAGCATGGAACACGAGAAGTGGTAACACAAAAAATAAAGGAGAGGAGACACAATGGGTGACAGTGAAGAAGAAGAAATATAGGATTAAAATTTTATCTATCTATAGTTGAGCTTCGATCTAGGCCTGAGTTAAAGATTAAGCCTGAATTCGACTTAAAACTTTTAAAGAAAAATTGAGTCTAATATGAAGTTTGCTTAACTCAGATCAAATATATTGAATTCGAATTAAACTAGATCGGACTCCAACTATTTTATCAACCCTAAAGTGAATAGTTATATCATACAATATACATAAACAAAAAGTCTAATTAATGATTATATGTTCGATGTATTCCGTTATTCATTGAGATGGTGCTTTTGATCTCTTCCTTAACAAAGACATTGACAACTTAGATTACAGTGCTACATAACATCCTGTTATCCTATGTTAAGGGTTAGGACCCCTAAAATATTGTATATGAGAGATTATTGAGAAGTTAGTAAGTGCATTTCATGCTCATGCATAATATAGCGCGCACACACACACACACACACATATGAATATTGATTTTTCCATATTAAAATGATTGTACATGCATTCATTGACATTTTCCAGGTATAATTGATTTATAAATGTGATTTTTGATATAAATTATGGTTTTTGTATATTGAAAATTTCATTGGTGTGTATTAGTATTGATTTAGAATTTTTGGTGAAGTTTAGGAAATTTCTAAAATTTTTAGGTATTTTTAGACTAGGAAAAATGTCAAGTGGCAGGATAATTGATAAATGAAAGTAGAATTAAGAGTCAAATGATAGTGGAAATTTTTATAAATGACATTAGGATTTAATAAAATATGTCATTATAAATTGGGAGATAATTGGAGTAGAAATTAGAGACAAAACGGACTAGTTACAAAAGTGATCCAAATGGGACCATAGGAAGGTGACAAGTGGTAGTGACAACTACCACTCACCCCTTATCCCTCACGTTGTTCACTCTTTAACTCTTAAAAGACCAACTTAATTGTTTTCAACTTGCATTTTCTTCCTCTCTTCGTAATCTTCATCATCTTCTTCATTCTTCTTTTCTTTTCATGATTTTGCTTCACCAACCTTCATCAATGTTACATCTTGCTTTCATCTATCAACTGTTGCTTCCATCTTGCTCTCTCCTTCATTTCTCACTAAAGACCCAACCTCCCACCTTTGTATGATGATGCATGTGTGAGAGAAGAAAGCTAGGGCTAAAAGAGATCTTGAAGAACTTGGAGCCTTATCAAGTAAGTTATGCTTTGATCATCATGAGTAATGTTAAAGGTAACTAATATGATGAGTAATTTGAGATTGATGATCATGATCATGAAATTTTATATATGATACATTAGTGTATTAATGATAAAGATATCATGTTCTAAATTGTGGGGTGTTAATGTTATCATGAATTGTTTGTTAAATAAAGCATTTATGATGATAGGTTTTAAAGATGGATGATTATGAAAAAGGAAGTTTGAAATATGATGATGTATGAATGAAGTGGCAAAAAGGAGTTATGTCTTACTTTTGTGTTTTGATGAATGATAATTCATGAGTTTAGAGCTTCTAAGAAGAAGTATTATGATGTCTTAGAATGAGGTAAGTTAGGTTGATTAATCAAAAGTGAAATGAAGATGATATTTAAGTTGAATATGCATAGAAAATTTAAGATGAATGTGTTTATGAATATGTTTTATTTTGGTATGTAATGACGTGAATGTTAGTAACTGTAATAGAGATGAAGTAGAGTGAGTTAAAAAGGAAAGAAAGGGATAGTATAGCCTCTTGAAGTGAGGAGAATTAGGATAATAGTTTATAGATAAAGGGAAGGTGACAATGGAGTTGAATGTGTGCTGAAAATATTGAAGAATGTATAGATATGGTTGATGTTCTTTTTATGGAATTATGATCAATAATCTTGTATGATGAGTTTTGTGGATATTTTGAATTAGAATAGAGGTGAGAATGAAGAGGAATTGTAGTGGGAATGATAAGATATGCATATGATGGGTTAGATGTGATTGTAGGAGTTAGAAATTTAGAAAATGGACAGTAAATGTCCGTTAAACTTCAGGTCCGTTGGGCAGGCATTCTCTAGAATTCCAGCGTTGCAGCCCAGTTCATGTCCGTTTGAAGGGACATAAGTCTGTTGGGCGGACATTCTCTGGAATTCCAGCGTTCTAGCCCAGTTTATATTCGTTTGGAGGGACATAAGTCCGCTGGGCGGACATTCTCTAGATATCTACATAAATGTGCAATTTTGACCCTTTAGACAACAAAATCTCTCTTCGGGGTCTTCACAAAGGTTGTAGAACTCGAAGTCCTCTTCGAAAATGTACTTGAATGACCTTAATCCGATATATTTACAATGAAAGTTATGCTTATTGTCCCAAAAATCAAAAAAATATATAAACTATTGACTTATCAATGCTTTCCTATGATTTATTTAGGCTTGGATGAGATCTTGAATGAGCCTAATTGATGATGAATTGGGTGATTAAAGTAAGGAAAGTGTATTAGGTATAAAGAATGATTGAAAAATGATGTTAATTGGTTATGAGACGCGTATTAAGGAAATGTAAACAGGATTGTCATTGAGCATGCATTGTACATAATCCATATATATATATATATGTGCATAAATGAGTACTTATATAATAGTGCAAAGTTATAATGTGTGTAAATGTGTGTTGCATGATATAGAAGTGCAATTATAGTGACAACATCCAGACGTTGCTGGGACCTCGAGGCAATAGCTATCTGGAGCAAACTGTGAGTAACCTAGATGGTCTTATAATAAATTATTGTTTGTTTAAATTCCATATTGAATTGTTATGTGATATGAATGGTTTGATTCTGGACATTGAATGTCCGAGTTGTTTGATGCATGAATACCATATTTGGAAGTGCTCATTGTATGTGAATTTGAAGAAATAATTGATACTCAACTTAACTATTAAATGCCAGACTAAGGTTTGATGATGAATGTGAACATGAATACGAATGTGAATCATTGAGCACTAGAGATTGATTGAATACATGTGAAGCATTCCACAACATGAATGCATGATAACATAAAAGTAGTTGTGATCATAGTTGCTAGTGAAAAAAGAGCTTAAAGCTCAGAATGTGGTAAGAGCCTATGGCTCGCTATGTATAATGAGCCCTGTATCTCCAACAGATAAGGGACAGTTATTAATGAGCCCGATATCCACAATGGGTACAGGATAGTGAAAAAGGCACTTGATCACAACAACATAATAATTGAAAGTGGGTCTCATAAGCATTACACATACAATTTGATATGCATTATATGAGTGGTTGAATTGAGCTGTATGATCTATTATGAATGTGAAGTGTGAACTCTCTGAACAAACTTGTCTTTGATAGAATATGTTGATTAATGAAGTGATGTGAATTATGTGGCTATATGAATTCAATGTGAATTGTTGTGTTATGTGCAATAAGTGAGCCATCGATGATGGGTAGCTCACTGAGTTCACAAAACTCACCAAAATTGCAACGTTAACTTTGTAGGTACGAGAGAGGCGATTTAGTTACGTAGAAGAAGCTAACTTTTAGATAAAAGAAATGGCTCAAAGGTCGGTCAGCTGAGACTGAAGGATTTAGATAAAGTTTTGTATATTTAGCATATTTTTGTAAACAGAGCTATAAACTCTGATTTGATAATGTATATATATGGATGATGTTGCAATGCTACAATGTATATAGTGTTTTATGAAATGAAATGAAGAAATTTGTGTTTTGGAGATCATGAGATTTATGTTTTAAATTATGATGCCATGAGTTAGTGAAAGTGATATATTTAGTGTGCCATTTTCGTCGGGCATGTGCACGAACATCTGACAAGCATCCAGGCAAATGGTTGATGGGAGTGGGGTGCTATAGCTATGTAGGCATGATAATTAAGCCTAACCCCGGTCTGACTTGAAGTCAATTGTGTTAGCTCAATGTTTACATTTAACGATTTTGATGATAACTATATAATATTTCAAAATTCAAATTAGATTTATTTCCTCGTATAGATAACGAATTTTTTTTAAAGGAAATAAAATCATAGGAAAATTACTTCCTTTCTTACATGAACCTTCTTAGTAAACTTCCTTTTTAACAATTAGGAGGATCTTACCTTTTCAAACAATTAACTCTAGAAATTTTTTTCCAGCAGAGATGATATTGAAAATCCAAAGTCAACTCAGAATTAAGATGAAACAATGACTAATTGCAGAAGTTGACTATTTAAAGAAGAGCAATAACATTTGTGAAGCAACGAGCATACACAGACTTTCGAAACATTTGAGCAGCATCTATATTATTGAGAGTCATATCATTCTTATTGTGCCTTAGAAAGTGAAATCACTCTATCAAGAGAGAAATTTTTATTTAAGAACTTACTTTTAATTTTACATTTTATTTTCTGTGAGCTTTTAGAAGCTTATTATATACTTTAAGTGTGGAAGGTTGGAGAATCTTGAAAAATGTGTACTTGTGAGCTTAGAGAGGCTCGTTAAATTTAATACTCAGATTCTTATAATGAAACACTCAAGTTGGATACTTGGAGACTAGACGTAAACTTGGATTGTAAGTCGAACCAGTATAAATCGACTGCATCCTTCTTCTCTCTCTCTTTAACTTTTAAAATTTTGCATTATATTGTGTATGTATGTTCTATTTAGCAAGAGACTCCTTTTGTTCTCAACTTACAAGAGGTTTATTTCAGTTTTAATAGGCATCTTTTGTTTTTAAATTGTTTTAATAGGATTTATCATTCAGTAGGCTCCTTTCGTTTAAGCAGGGTCCTATCTCACAAAAGGCTCTTATCAGTTAATAGGCTCCTGTCATTTAAAAGGCTTTATCGTCTGACAGGCTCTTACTGTTTTCATTCATTAACTAGGATATGTTTATTATAAAAATTGAAAGAACTTGTAAAATTTTTTTTGTCACACACAATTCAACCCCCTCTTGCGTGTGTTTGCTTTATCATTTGGTATTAGAGTGAAGTTTCACATTTATTGTGTTTTACAGCATGCGATAAATCATGGCAAACAACTTAAGAAGCTTTGAAAGACAATTCGTCTCGAAGCCTCCTTACTTGAATGGAAACAACTACTCCTATTGGAAAGAGCGAATGGCCATCTATCTTCAATCGGTGGATATCAAAGTATAGCAAGCTGCCAAAGTTGGAGCTACACCTCTTGCTACTAACAACGTAGAAGTGTGGACTGATGCCGATAGAAGAAATGCACATTTAAATGCCAAAGTAAAACAACATCTGATCTGTGCACTATCTATAGAAGAGTATAAAAAGATATCCTATTGTTTTACAACAAAAGAAATGTGGGACAAGCTTCAAGTTACTTTTGAAGGAAGAAATAAGTTAAAGAAATATAGAATAAGTCTTTTAGTGCATCAATATGAGATTATTTACATGAAACAAGAAGAAAAAATAGACGAATTCTTCGGACATTTCAACAATATCATCATTGCCTTGAAAAACTTAGGCAAGATATATTCAAATGACGAGATGGTAACAAAAATTCTAAGATCATTATTAAAGGAATAGAGACCTAAAGTGATAGCTCTGGAAATCATAAAAGATCTCGATACAATCTCACTTGATTAGTTAAGAGGAAACTTAATGATTCATGAAGCCGAACTTAGGCGAGATCATCATATAAATGAGGAATGACACTAAAAGTAGTTGACGAATCAAATCCATCAAATGATGATGAACGTGATATTGAGTTCCAAATAGATGGAGATGACAAATTCAACTTCATGGTCAGACAATATGCTTGTTTCTATAACAAGAAGCTCATGAAGAAAAGAGAAAGAAATAAGAAAACTAGAAACAACAGATTCCTATGAAAAGGCAGCAGCGACAATAACAATACACAAAATAATCAAATCATATGTTATCACCGCAAGAAGTATGGACACATAAGACCAGAATGTTCTCTTTTTTAGAAGGACAAGATAGAAAATAGAAAACCTAAAAAGCATGTTATGACTACAGCTTGGTCAGATGAGGATTTTGATAACTTTAAAGAAGAAGAGTCTGAGGAAGTCAACAACGTTGCTTTATGGCCAAATCAGGAGATGATAAGGTATATTATTCTAACTTTGATATTGAAATTGATGAATTGAGAGATGCATATCATGACTTACATGATCAGTATAAAAAATTAACAATGAAATATTTCAAAAAGATTTAGAAGTTAAAAACTACTGATGAATCTTTAACGAATAAGATTAAATTATTAGAATCAGAAAAAAAGATTTATTGTCTAAAGTCACTTCTCTTGAAAATGATAATAAACAAGTAGTTTCTAAAAAAGAATGCTTGGAACAAAAAATAATTAAGTTAGAAAACTCATTACTTGAAAATGACTCTGCTAAGGTAAAAAAATTAAAAGAGAAAGTAGCTGTTTTAAAACTCAAAAACGAAAAATGTGCTAAGAGAAATGTTTCTCTTGAAAAAGATCTTGATAATTTTGTTAATGGAAGAAATAACCTTGATGCATTACTTGGGAGTGGTAAATGTGTTTTTATTAAATCCAACAGTAGTTATAGCCAAAACAGCAAGAACTTGGTAAGTGACAAAAATCATAAAAACTATCATTCATCTGTTTTGTGCAATTATTGTGGTAGACATGGTCATATTAGTCACTCTTGTTACTTTGAGAAAATGAAAAAAAATCTCAAATGTATGTTTGGAGATTGAAAGGTTAGACTACTAACTTGAAAGGACCCAGAAAGATTTGGGTACCTAAAATGAGATAATACACTTTGCAGATAAGCTTCAAAATGAAGAGAAAGGAAAATCAATCAATAGTTGATAGCGGTTGTTTGAGATACATGATACGTGAAATATCGCATTTCAACTATATTGAAAGGAAAGACTGAGGTAATGTTGTCTTTGTTGATAAAAACAAGGCAAAGGTCACCGGAATTGGCAAGGTCGGTGATTCTAACTTTGCTTTTATTGATAATGTTCTTTTTGTTGATAGATTGAAACATAACTTGCTTAGTAATTCAATTATGTGATAAAGGTTTCAGAGTTACTTTCTATGCATCACATTGTGAAATAATTGACAATCTTAATAATAATATTGTATTCGTGGGAAGATATACTGTGGTCAATTAGAAGATATACTTCTTAAAGTGACAAGGGTTTTGTATTAATAGAAAATGATTCACTTATCTGGCACAGAAGATTTGGACATGCTAGCATGAGTATTTTATCAAAATTTTCCAAATATGAGTTAGTAAGAGGACTGTCAAATTTGAAATTTAAGAGCAGTCAAGTTTGTGAAGCTTGTTTAAAAGGAAAACAAATCAGAAGCAACTTCCCTCCTAAAAATATTGTGATTACTAATTAGCCACTTGAACTCGTGCACATAGATTTATTTGGTCCTACTAGGACTCAAAGTTTTGATGGTAAACAATATGGTTTTGTTATAGTAGGTGATTTTTCCAATACATGGGTTTATTTTCTGTCAAATAAAGGTGATATTTTTGAAGTCTTTGAGAAGTTTTGTAGGAAAATTCAGACTAAAAAAGGGTAATGCATTACATCGATTCGAAGCAATCATAAAGGAGAGTTTGATAACAAAAAATTTGAAGACTTCTGCAATGAAAATGGTATAATTCACAACTTCTCATGCCCAAGGACTCCTCAGGAAAATGGAGTTGTCGAGAGAAAGAATAGGACTCTCGTAGATATGGCTAAAACAACGTTATGTGAAAGTGGCCTACCTCATGTTTACTGGGTAGAAGCTGTGTCAACTGCTTGTTGTATAGTCAATAGGTGTTTCATAAGACCTATTTTGAAAAAGACCCCCTATGAGTTGTGAAAAGAAGAAAACCAAATGGTGTTTACTTTAGAACACTTGGCTGTAAGTGTTTTGTTTTAAATAATGGAAAAGACAACAAGTATATAATAAAAGAACAAAGAAGATAAAAGAATCGATACAAGTGGTAATTGATGAAGCACTACCTTCGACAACAACAATTGACTCAGATAATGAAGAGCATCCATTGGTACTTAAAAATACATCGGAGAATCAAACAACATCTATAATACCTTCAGAATTACAAAATCAACAAGGTCCCTTTGAAGCTAGAACAGAGCATGCTCCTTCATCTTAGCAGGAGCCTATGTAACAAAAACACCGAGAGAGTGAAGAGGTCGTGATACACATCAATATATTCTGGGAGATCCCTCTGAAAGCCTAAGAACAAGATCATCGTTCAAGAACAACTTTGTTGCTCTCATCTCACAAATAAAACCAAAGATCGTTGAAGAGGCTCTTATTGACGAAAACTGGGTTTTATCCATAAAAGACGAACTGAATCAATTTGACAAAAACAAACTTTGCAATTTCATACCTCATCCTCAAAATAAGTCAATCATTGGGACTTGGTAGGTGTTTCGAAACAAACTTGATGAAAATGGTAAGATGGTAAGAAATAAAGCTAGACATGTAGCTCAAGGTTACAATCAACAGGAAAGTATTTATTTTAATGAAACTTATGCACCTGTCGCTAGATTGGAATCAATTAGAATTTTACTTGCCTCTACATACTGTAGAAACTTCAAGTTATTTCAAATGGATGTTAAAAATTCATTCTTAAATGGTTACATTAACGAAGAAGTATTTGTTAGCAACCCCCAAGTTTTGAAGATGAAAACTATCCAGATTACATGATGAAGTTAACCAAAGCTCTGTATGGTTTAAAGCAGGCTCCTCAAGCATGATATGAAAGGTAACTCTCTTCTTGAGAATAACTTTGAAATAGGAAAACTCGATAAATCCTTATTTATCAAGAGAAAGGAGAATGATTTACTCATAGTGCAAATATATGTTTATGATATAATTTTTGGTGTTACTAGTGCATCTTTCTGTGAAGAATTCTCAACATTAATGTAGGGGGAGTTTAAAATGAGCATGATGGGAGAATTATCAATCTTTCTCGAATTACGAATCAGACAAACAGAAAAAGGAATCTTTATTAGCCAAGGCAAATACAAAAAGGAACTCATCAAGAAATATCATTTTGAGAATGCCCAACCGATGGGTACTTCCATACACACTGGAACTAAACTTGATAAAAATAAAGAAGGCAAAGTTATAGATGAGATAAAGTACAGAGAAATGATTGGATCACTACTATATCTTATAAGCTCAAGACCACACATTATGCTTAGTGTGTGTCTTTGTGCACGCTTCAATCAAATCCAAAAGAAATTAAGTAGTCAAAAGAATCTTTCGATATCTATATGGAACTATGGATTTTCGACTATGGTATCTGAAAATTGATTCATTTGACATAGTGTGCTATTGTGATGCAGATTATACAGGTGTCGATTGAAAAAGCATAAGTGGTCACTGTCAATTTCTTTGAGGATGTCTAATATCTTAGTCCTGCAAGAAGCAAAATTACACAGCATTTTTGACGAATGAAACAAAATACATAGCAGTTGCTAACTGTTGTACTCAAATTTTATGGACGAGGCATTAACTACAGGATTTTCTCTAAACTTCTCTCATATTCCTATAATATGTGATAATACTATTGTTATAAATCTTTTTAAAAATCCTGTGCATCATTTTCAGACTAAGCATATAGAAATCAAACATCATTTTCTTAGAGATCATGTTTTAGAAGGATCCATTGATCTTTTGCATGTTAATACTGAGAATCAAGTAGCTGACATTTTCACCAATCCACTCTCTGAAGATAGATTTTGCATGTTAAGAAAAGATCTTGGTATATGCAAACTCTCTGATATTATTTCTATATGAATTCTCTACTACTTGTTTTTACATTTCGTTTAGCAGGCTCCTTTTATTCTGATTCCTTAGAAACTCTCTCTTAGTTTAGTAGGCTCTCTTAGTTAGAAGGCTTCTTTTAGGTTAGTAAGTTTCTTCTATATTGGAAGGTTACTCTTTTTTTAGAAGGTTTCTCTCTAGTTGACTTTTTAAGTGACATGTTTCTTAAAAATAGGGAGTCATTAATGCGTTGTTTCAGCCTTTTCAAAAATGCATGCATAGTATGACAACTCAATGTATGCATATGTCAGAAGATACATAATTGATTACACTTCCTCTTTTGGCCTGTACGTCCATTCATCCTCTCACGAGATCAACATTCAGAAATCACTTAGTATACCCTAAGCAAACTTCTCTTGTCTTCTCATCTCTGTCATTCTCATCTGCGCCGCTTATTCTCTCTATACCCTAACTCTTTTCATTTTTATTGCCTTTAGTTTTCTTTCTCAAACTTCACCAAGCTTCTCTACAATGATAAGAACAAAATAAAAAATATAGAAAATTTTTTGGCTTCAAGTTCTAGCTATGGCGAAACACCTTGTCCTGAACAAACTTTTTCTTTTGATTCCTCGTCTTTGTCTCCTATGCTAGGTTCTCTGACACTACTACCAAACTTGTTTATGCCTCCTCAAAGCTTCAAACTTCAAAAATACCTAGTCAGGAGACCCTAGAATATAGGAAAAGGAAGATTGTTGCTATGTTATCTCTAGACTATCATGATTCCTTTTCAGATGACAAAGAACAAACAATCGAAAAATAATATGCCCCTGACTCAGAAGAAGAACAAGGAGGAGGAAAAGAAAAGGGAGAAGAAAAGACAGAAGGAAGTGATGAAGAAGAAGAGACTTTCAGTAAGGGGGAGTTATTGAAAAAAGTGAGATTCCATATACCTATTATATCCCTACCCATTCCTACTCCAAAAACTTTCACAAGTCCTAAACCTAGTCACAAAGAGAAGAAAGTGCCTGAAGTATACTGGGCAATAAATGATGATGGTTTAGATGAAGAACCTTCTCAGTTGGAAAAAGGACCACGGAGAAGAGGAAATGTTACAAAACAAGCCTCACAAAAAGAAACTATCGAGGTAAAAGAAAAAGAAAAAGAAGAATCCAATAAAAGAAATAGGGAAGAAATAAGAAAAGGCAAAGAGCCTTTGGCCAAAGAAAATATTCAGGATATCATTACAAGGAATGAGCTATTCCTTGAATTCGAAGAAATCCCTAAGGCCAAAAGAACAAAATCGAAGAAACTAATCATTCTTCAAAAGGGGGAGGTTTCAGCACTAGTGAAGTTGTTCTAGTCAATGGAGGTTAAAGCAAGATACAAGATGCGTTACAAGAAGACAAAAGTGGTAGCTAGAAGCATCTTGCCTCCCCATCTATTCGATGATATAGGATTCTCATCACTCCCTATTTTCTTGCTGTTGGTTGGGAGAATTTCTTAAGCTTGGATGAAATTGTGTGTGAGGAACTGGTCAAATGTTTTTATACATATATGAGAAAGGAAAAAATTGATGGGAAGTTGGTAGTCATCTCTTGGGTACACGATTGTGAGATTTTGGATACAGAGGAAATCTTAGGAAATATTCTGAATGTAATTCCTGAAGGTAGGATGAACCTTATTTGTCATAAGTGAGATATTACTAACATTAATCTGGCAGAAGTAGTGAACTTCATTTGTATGAATACTGAAAATGTCTATGAAGGGAGACCCTGGTTCAGAATTTCTGCCAAGATGCCTTGCATCCATTTCGGCTACCTCCTTTTTTCCAAAGAGTAGTTCAGTAGAGAGGTGTAGTCTCTTAGACACATATGTGGTTTACAATTTTTTAAAGGGTAATAAGATGAATCTCCTGGCAATGATCCTGAAGTTCATAGTAGACAAGGGAAGTCACAAGAACACAACTGGTGGTCTACCTTATGGAATGCTATTGAGTAAGATATTTGCATATATTAGGGTGTCATTTGATAACCTGAATTAGTATGAACCAGCAAAGTTCCATTCTTCCATTCCTTATCAACTTGGTTACAAGACAAAGGATAACATGTGGGTTGAAAAGAAGCCAGAAAGAGCTGTAGGTATCTTGAGTCCAACCCCACAAAATTTAACCTCTGTTCCACTCCAAAGCATGAATGACCTGATCTTGCAACAACTGAGGGACATTTGCTCTAATCAGGATCAAATGTGCGAACAAATTGACAGCCTCCAAAACTAATTCCTGGATTTGCAAATTCTCCTTAAGAAAACTCTTCAATGACTGTGTCAATTGATTTTTTTAATCATATTTCATTATGTTTTATTTCACTTCCTCCATACACTCTATTATTTTTTGATAATGACAAAGGGGGAGAGTTTATGTTGATATTTTTTTGCATATTTCTACATATATGATGATATATTTCTCAATGCATATTTCTCAAATGCTGCCTCGATTAAATATGTGATTGATTTTGCTGTTGAACTTATGAAAATATGTGATATAAAAATGATAAGTTCGTTTATTAAGAGACAGACTCCTTCTAATTATGTCTAAACATATAAAAGTCACAGGTATCTTTCAAAATCATCTATTATCTCTTTGAATTTTGAAATATATATATATTATTGCTTTTCATCATCAAAAAGGGAGAGATTGTTAGCTCAATAATAATTTTGATGATAACTATACAATATTTCAAAATTCAAATTAGATTTATTTCCTTGTATATATAACGATATTTTTTAAAAGGAAATAAAATCATAAAATAATTACTTCCTTCCTTACAGGAACCTTCTTAGTAAACTTCCTTATTAACATCTAGAGGGATCTTACATTTTCGAACGATTAGCTTCAGAAATTTTTGTTCCAACAGAGAAGATATTAAAAATCCAAAGTCAACTCAGAATTAAGATGAAGCAATGCCTAATTGAAGAAGTTAACTATTTAAAGAAGCAATAACATTTGTGAAGTAACGAGCATACATAGACTTTCGAAACGTTGGAGCAGCATCTATATTATTGATAGTCATATAATTCTTATTGTGCCTTAGAAAGTGCAATTACTCTATCAAGAGAGAAATCGTTATTTGAGAACTTACTTTTGATTTTACATTTTATTTTTTTGTGAGCTTTTAGAAGGTTGTTATACACTTCGAGTATGGAAGGTTAGAGAATCTTGAAAAATATGTGTAACATCCCCTCACTTATGGGAAGGGCATTTTGGTCATTTTAGATCGGGTTAGAGTTATTGAAAGTATTTTTGACATATGCATGCATTCATATATGCACATGAATAATAAATAGTGACTTGTGAGCTTAGAGAGGCTCGTCAAATTTAATAATCAGATTCTTATAGTGAAACACTCAAGTTGGATACTTGGGGACTGGACGTAGGTCTGGGTTGTAAGCCGAACTAGTATAAATCGACCGCGTCCTTCTTCTCTTTGAAGTAAATCACTTGTTATTATAGAAATCACGTATAATATGTAAAATACACAAGAAGGGGGGTTGAATTATGTT
>JAOTAY010000189.1:11326535-11363814 GCA_025629805.1 Erythroxylum baracoense
CACAAATATTTTTGCTCATCATCACAAAACTATAAACATATTACCCACCTAATTTGGTTGGAAATCCAAACTCAATTATGCCTTTCCTCTTGCTCTTGGATAGGGATTTCTTAGTTTCCTAAAACAAACCAATTTCTCATTCAATTCACATTCAAATTGAAATTCATAAAACTTCAATAATTAAGAATAAACAAAAATCGAGCCTAGACTTAACTTACCCATAGTAGATCTAGGCTAGACAACTAAACCTAATTTAGAAATCCATGAAAAAATCAAATGGGTTTCTCTTCTTCTCTTCCTTCTTCCAACACTAACCCATTTCTCTCGCTAATCCCTTTTATTTTTTTACCCAAACAAGAAGGAAAGATGAAACTTACCTAAAACAAGTTGGTTTCTCTTCCTTCTTCTTCTTTCTCCTAGCTTCCAAGATTCTTCTTCTTCGTTTCTCTTCTTTCTCATGTTTTTCTCTCTTCTTTCTCTCTTCTTACGATTTTCTTCTTCTCCTTTCTTATTCAAGACTACATTTTGTCTTGATTTTCCAATTTTACCCTTCATTTGTCTTGTTCTTCCAATTTTGCCCTTCTTTTAATGTAATGTCCCTTTTGCCCTGTCTTTTGTCTCTTCTGACCATTACACTAATGTAATTCTAACATCTCTAAATAATAACTCTAATTTCTATTCATGCTTGCTAAATTAATGACTAAAGTCTAGGAAAATAAATGAATGAATAAATAGATAAATTAATAAAATAAAAGAAAAAAATAAAAAATTGGGGTCCAACAGAGAGGGCTCGTAGTACCCCCTTTTTTTGATCTAGCCTTTTCTTCGGTGAATCACCTACTAAAAAAAAGGCAGGCCTGCACGCTGAGACTACTTACTATGGCAAGTGGTGGACTCTCTCATTAGGGAAGGGAAGAAGGGGCCTAAGCACGGCAGATGTCGTACACTTGAGTTGCAAAGGAAAGCAAGATCGTACTAGTTTTTATGTTCGGACATACGGTTCCCGCGGAAGATCAAATTGGTGAGCCATGTGATGGGAAACCCTTCCCACACGGTTCGGAGAGCACTGAATTATAATGAGAGGTTCACCACCACATCATAGCATACAAGGGGACCTCGCTTGATTCCCCAATGGGTCTGACTCGTAATTCACTTCTGACTTCGTGTTCGATAGCCTAACTGCAGTGATGTTAATTGTGGTTACATTCATAAGTAGCTTAGTCCATCTTTATTCCATTTCATATATGTCTAAGGATCCGCATAGCCCTCGATTTACATGCTATGTATTCATTTTTATTTTTTTTCTGCCAATGTTGGTGACTGGAGATAACTCTCTTTAATTATTTTTGGGATGGGAGGGAGTAGGTCTTACTTCATATTTGTTAATTCATTTCTGGTTTACACGACTTTAAGTAGATAAAGCAGCTATAAAAGCTATACTTGTCAATTGAGTAGGTGATTTTGGATTAGCTCCTGGGATTTCGGGTCGTTTTGCTCTCTTTCAAACAGTAGACTTTTCAACCATTTTTGGTCATGCTAATGCCCCCAGAAATTCTTGGATTTCTTGTAATATGAGATTGACTGCCATAACTCTTATTTGTATTTTACTTCTTATTGGGGCTGTTAGGAAATTTGCACAAATAGGATCGCTTACTTGGTCACCTGATGCTATGGAGGGTCCCACTCAAGTATATGCTTTGATTTATGCAGCTACTATGGCAACGGCTGGTGTTTTCATGATATCCCTTTTATTGGAATATTCACTACAACTTTGAGTGTTATTACTTTTGTGGTTCATGAAGAGTGGGCATAAACTGTAACTAAACAAAAACAAATGAACCAACCACGAATTTCTAAACAGTAAAGAGAACCACCAACCACCCTATAAAGTAAAGAGCCTCACCTAAAGGACCAAACTTGGAGCTGAGAATAAGATCAAAAGCACAAATTCTCATTTGAAGTATAAAAGTGGTCAAGTCACTGAAAACCGGAAAAGATAGGAATGGGCTTATAAAAAAGAAAGTTTGGAGGTTGCTCAAAATTTTTCAAATACGAGCCCATCTTTCTCTATTCAACCTACAGCCTACCTCGAGACATTTATGTCATAACAACTGATCTTTTGAGTGAGGGAAGCCAGAGTAGTGTAGGAACTATAGATCGAGAAAGCCACATCAGCTACACTAGATAGATCTTTTTTTGTTATCCTATTTTTTTAATTAACTGGATCGGTCACCCCTCAACTAACTAAGACATTTCTGAAAGGAGGGGTACACGCTTGATCTAGAAAACCTTTCCAGTTGTAACTTTACAATATAGGGTTTAGATAGGGCCTTTAGTAAGATAGATTTCTTGAGCGCATTAATGTCATCTATCAAAAGGTATCGATGAAGGCGAAACTTGAGTTTGATTGCATAGGAATGATTTTTTTTACAGAGAAGAACCAGTTGAATTGCCCTCCTTATCTTTGATATTTTCTATTTTAAAAAAGCACATATAGTATTTCAACTGCTTAAATTCCCTTCTTCTATATTGAATTCTGTCATGGATAATAGGGCATGATCTATGTTATCAAATAACCCTGCTATATCTTCCTTGATAAGTTGAAAAAGATTTTCCCATCCAAAGATATGAGTAAAGAAGGTTAGTTCCATTGTGAAAACCATGGTAAAAAAAATCAAAATAAAATAGTTAACAAATAAAAGCAAGGAGAGGGCACGCAACATAATATATATAACAAAAAAATCGTGTGACTGCATAATGATTTTATAAGAAAGAAGACTCCTGCAAGTTCATCAAAGCTTATGTGAGCAAAGAACGACTAGCCGCCATTTGACAACAGGGCATTCCAACATCTCGAGGAAATAATATGTTCTGGAGTTACAGACAAGGAACTCCATTCTGTTGACTCTACCAGATAGAATAGTAGAACCCATTCATACTAAAAAGAAGAATGGGATCCTGGCTCAAAAGGAATGCTAGGTTATCTTAACACATGCAAGTCGAATGTTGTTTTCGGGGAGTTAGTTAGAAGAAATAAAAAATAGCACCAATAGAAAGCTTTTTTTATAGTTATAAGAAGAGAGTCAAGGGGGCTTCCGTGGGCGATTCTTTAACCACATGCAGCCCCGACTTAATGATGGCCGCGCATGAGATCGTACGAGACCACTTCAATTATGAGTCATGGAATATAGCGACCCTAAAAGACCTTTTGCGCTATCTTAACTTTTTGTAGAAAGGTGAATAATTTCCATTTTGACCGGTCTAAACTTCGAAATGTAGAAAAGATCATCAAAGAGGAGACAAGCATTTATGATTCCAGCTGAAAAGACTAATAAAATCAAAGGAAGGATCAAGAATGTCATCTATTTTAGGAGCCAGATTAGTGGACAATAAACAAGTCAGAATTTCCTCAACAAAAATGGATGGATTAAACCTCCATTTAGGTTTGTTATCGATTATGTATCAGTGGGAACATAAAGATAAAAGAGTTAACTAAGTAAAGTATCAGATTGACCCAATTTCACAAATGATAGGTTAAAACCATGTTTTTCATTGGGAATGGAAGAGAAGAGAATGATCAGACATCGAACTATGAATTTTGATTAATTATTATTGTGGAATTTGTCATCAAGATGGATTGCCCTTACGCAGTCAATGAACTCATACTAATGCTAGAACTTGTCGTAAGTGAATTCGAAAATGAATCAGTCTACCAAAAGCCCTTGGTACTTATCTTATCAATCACACTGATAGCTTTAATAGTTCACTGAAATTGGATGTAGATTTTTTTTGTATTTCACTAGTTACTAATCCAGTCGTATAGTAGGTCTCCTTCGACACTCCACTAGTGGCTCGGCTTCGTCCTAGAAACTATTGCACATCTTTATCTGATTCGGAGGCTTCATCGACCGGCTCCTCAAATAAAGATGTATCCGAAGCAGAAATCACCACTTTTTTATTGTGATTTTTTGTTAGTCAAGAGAGATAAAAGAGAGATTTTGTATCAGTAAAAGCAGATATCGCCCCATGCTCCCACGATCCACTTACCAAGGAATAGGAGGAATAAAAACCAGAGCAAGTTAGGGTATAGAATTTTAAGCATGATGGGGGTGACAGAGGACGTGCTCGTACGGTTCATAGAAGGGTATGATCGACTCGTTGATTGTTAGGAACTTTCACTCTTCTATATTCAAAATAGGCCTTTCTAAGAGCATTACGATCTCCAGCTCAAATGACCTCTTATGAAGTCTCTATTGGTCTTATTCTTATTGTGCACCTTGTGAGTGTATTTAGATCTGTGAAGGTAATCACGCGGATGTTCCCCTAACCCAAACCAAACCAGAGGGAACTGTAGCATGGAGATTATCCGCGTCTCGTCGCAAGGATTAATTTTATTTGAGTTTTGGGTCATAAGGCGGGCTTTGGGTGGGTAACTTTATTTGAAAAAGGGCTGAGGCACAAGGATTCTGGTACTATCTAGGTGCGAAGAACCCCAAAAGTGATTGCAATGAATAGAAATCTCACTCACCGGCCTAAACGAAGAGCAAACACTCAAACTTGAGAGCAAGGGAGCACCTCACGAATGGACGAGTTCCAAAGAGGGAGGCAAAAAACATGCTTTCAGAGAAGTGACGGTTCGAATCCTTATTTGAACTGTAAGAATAACTATCTAAGCTGTGACATAAGACCCATTTGCCAACTCCAAACAGGACCAAGCCTTTAGGTTGTAAAGAGTTTAGGTGACAGATTGGCCATAGTAGTACTCCAGGGTATAAACCAGGGCAACAAACGTTGAGCATACGATGATGCCGCCCGTTTTCATTTAATGGAAGTACCCGACATAATCAAGGGCTATAGGTGATGGAATGTTTTGCTTTTTTATCTGAAGAGAGGTGCTGAAATCGTTCCTATTGGGTCGGGTTATGCGTGGCAGCTAAATAAAGGCGGGCGGACGCTTGAATGGGACTTATTATCTTCAAAGCTTAATAGGAAATCAAGGGTTCGAGCTTACTAATGAGTGCCTTTTTTATAAAGGTTAAAATAGGCTCTCATGTGAAGCTAACATGGCTGGCTACATACGAGTATAACCAAATCAAGACGAGATAGGACAGACGATCAGAGGCTGTAATAGGACTACTATAGGAAAGCCCACCCCCTTTAGCTTATAGATAAAGTGATTCCTGGATAATAGTAGTCTCTATGTGAATCTCTTCTCGACCAGGCCAGGCTGAATCGGGCAAAATTTACGGCTCCGTCCATATGCATCATTTAATGAAAGCACTCCAGTCTAGTCACCTCTCCTTGAAAGTAGCTTGTCAACTACGCTTTCCCTCCCTTAAAATAATATCATGTTCTTCACTAATCCTTTTTTGGGGCAACATAGCAATGAGTAGTTCACTCCAGAACTCCACTCTCTCAAGAGCAGGATGCCGTCTGAAATAGAGCTAGGACCTAACCTAGACTTTGATTCCTAGGGCTTGTTTCAACGCCCAAATCAAAGGCGGGCGCCAAAAAGGAAACAACTCTGTTTTTTCAAGAAAGCTTTGCTTGATAGGCACTTCTTACTCACTCAAACAATGTTATGAACACGACAGTGTGCAATTTAGCCACCTTCTCTCCCATGCTGAGTCACTGGTAACAACTCGAAAAGCACAGATGAGCCACATATAGGAAAAATTGCACGTATGGCTCTGGCCGGGAACTTCAGTATATTGTACTAATATATGTAGGTCCCCGTAATTTGACTGAAATTGTCATGGAACAAAAGCAGATGTGTTATGGTATTCCTTTGTTCCCTTTATTGGTTATGTTCCTCATTTCTTGTCTAGCAGAAACTAATCGAGCTTCGTTTGATCCCCTAGAAGCGGAAGCTAAATCAGTTGCAAGCTATAATGTAGAATATGCACAAGATGCGATTCTTAATAATCTAGTATTGGTAAAAGCCAATGTCCCGGGGTCCTGAGGACTCATTCTGACTGAAACAAGGGGTGGGTCTTTACCAATTCAAAAAATATTCAATTTTAGAGAAGTAAAAAGTGTCTAACGTGAGCCTTATTGAAAAGGCTCCTTACTATAGATATAGATATAGATGGGGCACCCCTTATTGAAAACTCAAGGAAAATCTTTATATATGTGTATTCTATTAATGTATTAATACACAAATGCAAACAATGCGAAGAAAGCCACAATCGAGGCCTTATGATATTAGTAAAGCGATTTTAGGCTTTAATAATATTTGTGATAGGAATTGGATTGTTAGTAAAGTCACACTTTTCCTTCTGATAAGAGTAGTTGCTTTCTAGGGCAGACCACTCTTCGTTCTTCATTCAAAACTAATGAATGTCCGATCATGGGTTTCTGCCTTATTATCAAAAAGGGAGTTGGGTAAAGCAAACTCCCTCATTAGACAAGCATGAGACTTAGTTAATCAGAACGAGCCGGGTTATGTTGCTTGATGCTCCGATCGAAAACAAATCAATGGGACCATGCTGGTACGACTGAATATGTGTTATCAAGGTCCCCTGCGAACAAAAAAAATTAGGTCGAACTTCTCCTGCCTACTTTCATAGAACAATATCATGGCAACGTAGGCCTAAGTGCTATCATATTGGATCTTTGGAAGCCATCACAAGTACAGTCGGCCTATAATTGAACGAGAATGTCATGTCATCTAGCGGAGCCTAGAAGAAGGTGACTCACATAGATAGCTGACTTTTTTTTAATAGAAAGGAATAGCCAAACCAAGGCAGTTGTTTGGTCAATTTCAGAGATCTTCTTCTTATTGGCGGTAAACTGGAGACAGACGACCATGGTCCCAACCTTACAAGCACCAGAGGTGTACTAATCAATGAACCCCCAAAACCTACTTGATTTTCTGACAAAATAAACCAAGCCTAATAGGTCACGACATGTTATTGATATTGATTGAGTTTGACGGACTATTGCTAATTAAATTCATCCATAAACTCATACCACCGTAACCCTCATAACTAAAGTGTCACAACAACATCCAAAGGTCACCTTTGGATTCTTAAGTAGTTGCCCGTCACTCCCAAACTCGTGGCCCAGCCTATCATTCCACAGGCCATATCCATCTGGCTTGTGGGCCGATTTGATCGGGTCAACGAGTTTGGCTATGGGCTGGGTTGGGTTGGGCATGTCTTGACATTCCTACTCTCATTCTTGGGTATGAACTTCCACGATGGATTACGTACTTAAAAGAATGTTTGACCTTTATTGGATTAACTCATATCATATGTCTACACTTAATTAAAAGAGATAATAGAATGAAAAGTGTGCCCATTGTTATCTCAAGGTTTATGTTTAACAATTTTGTTGATAACTACATAATATTTCAAAATTTAAATTAGATTTATTTCCTTGTATAGATAACGGTATTTTCTAAGTAAATAAAATCATAGGAAAGTTACTTCCTTTCTTGCAGGAACCTTCTTATTACACTTTCCTGATTAACATCTGAAGGATCTTATCTTTTCGAACAATTAACTTTGGAAATTTTTGTTCCAGCAGAGACGATATTAAAAATCTAAAGTTAACTCAAAATTAAGATAAAGTAACGACTAGTTGAAGAAATTGACTATTTAAAGAAGAGCAACAACACATGTGAAGTAACAAACATGCACAGACTTTCAAAACACTTAAGCAACATCTATATTCTTGAGAGTCATATCATTCTTATTATACCTTAAAAAGTGAAATCACTCTATTAAGAGGAAAATTGTTATTTGATAACTTGCTTTTGATTTTACATTTTATTTTCTGTGAGCTTTTAGAAGGTTGTTGTACACTTCGAATGTGGAAGGTTGGAGAACCTTGAAAAATATGCACTTGTGAGCCTGGAGAGGCTCGTCAAATTTAATACTCACATTCTTATAGTGAAATACTAAAGTTGGATGCTTAGGGATTGGACGTAGGCTTGGTTATTAGCTGAACTAGTATAAATTTACTGTGTCATTCTTTCTCTCTTCCTAACTTTTAAATTTCTACTTTATAAGTTTGTGTTTTCAAGAGGCTCTTTTAGTTTTTCAATAGGCTTCTTTTATTTCTATAAAGCAGGAGGTTCTTTTCTCTTTAAGCGTTGATAGGCTCCTATAACTTAACAGGGTTATTTCTATTTCAACTCCAGCAGACTCTTGTCGATTATGTGCCCCTTTCTTTTTGAGCGTGAATAGGATCTTTTCTATTAATAGACTTCTTTCGTATTTTAAATAACTAATAGGATCCTTTCTTTTTAAACGTTAATAAGTTCCTTTTGAAGTTTAATTGGACCTTTCCATTTATCAACCCATTTTGTTTAAGAAGGTTTTTAAATATTTAAAATAACTTCCAAATTTTTTAAACACAATTCCCCCCCCCCGTTACATGTGTTTGGTTTATCATTTGGTATCAGAGCTTAGTTTCACATTTATTGTGTTTTACAGCATAGATAAATCATGGAAAACAACTTAAGAAGCCTTGAAGGACAATCCGTCTCAAAGCCTCCTTACTTCAATGGAAACTACTCCTCTTAGAAAAAGAGAGAATGACCATCTATCTTCAATCGGTAGATATCGAAATCTGGCAAACTAGCAAAGCTAGAGCTACACCTTTTGCTATTGACAATTTAGAAGTGTGGACTGATGCCAATAGAAGAAATGCACAGCTGAATGTCAAAGCAAGACATCATCTGACATGTGCACTATCTCCAGATGAGTACAAAAAGATATCCTACTGTTCTACAACAAAAGAAATGTAGGACAAGCTTTAAGTTACTTTTGAAGAAACGAATGACGTAAAGAAACATAGAATAAGTCTTTTAATGCATCACTACAAGACTATTTGCATGAAACAGGAAGAAATAATAGATGAATTCTTCGGACGTTTCAACAATGTCATCACTGTCTTGAAAATCTTGGGCAAGATATATCCAAATGACGAGCTGGTAACAAAAATTCTAAGATCATTACTAAAGGAATGGAAACCTAAAATGACAGCTCTGGAAACTACAAAAGATCTCGATACAATCTCACTTATTTGGTTAAAAGGCAACTTAATGATTCATGAAGCTGAGCTTAGGCAAGATGAAGGATCCTCATATAGGAGATGAATGGTACTAAAAGCAGTTGATGAATCTAATCCATCAAATGATGATGAAAGTGATACTGAGTTGCAAATAGATGGAGATGACGAATTCAAATTCATAGTCAGAAAATATGTCCGCTTATACAAAATAAGCTCATGAAGGAAAGAGAAACAAATAAGAAAACTGGAAATAACAGGTTCCTATCAAAAGGCAGCAGCAGCAATAGCAATACACAAAATAATCAATTCATATGTTATCACTGCAAGAAGCTTAGACACACAAGACTAAAATGTCCTCTTCTTCAAAAGGACAAGATAGAAAACAGAAAATACAAAAAGCATGCTATGACTGCAACTTAGTTAGATGAGGATTTTGATAAATTTGAAGAAGAAGAGCCTGAGGAAGTAAGCAACATGTGTTTTATGGCCGAATCAGGAGATGATGAGGTGTATTTTTCTAACTCTGATATTGAAATTGATGAATTGAGAGATACATATCAAGACTTATATGGTCAGTATAAAAAATTAACAATGAAGTTTTTTAAAAAGGTTACGAAGTCAAAAAATAATGATGAATCTTTAATGAGATTAAATTATTAGAATTGGAAAATAAGTTTTTGTTGTCTAAAGTCACTTCTCTTAAAAATGATAATAAACAAACAGTTTCTGAGAAGGAATGCTTGTAACAAACAATAATTCAGTTATAAAACTCATTACTTGAAAATGAATCTGCTAAGATAAAATAATTAGAAGAGAAAGTTATTGCTTTAAAACTCAAAAAAGAAAAATGTCCTCAGAAAATTGTTTCTCTTTAAAAAGATCTTTGTTAATGGAAGAAACAATCTTAATGCATTACGTGAGAGTGGTAAATCTATTTTTGATAAGGTTGGAATACAATATAATGAAAATAATAATATCAAGCTATACAAAAACTTCTTTGTTAAATCCATCAATAGCTATAGCCAAAACAATAGGAACTTGGTAAGTGGCAAAAATCATAACAACTATCATTCATCTATTTTGTGTGATTATTATGGTACACATGGTTATATTAGTCACTCTTGTTACTTTCAGAAAATGAAAAAACCATCTTAAATGTATGTTTAAAGACCGAAAGGTCAAAATACTAATGTGAAATGACCTAGAAAGATTTGAGTACCTAAAATGAGATAATACACTCTACAGATATGCTTGAAAATAGATACAAAGGAAAATCAATGGATAGTTGATAACAACTTTTCGAGACACATGACAGGTGAAATATTGCGTTTCATCTATATTGAAAGGAAAGACGGTGATAAGGTTGTCTTTGTCGATTAAAACAAGGCAAAGGTCACCAAATTGATAAAATTGGCGATTCTAAGTCTGCTTCTATTGATAATGTTCTTTTTGTTGATGGATTGAAACATAACTTGCTTAGCGTAAGTCAATTGTGTGATAAAGGTTACATAATTACTTTCTATGCATCATATTGTGAAATAATGGACAATCTTAATAATAATATTATATTCGTTGGTCCTAAAAATCAGAACATATATTGTGCTCAATTGGAAAATATATCTTCTCAAAATACCAAGTGTTTTGTCTCAATATAAAAGGATTCATTTATTTGGCACAAAAGATTTGGACATACTAGCTCGAGCATTTTATCAAAATTGTCCAAAAATGAGTTACTAAGAGAACTGCCAAATTTGAAATTTGAGAGCAATCAGGTTTATGAAGCTTATTTAAAAAGAAAACAAATCAGAAGCAGCTTCCCTCTTAAAAATATTGTGACTACTAACCAATCACTTGAACTCGTGCACATGGATTTATTTGGTCCTACTAGGACTCAAAGTTTTAATGGCAAACATTATAGTTTTGTTATAGTAGATGATTTTTTCAGATTTACATGGGTTTATTTTCTATCAAATAAAGATGATACTTTTGAAGTCTTTAAGAAGTTTTGCAGAAAAGTTCAAACTAAAAAAAGGTACCACATTACATCAAATCGAAGTGATCATAAAGGAGAATTTGATAATAGAAAATTTGAAGACTTCTGTAACGAAAATGGTATAACTCACAATCTCTCATGCCCAAGGACTCCCCAGTAAAATGGAGTTGTTGAGAGAAAGAATAGGAATCTCGTAGATATGACCAAATAATGTTATGCGAAAGTGGCCTACCTTATGGTTACTGGGCAGAAGCTATATCAACCACTTGTTATATACTCAACAGGAATTTCATAATACTTATTTTGAAAAAGACCCCCTATGAGCTGTAGAAATGAATAAAACAAAATGTTGCTTACTTTTGAGCATTTGGCTGCAAATGTTTCATTATAAACAATGGAAAAGACAACCTTAGAAAGTTCGATGCGAGATCAAATAAAGCTATTTTTTGGGCTACACTACCGGTAATAAAGGATTCAGAGTATATAGTAAAAACACAAAGAAGATAGAAGAATTGATAAATGTGGTATTTGATGAAGCACAACCTTCGGCAAGAACAACTAATTCAAAAGATGAAGAGCGTCCATTGGTACCTAAAAATGCATTGGGAATCAAACTACACCTATAATACCTTTAAAATTACAAAATCAAGAAGGCCCTTCTGAAGTTAGAACAGAGCAGGCTCCCTCATCTTAACAGATGCCTATGCAATGAAAAACACCAAAAGAATGAAGAGTTCTTGATACACATCAATATATTCTGGGAGATCCCTCTGAAAGTCTAAGAACAAGATCATAGTTCAAAAATAACTTTATTGCTCTTATCTCACAAATAGAACTAAAGATCGTTGAAGATTACTGACGAAAAATGGGTTTCAACCATAAAAGACAAACTAAATAAATTTGACAAAAACAAATTTTAGAATATGGTACCTCGTCCTCAAAACAAGTTAATCATTGAGACTTGGTGGATATTTCGAAACAAACTTGATGAAAATGATAAGATGGTAAGAAACAAAGCTAAACTTGTAGCTCAAGGTTACAATCAATAGGAAGGTATTGATTTTGATGAAACTTATGCACATGTTGCTAGATTGGAATCGATCATAATTTTACTTGTCTTTACATGCTATAAAAACTTTAAGTTGTTCCAAATGGATGATAAAAGTGCATTCTTAAATGGTTACATTAACAAAGAAGTATTATTAAGCAACCCCCAGTTTTTCAAGATAAAAACCATCCCAATTATATGATTATGTTAACCAAAGCTCTGTATAGTTTAAAGCAAGCACCTCGAGTACGGTATGAAAGATTAAGTAACTTTCTGCTTGAGAATAACTTCGAAAGATGGAAGGTCGATAAAACCTTATTTATTAAGAGAAAGGATAATGATTTACTCATAGTGTAAATATATGTTGATAACATAATATTTGGTGCTACTAATCCATCCTTCAGTGAAGAATTCTCAGCATTAATGTAGAGGGAGTTTGAAATGAGCATGATGGGAGAATTATCATTCTTTCTCGGATTACAAATCAGACAAACAAAAAAAGGAATCTTCATTAGCAAGACAAATACACAAAGGAACTCATCAAAAAATATCATTTTCAAAACGCCAACCGATGGGTACTCCCATGTACACTGTAACTAAACTTGATAAAGATGAAGAAAGCAAAGCTATAGATAAGACAAAGTATAGAGGAATGATTGGATCAATACTATATCTTACAAGTTCAAGATCAGACATTATACTTAGTGTGTGTCTTTGCACATGCTTTCAATCAAATCTAGAAGAAAGCCATTTTCAAGTAGTCAAAAAAATCTTTCGATATCTCCATGAAACTATAATTTTGGACTATGATATTCAAAAACTGATTCATTTGACATAGTGGGCTATTGTGATGTAGATTATGAAGTGATAAAGTCAATCAAAAAAGCACAAGTAGTCATTGTCAATTTCTTGGATAATGTCTAGTTTCTTGGTCCTGTAAGAAATAAAATTGCACAATGCTTTCGATGAATGAAGTAGAACACATAGCAGCTGCCAGCTGTTGTGCTCAAATCATATGGATGAAGCATCAACTATAGGATTTTTCTCTAAACTTTTCTATAGGATTTTTCTCTAAAATTTTCTCATATTCCTATATTATGTGACAATATTATTGTTATAAGTATTTCTAAAAATCATGTGCATAGATATAGAAATCAAACATCATTTTCTTAGAGATCATATATTAGAAGGAACCATTGATCTTTTGCATGTTAATACTGAGAATCAAGTCGTTGACATTTTCACCAAGCCACTCTTTAAAGATAGATTTTGCGTATTAAAAAAAAGAGCTTGGTATGTGCAAACTCTCTGATATTATTTCTGCATGAATATTATCTACTATTTGTCTTTTCATTTCGTTTAGCAGACTCCTTTTATTCTGATTCCTTAGAAACTATCTCTTAAGTTAGTAGGCTCCTTAAAGTTTAAACGCCTCTCTTAATTTAAAAGCCTCCTCTTAGGTTAATAGGTTTCTTTTATATTAGAAGGCTCCTCTTCTTTTTAGAAGACTTCTTTTAGGTTAACATTCTAAGTACCACGTTTCCTAAAAATAGGGAGTCATTCATAGCATCGTTTTAGCCTTTTAAAAAATGCATACGCAATCTGACAACGCTACATACATGTCTATCAAAGATACGCAACTGATTATGCTTCCTCTTCTAGCCTATACGTCTACTCATCCTCTCACGAGATCAATGCTCAAGAATCACTTAGTATACCCTAAACAAACTTCTCTCATCTTCTCATCTCTTTCATTCTCTTTGCACCCTAACTCTCTGAATTCTTATTGCCTCTTATTTTCTTTCTCAAACTTTATCAAGCTCACCTACAATGGTAAGAACAAAATCAAAAGGACAAAAAAAACCCTAACTTCTTTGTTAACCATGATGAAGCTCGTATTACTGAACCTTTCTCATCTAAACCTCAAGAGAAGAAAGTGTCTAAAGAGCACTGGATTAAAAATGAAAATGATTTAGTTGAAGAATCTACTTAGTTGATTGGACAACCACATACCAGAGGAAGTCTTACAAAACAAGCCGAGAAAAGTTCTAAACAAAAAGAAACCACAGATACTAAAAAGAAAGAGGAAGAAGAAGCCAGAAAAAGCAAAAGGGAAGAAATAAAAAAAGGTAAAGCGCCTATAACTAAAGATACTATTAAGGACCCTAATGATAGAAAAGAGCTATCTTAAGAAAAGATATTTCCCAAGGAACAAAAGGGTAAAGAAAATAAAGATAGCTGCACACAAGCAAGGAAAGACATCAATACCACTAAAAATGTTTAAATCAGTGGAAGCTGAAGTCTGCTATAAAACACAATACAAGAAAAGAAAGGTGGTTGCGAGGAGAATCTTGCCTCCTATGATATTTGATGATATAGGCATACCCATCTCTCCTTATTTTGTTACCATTGGTTGGGAAACATTTTTGAAATTAGATAAGATAGTATACGATGAGCTAGTCAAGATATTATACACACATATGAAAAAGAAAGATATTAATGGAAAGCTAGTCCTTATCTCATGGGTGCATGAATGTGAAATTTTAACTTCTAAAGAAATCTTAGGAGATATACTAGAAGTAGCTCCTATAGGGAGAACTAATTTTCCCTATCATAAGTGGGATGTTGATGATCTGGAGTTAGTCGAAGTTGTCAAATCCATCTGTCTTCGTACTGAGAACACCCAAGATGGAAGACCTTGGAGTAGGCAATTAGACTTAATACTATGATGTCTTACATCACTTTCAGCTACTTCAATTTTTCCCAAGTGCAACCTGCTGGACACTTATGTGGTGTATAATTTACTAAAAATTAACATAATGAATCTTCAGCTAGGATCTTGAGGTTCATGGTGGATAAGGGGAATCATAAGAGTACCACCAGTTGCCTACCTTATGGGATGTTGCTCACCAAGATTTTCAACCATTATGGAGTTCTTTTTGTAAATATGAATTGGTTTGCACTGACTAAGTTTCACCGTTCCATTCCCTATCAATTTAGATACAAATTGAAAAACAATATCTGGGTAGACAAAAGAACTAAAAGAGCGGTAGAAAACTTAGATCTTACTCCAAATCAACAAACTTTTGTTCCTCTTCAAGATGAAAATACTGTCAAACTCGATCAACAACTATAGAACATTCAAGCCAATCAAGAACAGATGCGAGAACAAATAGATAACTTGTAAAATCAGCTACTTGACATGCAGATTTTGCTAAGAAAAATCTTTAAATCCCTTCATTAACTTTGTTGCGATTCTTTTCTGCCTGGATTATTCAAACTTGTGATAGTTCCTTCCTCTATATATTCTTTTATTATTTTTGGATAATGACAAAAGGGGAGATTTTATGTTATATTTTGCATATTTCTACATATATGATGATTTATTTATCAATGCATATTTCTCAATGCTGCCTCGATTATATATGCGATTGATTTTGCTGATGAACTTGTGAAAATCTGTGATATATAAATGATATGTTTCTTTCTTAAGAGACAAGCTATGTCTGAACATATAAAAGTCACAGGTATCTTTCAAAATCATCTATTATCTCTTTGAATTTTGAAAAATATATCTATTATTGCTTGTCATCATCAAAAAGGGGAAGATTGTTAACTCAAGATTTATATTTAATGATTTTGATGATAACTACATAATATTTCAAAATTCAAATTGGATTTATTTCCCTGTATAGATAATGGTATTTTTAAGGAAATAAAATAATAGAAAAATTACGTCCTTTCTTGCAAGAAACTTCTTAGTAAACTTTCCTTAGTAACATTCAAAGGATCTTACCTTTTTGAACAATTAGCTCTGGAAATTTTTATTCCAACAGAGATGATATTGAAAATCCAAAGTTAACTCAGAATTAAGATGAAACAATGGCTGGTTAAAGAAATTAATTATATAGAGAAGAGCAACAACATTTGTGAAATAACAAACATACACAAACTTTCGAAACAACTGAGCATCATCTATATTCTTGAGAGTCATATCATTCTTATTATACCTTTGAAAGTGAAATCACTCTATTAAGAGAGAAATTGTTATTTAAAAACTTACTTTTGATTTTACATTTTACTTTGTTTTGATTTTTTAGAAGCTTGTTAAAAATTTCGAGTGTGGAAAGTTTGAGAACCTTGAAAAATATGTACTTATAAGCTTGGAGAAGCTAGTTAAATTTAATACTCAGATTCTTATAGTGAAATACTCAAGTCGAATACTTGGGGACTGGGCATAAGTTTGGTTGTTAGCCAAACCAGTATAAATCTACTATGTCATTATTTCTCTCTTCCTAACTTTTAAATTTCTTCATTATAAGTTTGTGTTTTCAAGTGACTCTTTCAGTTTTTCAGTAAGCTCCTTTTGTTTCTATGAAGCAAGAGGTTCTTTTTGCTTTAAGCATTAACAGACTCTTATCAATTAACATACTTATTTTTATTTGAGCTCAAGCAGGCTCCTATCGATTGACAGGCCCTTTTCTTTTTAAGCACGAATAGGATCCTTTCGATTCATATACTTGTTTCGTATTTTAAATAACTAACAGAATCCTTTCTTTTTAAATGTTAATAGGTTCCTTTGGAAGTTTAATAGGATCTTTCTATTTATCAACGTATTTTGTTTAAGAAGCTTTTTTAAGATTTAAAATACCTTGCAAATTTTTTTACACACTATTTATCTCCCTCTTACATGTATTTGCTTTATCACCCATGTTAATGGGCCTTTATACAAAGCATAAAATAGGAGATAACATACCTTTGGCATAGGAGTTGTATAAGAACTATCATAAGAAAACAATTCTTAAAATTTATGTTATAAAGACTAATTTTGGTAAACTTTTTTATTCTTTCAATTGGAACTTCATTCTCCATACAGTAGAAGCCTTTAGATTTCTAATGCAATTTTCAAAGAAGACTGAGAAATTTATTACCATGACTACTTATATCATTCTTTATTAATAAGTAGCCAACCAAACAAATGTATAATGCTAAAGGATTAAGGCAAGATGATCCCTTGTCCCATTACATTTTCAAATTTTGTATTCAGGTACCTACTAGATTGACAAAGCATAATAATAAGTAGGAAAGTTATCGAACCAAAGGAGGCTCCAATTGGTATTTTGATTATAGCAAAACATAATTACTATTAATGAGTTTATTATCTTGATAAAAAGCAATATAATAACAAAATGAAGTCATAAACTTAAGAAGATGGCTTGTGAAGTTGATAAAGAGAAGTTGAAATTTACAATTGTCAAAATAAAGATAAAGCTCACAATGCATAAAATTTCATTTCACTTTATTGTATGAATCTTTACATTCATCAAGAGGCATCTTGGAAGGTGATTAATTTATAATTGGGTTTAAAAAATTGGTTTTGGGCATCTGAAGTTACTAAAATAATATTTTTGGAGTGATTGGTCAATCCATATAAGTTAGTGGTCAACCAATACTGATTAAAGTTATTAAATTTGGTTTACCATGAATTTTCTATAACATTAGTTGATGTATTAGTCGAGCAATGTGCCATATTGATCCACTAATATGCTTACCAATCGACTAGTGTTCCAATAGTTAGTGAATTTAGTGACTTTAATGCATACTGGTCGATTAGTATGCTATATTAGTCAACAAATGCTCTGCGTATAGTTGTTGTAACTCTAGTTCTTGACTTCAACGACTAGAAAGGTCCCAAAACATTATAAATAGAATTTTCTCATTGCTTTTATATCAAAATGATTCTGGGTGTATTTCACACACATTTCTAAGTGATTTTTAATAATTTGACCATCATTGTTTCACATTTATGTGAGTAAGCCTTTTTGGAGTTATTACGTGAATAAATAAGATAATTTTGAATTTTAATCCCTTATGAGGGGGTTGAATATTATACTTAGGAGTGTTCTAAGTAGGATTAAAGTTCCAATTCACCTTAGAAGAAAATTTTAAGAAAGTTTCCTTTTTACCAAGAAAGATTGTATAAAGGTTATTTTCACCTTGAAAGAAGAATTATAGTAAAATTTCAAGAAGAGTCTTAGGAGGGGATGTAGGCAAGGATTGTTTATCAAACCACCATAAATTAGTTTGCATTCTCTCTTCTATATCATCTTTAAATTATTGTCCAATGTTTTATTAATTTATATTAAGCAATTTTCTCATCTTAATTTACATTGCTTATTGTTAGAGTACATTGGTAAAAAATGTTGACTTTTATAAACACTTAGTTCACCCCCTATTGGGTGACATTAGGAGCTAACAAGTGGTATTATAGAGAGTCTATTGGGCTAGCATTTCTAACAAAATCTTATAGCAAAGATCATAATGACATATTTAGGAACATCATCATCATCATTCAACTAGGAGGGATAAAGCATTAGTAGACCACATTTCTTTTATGGTAATTATTACCTTTACTGGAAAACTCATATGAGATTTTTCTTAATGGCTGAAAGTATAGGGCTATGGAAAATAGTTTCAAACAATCCCTTTTGTTCTTATGAAAATTGTATAAAACAAAAAGGTACATAATGTAAAAGAAGAATGAGAACCTCAATATAAGAGATTAGTTTTCTTAAATAATAATTCCACATACATAGTCATTTTTTGGCATTAAGAAGAAATAAATTCAATAGGGTCTTTATATGTGAAAAGGTTCACAAAATTTAGTATACTTTAGAAGTTACACATAAGGGAACCATTCAAATGAAGGAGAGCAAAGTAACCATGCCAACACATCAATATGAATTGTTTCAAATGAAGTATGATGAAAGTGTATCTAGCATATATACTAAAATTTTTAATATTATTAATGCTCTCGAATATCTTGGAAGAACCTATACTAATTTTGAGATGGTAAGAAAGTTGCTTAGGTCACTTCCAAAGATACAGAAAGTTAAAGCAATGGCTATATAAGAATCCAAGGAACTAACAATACTACCATTAGAGGAACTAATTAGATCTCTCCTCACATAAGAAATGAGGCTCTAAAAGACATAAGAAGAAATGATGCTCTAAAAGAAAATTAATTTAGCATTCAAAGCCTCAAAAGAATAATCAAGTGAAGAGGACGAGATGTCAACTAATGAAAGAAAAGAAAAAGACATTGTCTTACACAAAAGAAAATTCAAGTTCTTGAATAAATCATAAAAAATAAAGGATTTCAAGGAAGGTAAAAGTGATTTAAACAAAAATCCTCTAACATTATTTGCTTTAAATATAGAAAAACTAGGTATATAAAGTCATTATGCCTTCTACTCAAAGATGACGAAAAGTATGAGTGAAACTATAAGAAAGTGAAGAAGGACAAGAAGAAAGCACTTAAAGCATCAACTTAGGATGACATAAGTGAATCTAAAAGCGAGCATTCAGAAGAAGAGATAGCTCATATATGTTTATCCACTATGGGCAATGATGAGGTATCTTTTAACCTTAATTTGTATGACAATGATAGTGATTTGACATATGATGAATTAATTGAAAGTTTAAAAATCATGAGTAAAAAAAGAAAAAAATATCTTTAAAACTCAAAGAAGTTCAAAAACAGTTGGATGCATGCATAAAGGATAATGAAAAGATATAAAGTGAATTGAATAGTATTAAAGTATCCAAAATTATGACTATTGATGACAATCATAACTTAGATGCACTAAGGCATAAAAATGAAACACTGAAAAAGGACGTAGATCCTTTTAATGACTCTTTGTCCAAGTTTGTTAAAGGAAGTGAAAAGCTAGAAAACATTCTAGGAGCTCAAAAGAATTCCAATGATAGGCATGGAATAAGATACAACCATAAAAGTAAAGGCAATTTTAAACCCACATTTCTCAAGGAAAAATATGTATATATTGAAGAACCATTGCCTAATGGGCAAATGAGTACGGAGCATCCACATCCAAGCATATGCATACACATTCCATATCCATTAGGACTAATCTCAAAAGCAAGCGTTATAATTTTATATATGCCTATAACTTAGGCATAGATTTCAATTCTATTAGGGGAAGAATATGAAAAACTTCTATAATAATATGTAAACTCACTCATACCCTTTTAGACCTGAAAGAAGAACAAGTCAAGCTTTGATTCATAGAAGACAACATATATATAATCTTGATAGCTCATTTCAATACATTAGGAAACTATTTAACACCTTTAATGTCTAAAGGAAGTTTCCTCATTATGCCTAAACATATAGTAATCCATTTATGCATCCTCATCACTTATAAAATATGGTATGTCATTTTTGTGGTAAGTTTAGACATATTAATAGATTTTGTTTTCTTAAACAAAGAATAGCAAGCAAACACATAAAAGTATGGGTTAAAAAGAAGGGTTCTAACAATTAAGGAACCAAGTTTATTTAGGTTCCTAAAACATATTGATTACCTTATTTATTAAGGTTTATATAAAATAAAGAGCAAATAGTATGTAGTTATTAAATTGAACATTATTTTTTAAGAATTTATATATTTTTTATCTTGATGATTCTAATCTTTTTGTCTTCAAGAAAGTGTTCAAGATATTCTTGTAGGATACAAATAATTTAACTCCTAATATTAGCTAAAGACTTTTCAAATTGTTTACCAAGTAAGAAAGATAAGAAGAATAAGATGCAACTAACGAATTGATAATTTAAGAAGAATAAGCATTTAAACCAACTAATTCAAAAAGAATAAGCATTTAAACCAACTCATAGGTAATGTTCAATAAGAGGTAATTATTAGTTCATATTTTAGGATTATCTAAAATCTTGCACTTCCCTGTCAATTGGAGTCTAAATTTTTGGTGATGAATGTTAGGTTGAACATTTGTTTGGCATATTATGGATATAGACTTAGATATTATATGCAAATAGGAATGTTGAGTTAAAACTTGTTGATTACTAGAGCTATTAGGATATATTTTCTCAAAACTAATGATTGATGATATTAGGAGAGAATTCAACATGATTTTATATGTTTAAGGTCTTTTTTTAATATTTTTTTCATCCTTGATTTATAGTACCAATACTTTCAAGTATTATGATTCTTTAATTCAAGTTTCAAAGACAATTTCTTAAGTTACCTAGTCAATTGGTCGACCAATATCTTAGTGTGATCTCCTAGTATCTTCAAAACTCACCCCCTTTTCTTTCCAATGAGTTTTCTAGTTGATTGGTTGCTAATATAGGCGACTACTTAGACACACTGGTCAATCAATGTCCTCTTATAGTCAACCAATATCACTTCACCTAAGAATTTTTCTCTTTTTAATGAACTTATTCCGAGTTCTGTCGCATATATTAATTGACCACTTACCTTTACTAGTCAAGCAATATACCTAACTGGTCAAGCAATATTGTTTTTTCTTCAGAAAACTTTATTCCAATTAGTTTGCAACATATTTGGCTAATAGGTTTAGACAGTCACACATAATAGTCGATCAATGAAGTTGTGTGGTTGACCAGTCTTTATGATCGAAGCTCTTTTTATCCTCTTTTCTTTAATTTTTCATCTTAATTGTTTGTATCTTCCAAAACTCTAAATGATTTTCTTTAAAGAAAATCTTACTAAATGACATCGTATTGAAATTTCGTTATTTTTAGGTTTCAAATTTGTGGATTTTCAATATTTTCTTAATTAAAACCTATCTTTTCTAATTGATGCCTTAATAGTTAAATTGTAAAAGGAGTTAACCTTTCAATTATAGTAAAAAAAAATTAATGTTGTTAAATTTTAGTACTTTTGACACTTTCCATGTTTATATTTTTGAAATTTTAGGGCTTTCAAAATTATAAATTATTTTATAAAATTTGTTGGAAATAGCAATTATGCTTTTATTTATTATAATTCCAATCTCTAATTTGATTAAAACTTGCCCTTGGTGCTTTAATTGAATCTTTCGACATAGGCACAATCCTAAAATTAGGGATTTTTTAAATTAGACACAATTCTCAATTGACATTTTGATTTGACTCCTTAGATATTCAATAACACTCTTTAGAGAGAAAGTTCGTCATTTCTAATCAAACACATTTTGATTATTTTTACAATTTAGTTTAAAGTATGACAATTTACATTTTTTCATTTTTAGATAATGATTTTTTTATGATTCTAAAAAGGAGGAGAAAGAGTAATGGTATCAGATTTAAGGAGTGATTAAATTTAGAGGACTATTATTTAATTGTTTTTGTATTTCTTACACCTTATATTATCTACATGTATGAATATTTTTTTATATTCAATATCTCTTTTATTCTTAATATTGAATTATATTTTTGATATTATGTTTTATGCATGAATTAAGAGGGAGCTAGTCATTATCTTGATAGTAGTTTATCTGTTTAATTTTGTTATTGTTCTCTATTATGACAAATTTTTATCATCATGAACAAAGAGGAGATTGTTGAACCAAAGGAGGTTTCAATCGGTGTTTTGATGATAACAAACTATTATTACTATTTTGATGAAAAATAATATAACAATAAAATGAAGTCACAAACTCAAGATGGTAGCTTATGCAGTTGATAAATATAATTTAAAATTTACAATCGACATAATTAAGATCAAACTAAGAAAAAAAGAAGATTAAGGTTAATCAAGGTCATTCTTTAGTCCATAATAATAATTGTAATCTCATTGTGTTACTTTGATGCTATAAAAGGCTCACTATATATAAGCATTTTATTTCACTTAATTGCATGAATCTTTACATTCATCAAGAGGCTTCAAGCTTTTGATTTTACTAAAAAGAAATCTACTGATCAGTCAAACAACTATTTAAGGAACATTTTGGGAACTGTTTAAGTCATAATTGGATTAAACAAATTGGTTTTAAGCATTTAAAATTGTAAAAATCATATTTTTGGGCTGATTGATCAACTTATATAGGTTAGTGGTCAACCAATATAGGTTAAAGTTATTAAATTTAATATATTATGATTTTGTTATAATATTGGTTGATATATTAGTCTACTAAGATGCCTACCAATCGATCAGTGTTCTAACAGCTATTGAATCTAGTATGGTATGGTTGACTAGTGCTCTGCATATAGTCCATGTAACGACTAGTTCTTGGCTCTAATGACTAGGCAGGGTCCCAAAACATTATAAATTAGTGTTTTCTCATTTATTTTAGAATAAAAATTTTTGGGGTGTATTTTACACACATTTCTAAATGATTTTCAATCATTTGAGTATCATCATTTCCTATTTGTGTGGGTGAGCCTTTTTGGAGTTATTAAGTAAATAAGAGAGATAATTTTGAGTTATAATCCTTTGTTGATGTATTGAATATTGTACTCGAAATTGTTTCAAATAGGATTAAGGTTCCTCTTCCATTTGGAAGAAGATGATAACGAGAGTTCCTCTTAACTGAGAAAGATTGCACAAAGATTATCTTTCGTTTTAAAAGAAAATTATACTGGAATCCCAATAAGGGCCTTAGGAGGGAATGTAGGTTAGGATTGTTTACTGAAACACTAAATCGGTTTGTATTCTATCTTCTCTATCTTATTTAAATTATTGTTTAATTATTTTACTAACTTATATTATGCAATTTTTTTGACCATATTTATATTGATTATTGCTAATTAAGTACATTGGTTTAAAAAATTATTTTTATAAAGACCAAATTCATTCCCCTTGGGTACCATAGGGACTAATATTAAACTTTGTTTTTAGATAGAGCTGACTTTAATTCAATCAAGACCTTTATGAATTCATTACAAATGTCCAAAAATTTCTCAGTGTTATCAATCAACAAAGACAAAGGTCACCTATTCGTATTAGTAGGAGCAACTCACATAATAGAAATTTTCTCTAAGTTTCAAAATTAAGCATCATGATCCTCCTTTCAAATATCTAGTCATCTCAATAGCCCCATTATATTAGCTTTCAGGGACCACCAACCTCTATTTGACACTTTATGCAAGAGAATAATCCACTAGAATAGCATAATACTCTTTTTTGCTAGTAAATTGCAACTTATTACTTCTATGCTCAATAATTTTCATGTATATTGGACCTTACATCTTAACCTACCTAAGAACCTTTCAAAGCTATAAAGAAACTTCGAAAGAACTTGTTATGGGATGGTGAAGCTTCCAATGCTTCAGAAGCTAAACAGAGATAGATTGATGCCTATTTGCCTAAGAATGAAAGAGGATTAGGCATAACATTAGTTAAAACAATAAATAAAGTGCTAAAAAATGAGAACATGAATACTTTTCTTAGGTAAAGAATCACTCTTGATTAAATGAATCCATAGTCAATTTTTAAAAATAGGAAGTCATTGGAAAATAAAATTAAAAATGAGTCCCCATAGACTATGATTGAACTTTTAAAGATAAGGGACAATATAAAAATTATGAAGAAAAGCAAGATAGGCAATGAGAACTCAACTTTGTTTTAGTATGATAATTGGAATGAGTTAGGTCCTCTTCACATACTACCTAAACTTTCTAGTTTGAGATACATGATAGCAAATTATGTTAAGGTTAAAGAAATTATCTAAGGGAATGAGTGGCCATATAACCTCAAAGACAAACTTACCAATCAATAAAACTTAAATAGAGAGGATTCAATCATATGGTTGAAACATCCTTTGAAGAAGTTCACAAAAATATGCTATGGTATCTTTAAAACTTTTATGCAAAAGGTGTTATGGTTTAGGCTAGTGTAATCTATATATAATCTCCCCGAGTTACTTCCTCTTTTAAGTAACGATATAATTCTTAAAAGAATAAAATCATAAAAATGTTTTCTTTCTTGCAAGAACCTTCTAATGAACTTACCTTAATAGAAATTATCCATAATATCTGTAAGGATCTTACCAATCACATAATTCGAACAATTAACTCTGATATTTTTGTCAAAACTTTTCTCTTAACGTCTGAATATTGGAAGATCCTAGTATATATGGTATTGAAGATTTGTTAAATACAAAGTCAACTCAGAATAGAAATTAAGCAATGGCCAGTTAAAGAAAATGTCAAGAAGAGTCATAACATTTGCAAAAAAAAAGAAAAATCAGACTTTTGAAATAATTCAGCAACATCAATATTCTCGAAAGTCATATCTTTATCAATCTCCTTGTGCCTTAGAAAATGAAAACACTCTATTGAGAGAAATGTTATTCCTTGAAGTTTACATTGAGTAAACCCCATATACATTTTTCTTGAGAGCTTTTTTAGGCTTGTTACATATCACGAGTGTGAAAGGTTGAAGAACCTTAAAAAATATGTACTTGTGGACTTGGAGAGACTTGTCAAAACTTACTACTTGAAGTTTTATAGTGAAATACTCAAGTTAAATGCTTGGAGACTAAGCGTAGGCTTCGTTACAAGCCTAACTAGTATAAATCGATTGTTTCACTCTTTCTCTCTCTTAACTTTAAAATTTTTGCATTATAGTATGTGTGTTTCATTTACAAAAGGCCCCTTCACTTTTTGAATAGGCTCTTTCTATTTTAATATTGTAAGAGGTTTCTTTTATTTTAAACTTTAACAAGCTTCTTTCGTTGACAGGCTCCTTCCATTTTAAACATTAACAGGCTCCATTCGTTTTTAAACGTTAGCAGGCTCCTTTCGTTTTAAAACGTTAACGGGTTCCTTTCATTTAAAACATTAATAGACTACTTTCTCTTTAAAATTTAACAGGCTCCTTTCGTTTCAAACGTTAATAAGCTCCTTCGTTTTAAACTTCAACAGGGTCTTTTTATTCACAGACTTTTCTGTTGAAATTTAGCAGGGTCTTATCATTTACACAAATTAATAACAACTTGCAAAATTGTTAAGTAAGTCACATACAATTCACCTCCCTCTTGCATATGTTTGCTTTATCAAAGATATATCAAAGTGAGATAAAATTTCTTAGAATGGAAATAGATGGTAAAAGAGTTAAACATCAATCTCATATACTAAGAAAATCTCTCAATTTTTAGATAAATTACAAGATAAAAATCAAGTTAAAAACTTTTATGTGTATTAAATTATGCATATGATTTTATTCAAAATCTAGCTAGGATAAGAAAACCCTTTCAAAAATTGTTAAAGAAAGTTCAAAGATTTGAATTTTCACCTTACTTAATTAACAGGTAAAGAAAATTAAAATTATGTGCTCTGTTTTACCCAAGCTTTCTCTACCTTCTGACAATAATGAATTAAGTCTTGAAATTAATGCTTTTGATTATGTATATAGTGGAGTGTTAACAAAGATAGAATATAATGATATACATGTTAAAACTAATGAGTCTCTATGCAGGTATACTTTTGGAACTTTTACAAACACCTAACAAGGATATCATATTAATGAAAAAGAATTATTACCAAAAGGATTTTTATTACGAACTGATCAGGCTCAGGTAAAAGCATTTATTCAGAATAATTTGCCTTATAAGCCTAAATATAAAAGATATATAAGAAGGCAAACACTATTAGGTTAATATTCTTTTGATATTTAAAGTAATTAATTTTAATAATAATGTTCTTGCAAATTTTCTAATCAGGAATGGTCAACCCTAAAGAACAGATATTTTGTATAAATATGTTCCAAGCACAGAAAAAAGATTTGCTAAATATTGCTAAATTTCCTTCAATATCTCATGAGATAGCTAAACTACTTCTCACCTTTTGCCATATATGATAAGTCAAAATAAATCATTTTAATTATGCTGAGCAAAAACTTTATAGACTGCTCAACAAAATTTAGATAACTGAGGAATCTGATTCTACTGAATCTTCTCACATATTTCAACAGATATCTTAACCAAAGGCTTTTATTCCAGATAATATTTCGTTACAACCAAATACTTCTCAAAATCTTAGATACTAAAAAAATATTATGATAGAGAGTTCTCCCAAAAAATCATGTTGTTCAAGCTCATTATGAGATTATCAGAGACTTGTAAACTCTACAAAATAATGATTTTTGTTATATTAACTTTTTTGGGATATATACTAGACTGAAATTTTTACAAGGAGCTCATCCTCAAGCCATCCATGATTGATATGATTTCGGTGTTATAAATGCAATTTATTTAACCAATCCATACTTTCCTTATATTTCTTCATTACCTAAATAGATTCAAAGAGTCGGAGATTGTTATTTAAACAACCCAACGATGACTCCAAAAGATACTTTGATGTTGAAAATTCTGTCAGCTGGACCAGATTTTTACGAAAATGAAAGATATGATGCCTATCATTTTATCATGTGAAACAGATATCCACTATCGAAGAGGAATTGGTATTAGAACTATCATCTCTGGCCTTGAAGCCTCGTTAAAAGGATTCAGAACTTATGTCGGTAAAAGCAATTTTTCTTCACTAATGATAACATCAGCTAAAAAGATTCTTGTGGCTTCAGAAAATTTTATCAAAATGAAGACTGGGTTAATTGAGAAAGGAAAAATCAAATCAAGCTTGGAAGCACAAAGATAATTTTGTCAACTTTGAAAACACAATAGAAACATTTGTGCTGCATATACAAGTGTCATGTTATCTTTAAAGGGAAACGATAAAGTTGAAAATTCCAGAGTCAACACATATAATGACTCAGAGTAATTGATGTCTTCCACAGTGTAAAGAAAAGATGCTCCTATTTTTCGAAAAAACAGAAGATAAAGAAATAAGGAAATCTCCTCTTTCAATTAAAACTAAATAAGGAAATCTTCTCCGTTAATAAAACTTAAATAAGAATGGATGTCAAAAAGGAATATGACGTAAAACTATTTCATATTTGAGATCCTATTGTAAACATCTACTATAAATAAATATCTTCTATGTGCAAGGAAGCAGCTCACTAGAATCCCTTTTTCTCTCTTGTAATATTTTCTTTCTACTATAAATAAAAGGTCTTCTCTAACAGCTACAGTTTTATCTTTTCTATCTTAAAATCCTTTATTCTTCTTTCTACTCTTTACTTTACGCTTAAAGGTAGGAAACTTTGCTGAAAGAGTCATTAAGGTTAATTACCTCTTGAGGTTGGGAACGGGATGTCTGTTAAAAGACTCAATAATAACTAAATGAAGTAACGATCAAATCATCAAAAAAAAAAGTACAAAAGCATATTGGACCCTTTTAGATTGAAACACAAATTTGTTTTGCATATTTGAGATTTTGTTTACATGAGTACTTATTTTTTACAAAAAAATTATATGGGTTAAATGGATTAGATTTAAATTTAACAAATGCTCTTGGTAAAATTATTTCCTCTTTATTTGAAGAATTTATTGATATTATAATAAACACTGATGATTTATATAATGAAGATATATTTAGAATCACTTTAATTTTCAATATCATAAAAAGTTTAGATCAAATGAAAAGTTTTCTTTTTTCTCGATAAATTTATGTGTTTTAGTTGTGATTTATTTGGTCTATTAGATCAAATGTTTGAAGATATAAAAAAATAAGTTTCCAAGTTTAGTGAAACAGAAATCCACTATCGATGAGAAATTAGCACACGAACTATCATCTCTAGCCTGGAAGACTTATTTAAAAAGGATTCAAAACTTATGCTAGTAAAAACAATTTTTCTTCATTAATGATAACACCAGTCAAAAAGACTCCTGTAAAAAATGTCTCAAATATTCCAAAGAAAAATGGAAAATTTCTTCAAGTATCATAACTTTATACAATGTTATATAGATGATATTTTGATAACTAGCAAAAATATAGCACATGTTATAATTCTTCATACATTTGCAGATTTATATGAAAAAACATAGTTTTGGTCTCTTTGAGAAAAAGGCTAAAATGTGTCAAATCGAGATAGAACTTCTTGGAATAGAAATAGATAGTAAAGGAGTTAAACTTCAATCTCATATACTTGAGAACATATTTATATTTTTAATCTTAAAGAGTCCAATACGCTTCCATACTTATTTCTTTGATGATTTGACTGTTACTTCATTAAGTTATCATCGAGTCTTTCAACAGGCATCCCAGCCCCAACCTCAAGAGATAACTACCCTTGATGACTCCTTCAATAAAGTTCAGCACAACTTGATTTTGTTTTCCACCTTCAAGCATAAACTAAAGAAAGCAAGAAGAAGAATAAATGATTTTAAGACAGAAAAGATAAAATTGTATCTGCTAGAAAAGGCTCTTTATTTCATAATAGAAAAAATTATTATACGAGAGAGAGGAATTCTAGTGAGCATGCTCCCTCGCATACAGAAGAGACTTGTTTGTATTAGAAATTTACAATCAAATCTCAAATCTGAAATAGTTTTTCACCATATTCTTTTTTAGCATCCATTATTGTCTAAGTTTTATTGGCATAGAAGATTTCCTTATCTAATTTTAATTAGTATAGGAGATTTCCTTATCTCTTTATCTTCTGATTTTTCGAAAGACAGGATCATCTTTTCTTTACACTGTGGAAGATCAATTATTCTAAGTAACTATATGTGTTGACTCCAAAATCTTCAACTTTATCTTTTCCCTTTAAAGATAGCATGTTACCTGTACATGCAAGACAAATGTTTCTTACGTGTTTTTGAAGGTGACAAAATCGTCTTTGTACTTCAGAGCTTGATTTGATTTTTCCTTTCTCAACCTGCCCTATCTTTATTTTTACAAATTTTGCTGCAGTCACAGGAGTCTTTTTGGCTGGTGCTATCATTAATGAATTAGAAATTTCTTTTCTTAACTTCGTTTCAATAGTAATAGTAAAGTGTTCAGATTTTCCTCCCTTAATAAAATGATAGGCATCATATCTTTCATCTTCGTAAAAATCTGGTCCAACTGATAAAATTTTCATCATCAAAATATTTTTTGAAACTATCATTGAGTTATTTAAATAACAATCGTTGATTCCTTCTTGAATCCATTTAGGCAGTGAAGATATCGTAGGAAACTCTAGATTGGTTAAATAAATTGTATTTATGGCACTAAAATCATATCAATCGCGGATGGAAAAATTCAATATAAGATATATCTCGGAAAAGATAATATAACAAAAATCATTATTTTGTAAAAAGTACAATTCTCGTAATCTCATAATGAGCTTCAACAACAGGACAATTTTTGGAAGAATTTTCCATCATAATATTCTCTGTATTTGAGATTTTGGAGAAGTATCTTTTCGTAACCAGATATTATCTAAAGCAAACGTCTTTGGCTGATATATTTGTTGAGATATAAGAGAAGATTCGATAGACTCGGGTTCCTCAGTTATCTAAACTTTATTAAGCAATTTATAAAATTTTTGCTCAACATAATTAAAATGATTTATCTTGGCTTGCCATGTATGGCAAAAAGAGAGTAGTAGTTTAACTATATCTAGCAAATCTTTTATCTGTGTTTGGCACGTATTTATATCTTCAAACATTTGATCTAATAAACCAAATATCTCTTCTTTAGGCTAGCCATCCCTGGTTAGAAAATTTGCAATAACATTATTGTTAGATTTAATTATTTTAATATCAAAATAATATTTAGTTAATGGAGTTTGTCATCTTATATATCTTTTATATTCACGCTTAGAGGGCAGAGTAATTTGAATAAATGCTTTCACCTGAGTATTGTCAGTTTATAATAAAAATCTTTTTGTTAATAGAAAATAATAAAATTTTTGACAGCTCCTTACAACTGCTAATAATTCTTTTTCATTAATATGAAATCATTGCTAGATGTCTGTAAAAGTTCCAAAAGCATACCTATATAAAGACTCGTTAGCTTTAACATGTACATCATTATAATCTATCTTTTTTAACACTCCACTCCATACCTAATTAGAAGCATCATTGTCTCAAGGTAAAGTAAAGCACATAAATTTAATTTTTTTATGTGTTCAATCAAGTAAGGTGAAAACTCAAATCTTTGATCTTTCTTTAAAAATTTTTGAAAAACCTTTCTTATCTTTGCTAAATTTCGAATAAAATCATATGCATAATTTAATACACCTAAAAAGCTTTGGACTTACTTTTTATCTTGTAACTTATCTAAAAATTGAGAGATTTCTCAAGTATATGAAGTTGAAGTTTAACTCCTTTACCATCTATTTCCATTCTAAGAAACTTTATCTCAGTTTGACATATCTTAACCTTTTTCTCAGAGAGAGTAAGACCATGTTTTTCACATAAATTTGCAAATGTATGAAAATGCATAATATGTTGTGCAATATTTTTGCTAACTATCAAGATATCTATATAAAAATGTATAAAGTTATGATACTTGAAGATATTATTCATTTTTGTTTAAAATATTTTGGGGACATTTTTTAAAATCGAAAGGCATTACTAGCCATTCATAATGACCTTGAGGGGTAGAAAATGTAGTAGAAGGAATATTATCTTTATTCATTTTTATTTGCCAAAATTCGCTTTTGTAATCAAATTTAGAGAAAATTTATTTCCTCTCGTTAGATTTATTAAGGTTTCTTTATACGGTAGAAAATATCCGTCAGAGACTATATTATCATTTAATCGTTTATAATTTACTACCATTCTTGCTTTATTTCTAAGTATCTCTGCATGGTTTCTAACTATAATAGCAATAGTAGAATGTGGAAACTTACTCGACCTAATGATTTTTAAACTTTATAATTCTAAAAGTTGTTTTCAAAATTCTTCTTGATCTTTGGGATTGCATCTCATAGTAGTAACTTTAATCACTTTTTGTTTATCTACCATTTCTAAGTTTACTTTATCACTATTTTTATCCCAAAATTATAAAGGATTATCAGAGTATTTTTTGTTTGACTATTTCTAGTCCGTCTTTTATAATCTTTATCTGTTGATATTTGTTTTCTATAATATTTTCTATTTTTAGTAACGGTTTTCTTTTTAGAAAAATCTATTTTTCTTTATATCCTACATCACATTGGGCTGTGAAAGGTGGAAAAGAAATAGGGGTAGAACAACTATAAGCATTTTTAAGGCGATTAACTATTATCCAATAACCGCAAGGAGTTTTGAAATTTATTTGTTGGTTAATAGTATCAAATAAGGTTTAATGGAATAACTGAAGAAAATTATTTCCAAAAATATCAATATCAATATCATAGAAATAAAAAGGTAGACATTTAATTAAAAATGTTCATACAAGAATTTGAGGTTGTTGCATTCCAATGGATAAATCTATATGATGGTTAGAAATATCTATCCCTATAATAGGTATTAAAGTTTCATGATATTGTGAAGAAAAAAAGTAGATTTGCATAAGCAAGAACCTGCTACCTATACAAGTTGCAAAATATTCAGCTTTATATTTTTTATATGTAATTCCAATAGGAATATTTATACTAGTGGAACCAATCATTACCAAGGAATGTATATGATATTATTGTTATATGTTAATTGTATTCCATATTGAGTTATCTTAAACTTGTTCAAGGAAACTAGTTCCTAACATAATTCCTTCATTTTCTACTAATAACCATATTGATATTTTAGTATCTCCAATCTTAATTGTAGTTTCTACAGCTATATTTATATGGTAAATATCTCTATTAAAATTTATATATTGGTAAGGTTTTGTTGAGTGAAATTTTATCAAATTATTAGTTAAGTTATGATTAATATAACTTCCACTTTCACAAGTATCTATTAAAATATTACAAGCAATATAGCTTGTACTATCAAAATAATCTCCCTTTATTTTATAATTAGAACTTATCAGTTTATAATAATAATAATAAACTTAGTGGGAAATAATAAATATATTGGTCTTTTTGTTAATTATTCCTTTGGCATTTCAAACCAAACATTAACATTATATCATCATTAGAAATTCTTACGAATAAACCAAACTAAATAATACATATTATATTATATTTCTCATTTATTTTATTCCTAAAGAATCATTATTCCATTTTTGGTTCACCTGTTAAAGCGTAAAATTCAAACATCAGAGGATATTATAAGAGCTTGTGTGCTTAGGATAGATACCTACCTTTGATGGAGTTTGAGTATAATAATAGTTATTACTCTAGCATCGGTAAGACACCATTTCAAGCATTATATGACAGAATGTGTAGAGATTCGATATGTTAGGATATAGATGGTGTTAGAATGTTAAAGGGACTAGAGTTGGTTCAGGAGAGGATAAAGAAAATAGGGGTTGTAAGCAATGTATGAAAAAAATTATGCCGATCAACATCGTCGAGAGATGTAGTATAATGTTAGAGATATGGTATTTTTATAGGCATGATCTTGGAGGAAATTTTTGAGGTTTGGTAAGAGAGGGAAGTTGAATATGAGATACATCTGGCCATATGAAACTATACATGTCAGGCCATTAACTTACAGATTAACATTACTACCAGAGATATCACAGATTCATTATGTATTCCATGTGTTGATGTTGAAACGGTATCAATCAAATCCTAACCATGTTATATCGAGGCCTAAAATCAAAGTTACAAATGATATGGCTTACAAAGTGGAGCTAGTCAAGATATTGGATAGATAAATTAGGAAATTAAGGAGATAGGAGATTCTGATGGGGGGAGTTTTATGAAGTCATCGTCGTTCTCCAAGCGAGTCGACTTAGGAGGTAGAGGACAAAGTTCGACATCAATATCCTCATTTGTTTATATGCTCAAGTACATAATTTAATTCAAGGACGAAGTTCTTTTAAGGGGAACTAGAAGTAGAATAGCCTTAATAACTAACCCAACCTATAAAATAATTAAACAGACTATTATAAATAGAAGCCAGCAACTAAAAAATTATAAACTAACAAAAATTAACTTTTCTTCTTCATTTTCCTCTCCATTTTTCCAACTCATAAGTGTGTAAATTCACCATATTTCTCCTACTTATGAAACTTTTCTCATGTGTTCAATTATTTTTTCAGTTTTGCAACAAATTGTGAGGAAATTGTGGAAGCTAGCCTTCCCAAAATCCCTTAGAAAGGCATAGAGTTCACATAGGAAAAAATTTTTCAGCATCAATTATATGCCTTTTATTTTGATATTTAGTCATCCTACACTAGTTTGTAGTTGGATTTTATATTGTGATAGTTTGGAACAATAAATTGTTGTCATGGAAAGCAATCAAATTGGAAAAAAGGTAGCTAAAAAATGAGGGGAAAAAAAGAGGTAAAAGAAGAAGAAAGGGTAAAGAAGACAATGTTGGAAAATTCAAGTTATATTAAGGGGAAAAATAGGAAATGTAAAAAGTTAAGGGTAAATTGGAATTTAATTCCAAGAAGGGTATTTTTGTATTAATAAAAATAAATAAGGGTCAAATAAGACTTTTAATAATTAAGAGTATTTTAGTAATTATGGTTGTTAAGTTTAGTAAGGATATTTTTTATAATTAAGAATAAAGTGAAAAAGAGAATAATGTTAGATTATTACGTGCAATTGAGTCAAAAATTTTCTTAAATAAATCTAATAGAATTTTTGTAATGACCAGGCCAAAAGGTCAAATTAAATAGTAAATTAGACTATCAATTAGTTGAGTCTGAAATTCAAATAAGGATAACCTTAGTCTGTACTTTTAGAATACTAACACTTTTGTTATTAATAAATTATTCTATAATTAACAAAGTGCAATGTGTTTCACTTTCATATTTTGTTATGTATTATGGAGTGTAGCGCTTGTTATTTGAATAAAAATGTGTTAATTACATAGAGATTGATTTATAATAGGCCGCGAATAAATTATATGCATTGTGACTATGTGACTTGCCTAAGATAGGCTACATTCAATGGTCATAAATTGATGGATTGTGTAAATATGAGCAAGTAATGGCTAAGTATTTGTCCATAGAGTAGGTACCGGGGCATCCTTAGTCCTAGAAATGTCCTATACTAATGTCTAAATACCAGAGTGATATCGAGATATCTTGAGTCTTTAGGATATCATGTGCTAATGGCTAGGTACTGGAATAGTACCAAGGTACCAAATTATATTAAAGAATTATTGGTAAATTATAATAAGTAGAAATAAGCTAACAGACCATTAAATGTATGCCTACTAGGATAAGCAGGACCCAAGCAATTTAGTTAATTATAAGATAAAACATAAATTACAATTATAAAATAATATTAGTGCTAATCATTGTTTTGGTAAAATTTTGGATTTTTGTTGATTGTTCAAATAGGCTGACTAATGTTACGTAGTTTAGTACTATATGACTAATTTTTATATTTATATATTGAGGTATGATTAGTTCCCCGTACTAAGTCACCAACTCACCCTTTATCGTTTTTTTAGGAGACAAAGAGATTGTCAATACCCCTATTACACAAAATTGACAGAATGAAATTTAAGTGAGATCAGCAAATTAATTAAGTAAAGTTATTTTATTGTATATATTTTTAAATGTGACAAGTCGAGTAGTTATATTTTATAGAATACTTCTACGACTGAAGAATGTCGTTTTTTTTTAAGAAATGAAGATTTTGGTAATTAATGTTATGCTTTGGGATCAATTTGGATAATTGTAGTTTAAGAGTATTTGAAATGTTACATTAGGTGGCATCAATTTTTCCACAAGAGCTTGGCCTATTCAACTGTAGGATATTTGTCCCTAATTGCTTCTAGATAAGAGACACTGTTGAATCTACCTGAGTGGTATGGTATCCACACTTGTTCATCCTAGGCCTTTAGGTTTGGAAGGTTAAGAAGATTTCTCCTTAGTAGCTACATACCCTACTGGTCACAACTCCATATATATTTCATAATTATAAATTGAACCTTAAGATTAATTTATCAAAAACACATAATTTGAATAACTCTTATTGTTTAATAACTTTAGATATGATCTAAAATTTAATTAAACAATAGCATTAAAAAAAAGAAAGACCATCGAAGCAAGATAACACATCTGTAATTGCATTTAATCTAGTTGAATGCTTTTTCTAAAATTTAATAACTTCTAATGCAGTAAATTAAAAATTCCTAGTTGCTTCAAAGATTTATGTATTCAATATTTAATGTAGCAGATGATCATTTCAATCAATAAACTAATTGTGCATATTAGAAATCAACCAAAAAGTCATAAAAATAAAAGAATCAAAAAATAATATAATATACGAATGAATGAAAAACTTTAACAATAAGACTCATTTATCTACCAATTTATAAAGTTGCAAAGGCTTCCATTTACTTCAACCAAGATAAAGAAGATTAGTTAATAATAGCCATGACTACTACTACCGACGATAAAAAATTACTCTAATGTCTACTAGAAAGAGGAAAAGAGGATTTTGTGTGAAAAGTTAGAAAGTGCTTAAGAAAAACTTGAAATGCCTTTCCTCCTTCACCTTATCCTATTTGTATCCAATTTAATCTCATGTTTTGTTAATATTGGAGATCTTTGTTATTATTCTCTAGCTCTTACAAGTTATAACTTCTCTGATTGCCACTCAGAGTTAGTTAAGGTTTAAACAACTTTTGACATGTCTTTTTAGGAATAGCAAAATTAGCCCAGCCTAGGTTGACCGGGCCATGGATCAAAACTGTTTGGCCCAACGAGACTACGGGCCAAAGCTATCCTGACCTGTGGTTCAACATAAAGGTACAAAACATCATTTTGTTAAATTCGACATTATGTTTTATTTTTTAAAAAATATAAGGTCAGGTCAGGTCGACGCAAGCCCAACCTAGCCCAACGATGTCCCTATGTCTTTCTTTAAATTAAAAGTCTAGAAGTTGTAATTTTCACTGAATGTGTCTATGCTTAAGATCGCACCAGTTAGTTTCACCAGATTTTCAACATAATTCAAATTATTTAATTCAAAATTACCATTTAAAATGATTTGTCAATCTAAATTTTCTTGATTCTCCCTTAATTATTGTTGATATTGCTTCTCTATTCCAAACTTTCAAATTTGAATTAAGTGCCAATTAAATTCCTCTTGCTAATTACCTCTTTTAACTCCTTTTTCCAATCAAATAACTTTTTCAACTCTTTTCCCACAAAAGTAAATAAAAAGGCTAAGTTTGAACCTATTAAAAGGGCAATATGGAGGATTTAAATGCCAAAAATTAAGACAAAATCGAGACACTTCAAATTTCCCCACACTTAAGATTGTCCCTAAGCAAATAAAAAGAAAAAACAAAACAAGATATCTAAATAGTTTTTATTAAAACAAACTACGCATACTCTTTAAGACTTAGACCAAAAAAGACTTAAGCATCAACACAAATCAAAGTTGATTTTCACTAGAGAATATGAACAAAGACAATTAAAGACAACCTCTGTAACACCCCATTACCCTAGGGTACGCACCGGGACGCCCGTAGGTCATTCCGATACATATCCTAAGATAAGGGAG
>JAOTAY010000189.1:11371907-11385581 GCA_025629805.1 Erythroxylum baracoense
TGTCATATTTAACTAAAGCATGATGTGCATTTCCTAATTTCTCAATACTTTCTTATAAATCACAAATTTAGCCTTAATATGGGTAACGGGATGTTACAATAACAATCAATTGTAGTATGGTATCTAACCAATAAGTATTAGAAGATGCATAAAAAATATTAGATTCGAAGTAAACCATCAATAAAATATTAACTTTCTTTTTTTGGTCTAGCCTTAAATTGTGATCTTCTTTGATATCCCTAAACTTTTGGCAGTAGTTACATTTTCTTTTTAAACCCTTATTCTTGAGAGCATTGGAAGCAATGGCCAATCCTTGCCTATTTCCTTTATTGCTTATTTTTTTTCTTAGAAGGTTTGTTATTATTGGTATTATTTGGTGGAGACTTCTTTTACTTACCATTGTAGTTCTGGCTTATAACCATTACCACACTCCTTACCTTTCATTTCTTCATCTCATCCTCTTATTTGGTAAGAATGGTTCCATCTCCTCTACGGTCCATTACTCTTATTGAGCAATGCAATTGAACCTAATAGAGTCAAACTGAGATGGAAAAGATCTTATGATAAACCACATAATGTAGTCCACAACAAGTTCTATATTGATAGCCTTAATCTTGTGATAACAAGTTATAATCTTATTAATTTACTCTTTAATTTGAATAAAACCATCATAAGTAATGGAATGCATAGTGCTTAAGATTCATTCGTCTCTTTCTTTATGAATTGTATTTCTTATTAATAGCCTAAAGAAGCTTCTTATCATTCTCAGGTTTTTTAATGCCATCATGTATAAAGTCCTCTATGTGATATCTTATGCTTATAAAAAAAACATTGATTTGAGTACTCCTAGTCATTAGAAAGCTTCTTATCATTAGCAAAAGTCTCAATAGTAGGTTTAGCAAGAGAGTTCTCTCTCAAGACCAAGTCCATTTTCATAATTGTTAAATTCTTCATAAGAGATTCAAATTATTGTTTGTGATTAGTCCCACTAAGTTTCAAAATGGCAAAGAATTGAGGATTATTCAAAGTTGACGAAAAATTATAAGAGCAACATTAATACACATTTAATACAATATCATATTATTCGCTATTTCTTTAACTTCCTTAAATAATCAACAAAAGTGATCAGTAAATGTTAGGGTCTATTACGCATCAAAAAATGGATACGTATATAGGTAAGAGTAATGCATTAAATATCATAACCAAATGCATTAATTAACTATCAACATGATAGTAAAATTATGTTGGTTCATAACATTCAATAGATTCACTTCACAAATCTATCCTACCAAACAATAAACCCATCAATATAATAATTTCATTGCTTATATGGATCTTAGCCAAAATGTTAAATCATATTGGGAGAACCCAATATTAAGAATATATTTAATGCTTAGACTTACAAGAAACACACAATATTCAATTATATCCAGAATATGATAACAAATTAAGAAAATCAAAATAATATATTAAACAAAAAATAACGAGTCAAAATAACAAGAAAAGTTATCCAAAATATTGTAAAGTTATCTTACAAATGGATAAAAATATTCAATATAAGGCAAAATTTGTAATAAATAAAACATCCCAAGACATTTCTCTCAAAAAAAGTAAAAAATGATTTTTTTTTGCTAGGAAAAAAATTGTAAGTATGTTATAAGGGTAAATTGTAAATATATAACAATGAAAAAACTATAAATACACAGTAGTGGTAAAAGTATAATAATGGTAAAATTGTAAATATGTGCCAATAGTAAAACTGTAAATATAAGACAATGGAAAAATTGTAAATACTTAATAGTGAAAAACTGCAAATACTCAACAACAACAAAATTGTAAATATCTTGTCTTAATTGTATGATCGATGCTTAACTTATAACCCAACCTAGTAATATCTTACTTTTGAAAGACTCATCTCCTACAATCTTAGAGGGGTTTTGCTCCTTTTCTAAAAATTAAGGGATACATAGCATTCGTCTGAAAAATAAAATCACCCAACAAGGAGATCAAATAATAAATGGTTTTGGCCATTGTTGGAGGTTCTAAAAAATTATATTTATCTACCCCTTTTGTTCAAAAGTCCTGCCTAAAACACATGTAAACATTTATATGGATGATACATGAGGTGTTTAAGCCCCCCAAAACAATTAAACTTAAGTTTCCTAAAAGTTAGGTGTAATGCCTGACTACAAGTATAAACAAAGGAAAAGAATAAAAAAGACAAAATACAACTTCAAAATTTCTGAAGGTCGCCATAATACCAAACATTGAATTGGGTAACAAACAAAGCATTGAATGCATAATATCACTATGATTTAAGCCACGCAATCAAACATTCAATGACACAACGAACCACAATAACTTTCATATATTTGAAGCAATACATCAAATAAGATTAGAAAGTTTACCTCCTAAAGATGGTGAAAATTGATTATAAGACATCAATCCTTTATAAATCATTACAAGATAAGAATAAATATAATAAAGAAGAAAACTAGAGCTCTTTGAATCCTATTCACCAATTTATTCTACACACCAGCATATCACTAAACTTGACAATAAGCAAGAATATATCAATTTGGTTAAAATATATTTTGTTGTGGGTTATAAGCCTAACAGGTAGGCCTAAGCAAGATTAATGAATGGACCAAAGACATATAATATGGTTATTAATATAATGTTCATCTTATAGACCCAAATGTCATATGCACATAATTAAGATGTTAAATATAATAAGATTATGCTAGTCCACATTGATTTATTTAACATATTATAGTTGTGAATGTCAATAAATACAAGTTAGTTTATAAGCTTTGATTGAGATGGACCAATGCAAGTAAAAAAAATAACAATAAGTTGATATACTTGAAAAATTAGTTTTCAAATTAAATTCATATTTTTGACCTTGAGATGAGAAGAATTTAACATTATACTTTTGAGAACTAAATAGTATCACAATTATTTTTCCACTAAGTAAGTTAGTTACTTATTAGATATTAGTTCATTTAATTATGTATTTTTAATCTTGCTAATGAGTTTGAATTGATATAAGGGATGATACTATGATTAGTTCTTCTACTATATCAAGTTTTTCAATGTAGTTGAAGTATGTGTTAATGATCTAGATTTCAATTCTCCACTTCTCTTACTTCTCTCTAGTTCTCTTTGACATTTACCTCTCTATCCCTGACACTTTCCTTTTTTGAAAAGTTACCTCCTGTGACATATTTGTTGCCATATTAGTACAACCTCCTTGGTGTCACCCTTTATGGGGTCCTAGTTCTATAGAAGGCCAACCTTTGGCCCTATAACCTCTTATGATAGCATCAAAAAAAGTAGGATAAACGTTATTCAGGAGGAGTTCCTTGAGTTAGCTTGCAATGCACAGGTTATTCAAAATAGTGAAACTTCAGCTCCAACTAAGTCACCTAGTTAACCTACTGGAGCTTGGAAGAATATAATAGACATTCATCATAATAAAGGCAAACTTAGACATTCTCAAGACGTCATGGTGGATGGAGTCCTTTCTAACTATAAATCTGCTCAAAATTGGAGCTTCAGTGTGGTCCTCTACTCTTTTAGGATTCTTATGGAGTAAAAGAACTATTTTTCCATTGGTTCAATCCTGGACTACGATTAGGTGGAGCAAGAAAGGATTCGAGAAAACAATGCTTATGGAGGATGACACTTTTCTATTTAAATTCAGCAATGAAACATGTCTAAATAAGATTCTTGAAGAAAGGCCTTCACATGTTGCTAGACAACCTATGTTCACACAAAAATGGAAGCCAAGTATTAAATTTGGTATTGACAACATCTTAATTTGGGTTAATTTCCATAATATAACTTTGAAATTTTGGACCATTAGAGGGTTTAGCTTCCTAGCTAGCTCCCTAAGTAAGCCTATTTGCATAGGTACATAGTTACAAGCATGGAGAGAATTTGCTTTCCTAAAATGTATATTGAAATAAAAAAGAATGCTAAATTGCCTAATATTATCCCTATCATAAAGCTAGGAGAGGTAGAGGAGCTAGTAAAAAAGGATGTTCTTATTACTTACCCCTAGAAGCACAATAACTTCAGTAGAAAATGGAAGCCCATAGGCAAAACTTTCAGAAAAAGAGGATACAATGAGCTTATAGGATTGGATTCTCAAAATGAAACTAACTACATCAATAAAGAACGAAATTTGGAGAAGGGAAGTAAAGTGGTTGAGATTGTTTCACATGAGGAGAGGAGTGAGTCTCCAAATACAAGGAAGTCAAACACTATTCCTAATACAACTACTCAAGATATTTCTCAAGAGAAGGATAAGGAGATTGATGCTACTTGATTATGTAGTAATAAGGATACCGAATAAGCTAGGAATAATATGGAAGAGGGAAAGGACCGTATAACAAAATTTAGAAGAAAATCAACAAGAAAGGAAGGGAAGAACAGATTGAAAGGGGATCAACCCCTTGCTTGACATGACAGTGCTAATCTGTATTGTTAGAGGGTTGAATAGCCCTCTAAAAAGACAAGCTATAAAAGAGGTAATTCTAGAGAAGAAGTTATAGATTGTAGGCTTTCTTAAAACAAAAATAAAATAACCTCATTTACAAGAATTTCTGAGATTTTTGGGAACTAAATGGAAAATACTTTCTAGCCATACACACCATTACAATGGAAGGATAATATGTGCTTATAATTAAGATAAAGTAGAATTACAACTAAACTAGGAAACTGACTAACTCTTACATATGAAATGTTATATTCAAGGTGTGCATATTAGATTTGAACTGACATTAATTTATGCCTCAAACTTCTTATTTCAAAGAGCGAAACTTTAGTAAGACATCAGAGTTATAAATGCAAGAGTAGATAAGCCATGGTGACAAATGGTGACTTTAACTGTATTTTATCCTCTCTAGAAGTTGAAGGTGGTAGAACTTATTATAAAAGTGCCTGTAAGGATCTTACAAACCTTATACAGAAGGTTGATCTCGAGGATCTGAATTATACATGTTTCTTTTTCACCTGGAAGAGCATAAAACAAGTGGATTTATTAACTAGGAAGAAGCTAAATAGAATGATGGTTAACTAGTATTGGCTTAATCAATTTTCACAATCCTATTCTCACTTTAGAGACAATGTTTGCGCTGATCACTCTTGGATAGAAATGATGAGTTTTTGAACTTTTAAAGCATTTAGAGCTCCATTTAGGTTTTCTAATGGATTAACATAAAAAGAAGGTTTTTAAGAAATGGTACTTACCAATTGGAGAAAGGAAGTGAAAGGCTATGAGGCTTTCTATCTCATAATGAAACTCAAAATTGTTAAAGCTGCAATTAAGGTTTTTGCTAAAGAACATACTAAAGGTGCACAAAAGCTAAAAGCATACTGAGATAGGCCTAAGAAAATTATTATGAGCATCCTCTAAATAATGTAATTGGAATGGTAGAGACCCAAAAGATGAAGGAGTATCATAATGCTTTATGCCTGCATAATTCAATAGTAAGGTAGAAATTAAGGATCACTTGGTTAATGGGATGAGAATGCTAACGGAAAATTCTTCATTGCTCTATTCTAGCCAGAAGAAACAGAAATAAAATCTCTATGCTCCGAGACAGTTATGAGAATCACCATATTTCTCATAATAAGATGGAGGAAATGGATCTAGAGTACTTCACTAAGTTGATGGGATCAGTAGAATTAACATCCCTAGAGACATAAACATCAATAGATTCTTTAAGAATGGAATCAGTCAAAAGATGAGGGAATCCTTAATGTTACCCTTCTTACAATAGGAGATTAGAGATGCTCTTTTTATACTACGCCTCTCCAAAGCACCTGGTCTTGATGGCTATTCTTCATTGTTCTTTTAGGAGACTTGGGATATTATTAGTAACTTTCTCACTGAAGCTATACATTAATTCTTTAATTCGTCAATTATGTTGAAAGAAATGAATAAATCTTATATTTGCCTTATCCTAAGGAAGAAAAATCCCTATTCAATGATGGATTACAGATCTATATTATATTGTAACATAGCCTATAAAGTAATTTCCAAACTCCTTGCTAACAGATTGAAGCTAGCATTAAATATGCTATCAATCTAGCTCAAGGTGCTTTCATAACTGGGAGATCTATTAGAGACAAAATCTTGCTTATTCAGGAATTGATGAAGGACTACACTATAAAAAGATCCATAAAAAGTTGTACGTTCAAGGTTGGTTTCTTCAAAGTCTTTGATAGCATCAGATGGGACTTTATTGAAACATGCTTACAAGCACTTGGATTCCCATAGTTTGTGAAGTGAATAATGGAATGCATTACTACAACCTCATTTAACATTTTGCTAAATGGAGCATCTACTCAAATCTTCAGAAATACTAGGGGAATAAGACAAGGGGACCCCTAAATGCTTAACTCCCTGATCTCTTACAATAGTCAGTTTTAATACCATCACAGAAGTTAAGGGTCAATCACTTGGATTTTGTAGATGACTTCATACCATTGTGTGGAGATAATATCTAATCCATTGCCATCATATTAGGTATTTTAAAGTTTTTGATAAAGTGCTATGGACTGAAAGTTAATGTTACCAAAAGCAATATATTCATTTCATTTAATGTGAGGAATATGTTAAAGTTAAGTAGAAGAGTTGGCTTTAGAATTGAAACTTCTCCTTTTAAATATCTTGGTATCCTTATTAACAATGTTAAGCCAAAATATACTGATTGGATTCCATTGATTGAATTATATAAAGCAATAATCAATGCTTGGTAAAATAGATTTTTATCTTTTGCTGATAGGTTGACCCTCATCAATTCTGTATTAAGAAGTTTATATGTGCATTTTAGGGCTCATCTGGCACTTCCTAAGAGAGTCACCAAGGAGATTAAAAGGAGTATCAAAATATTCTTATGGTCTAGTAAGGCAAAAAATTCAAAAGAAAGGTCAAATAAGATGAAATATTTGTTCTAAGGAAAGAGGGAGGATTAGGAATTGTTCCTATATCTTCTATTCAGAAATTCCTTCTAAGTAAGAGGATATGAAGGTTAAATGCTAACAAAGAAACTTTATGGAACAAATTGATTAATAATTTCTACTTAAAATATAGAATATAGAGCAGTTGGAAGTGAGCAGGGAACACTCTAAGTATTTCACACATATGCTAATACTGAGAAATTCCTTGTATCTTTATATCAAGCACAAATTGGGGAATGGTGAAAGCTCCTATTCTAGTTTGACAATTGGAATGATTACTAATAATGAGAAATGATCTTATACACTTAAGGACTAGAATTTCTTTAAATGCTACAATTTCTTCAATCATACAAAATGGGGATTGGTGTTGTAATTTCATATTTTCCCTTTTATTGATAAATTATTTACCTCATCTCCATCATTTGCATAGGGATGAGAGTACGATGGCAGTTTTTTGACATGTATAAGTTTTAATATTTAACCTCGATATTCTGCAAGTGTACAAGTTGTTTGCGTAGTACCTAAGGTGTTGATCCCACGAAGAGGGTTAATCTAACCCTAAATTCTAAGGCCAAAACAATACGCAGTAATTCAAAATGTAACAAAACTAAGGCAAGAATTTAATTCAATCACGCAATTCAAATCCAAGAATCAATTATGAAAATATTAACAAAATAGCAGTTGCAACGCACACATTAAAGAATCGGCCTAAAGAACTACCAATTGAGAGAAAAGGAAATTTTATCTATCTTTAATGCTAACCTAATCGATTATGAGTTACTAGATTAGTGATTATAGATGGTCCTAGGGTTGATTACTCTCTCTCCAGTTATAACCATTAACTATAATTTATAAACCCTAATCAGATTATAGGAATTGCAATCTCTTGATTAACAATCTATCCAAAAACCCTAATTAGGTCTGAAGTTATCCAAAAACTATCGGGAACCTATGCAAGATCTCTCTTCGCATAATTTACCGATTTGATTTAATTCTTGTTCTATTAAATTAGGCTAACGAGACCTAACTCTCGTTAGCCCAATTTAATTAATTTTCACTCAATTCTCCCTCTCAGTTTATCACTGAGTTATGCAATTGCAGAAATTAAATCACAATAAATCCAGTAAAAACATAAACAATCAAATCTCATTAAATCAAAGATAAAACAACCCACAGGTGGGGTTAGACATCCTCAACATTCACACAATCCAATGATCAACGACTATTCCAATTCTATACATTAATAAAATTGAAAATAAACTAGAAACAAGATCTGAATGGATGATGGAGGCAGCAACATCGGGAAACCTCTTATTTTGGAAAGTATTTCGTCTCGACTTCTTCTCCACATCTCTCTTCTTTCTTCTCTTTCTCAATCTCTCAAAGAACTCTCTCTAGGGTTTCTCAATGGTGGCTGAGGTAAAAGCTCCCTCTGCTCCTTTGTCTTATTCTTTAAATACCTTTTATGTTTTGAGTAGCCCTAGGGATTTTTTAGGGTTGAAAAGGTCTAAAAAATTTCTCGAAACTTGGCCACGATCGTGGCCCTGCATACCACAATTATGGGCCACATTTGGGTCTTCTATCATAATCGTGGCAAATAGGCTAAGATTGTGGGCCATGTGTTAGGCTTTTGTCATGATCGTGGGCTGACTCCAGTGCTTCTGTCATGATCGTGGCCTGTTGTGCCACGATAGTGGGTCGTGTTTTAGCCCAAGTGTCTCTGAAACTTCTCCATTCTTCGATGTTGACCCTGAAACACTAACAAATACATCAAGGTACCTCAAAGACATAATAATTAAGCTCAAAGACTGAGACTAATCCATAAAAACACTTAAACACAATTAATTAACAAACTAACACAATTCTAACCTAAACACATATTAAACAATTAAGTTAACACTTAAATACATATCAACTTAAGCCCTAAAACATGGTGCAATTTACACTTATCAACATCCCTACGCTTAAACGTTTTCTTGCCCTTAAGTGAACAAAACAACAAACACACAACACATAATGTAGTAATGAGGCAATGACTTCAACGTCATGAAATCAACTTAATTTTAAACACAATCATTCAAGTCATTTCAATCATTAACATGTCAAATTCACATCATGGTCCTTTGAACTACATATACATATTAATCCAGACTCAAGTGTTAAATTATTTACCCTTTTCAATTGCACACATCCATTAATAATTCTTTGGTCATTTAGACTCTGTAACAACTCCTAAGTATGTTTTCATAAAAAGTCAACTATTACAAGTTTGGTAGGTTTTTATTCGAAAACATTTTTTTGTGAACATGGACTTAGTATTTTTACGCGGAGGCAAACATTGGTAATGAATGTTGATTTGGTTACTCAACTAAGTCATGTTTTTTATTAAACTGCTTGGTTGGAATGTCATTATAGCCTTTTTACCAGAAGGCACACATTTATAATGCATGTTAATTTGGTTACTCAACTATATCACGTTCTTAACTGGATACAAGCTCTATTCATAAGCCGAAGGCCAGTGGAATAGTTATTTATTATTTATTATTTTATTTTATATTTTTAATTTAATTTTTTATTACCTATCTTGTTGCTTTAGCTATTCATTTCCATGAAAAATACTAGTAAAGCTACTTAAGTCGAAAGGCCTTAAATTATGAATGAATGTGACAATTTAGAGGATGACAAACTCATACTAAATCCTAATTAAGCTGCATATTTAGCCAAAGACCCCCAATTTACTAATTTTACGAGCTAATGATTCTTCACAACCTAATAGATTATGTTCAAAATTAAATCAATTCCAATCCATCTAAACCATTGACACATTCACGCAATTCACACAATGTAAGCTAACAACTATCATATAATATGCAAAATTCACATTCAAAGTAAAAAGCATAACTCTCCTTAAACTTGAAAAACACATTGAGTGAAAAGGAGATAAACAAACACATAAGGAAATAAGAAACATAAATTTAAGTAAAAAAATAAAAAAATGAAGTCTAAATTTAAAAAAAAAAAGGGTTAGAACAAAGCCTCATGGTGATGGAGGCAGGAACGGTTTTGGAGGTGTAAATTGAAAGAGTGAGAGAATTAGTTATCCCAGTTCAACGCAAATTACTAAAATTTTATTAAAAAGATCAAAACAACTCTAACTAAACCTAATAATTTCAATCAAACTACTAAACGTGCAAATTTATGGTCCTTAGTTTGACATTGCATCTGTGGAGGCATCTTAATTATTCGAAGAGAAGGAAATCACTTCCTTGTCCTTGGGAATCGCTCCTCCAAGATATAACTTTGCAACGATGCCCATTGACCATAAAAGTCTCCTTGTTAGCGTTTTCCAATCTGAGGGCTCCATGATTAAAAACTTGAATGATCGTAAATGGTCCACTCCATCTAGATTTTAATTTTCCTGGAAATAGCCTTAACTTTGAATTATATAGTAGAACTGCATCTCCTATTTTAAATTCCTTTTGTTTAAGATGAGCATTGTGTCATTTCGTTATCTTTTCCTTGTAGAGTTTGGCGTTTTCGTATGCATTATAACGAAACTCTTCAAGTTCGTCTAGTTATAAAAGTCTCTTTTCGCCTGCTTGTTTCCAATCAAAATTTAATGCTTTAATAGCCCAGTATGCTCCCAGTATGCTCGATGTTCTAATTTAACTGCAAATGACAAACATTCTCATACACGAGCCTATAAGGAGTTGTTTTGATAGGTTTTTGAAAGCTATCTTATAGGCCCATAAGGCATTGTTTAGCTTTATTGCCCAGTCCTTCCTAGAGTTATTCACCGTCTTTTCCAAAATTTGTTTCAGCTCTCGGTTGACAACTTCCACTTGGCCACTAGTTTGTAGATGGTAGGGTGTAGCAACTTGGTGGTGCACGTCATATCTTTTTAGGAGGGCATCAAAAGATCTATTGCAGAAATGTGTGCCTCCATCACTTATTATCGTATGTGGCACTCCAAACTGATTGAATAATTATTTAATAAACATTTGCACTGCCTTCCCATCATTAATTGGAGATGCTACTGCTTTGGCCCAACACGAAACATAATCCACTTCTACTAGAATGTACATATTTCCCATTGAAGATGTGAAAGGACCCATAAAATAGATGCCCAATACATCAAAGATTTGCACTTCTAAAATGTTGGATAAAGGCATCTCATCTCTTTTAAAGATGTTACCTATTCTTTGTCATCAATCACATTATGCTATGAAGGTCTGAGCATCCTTAAACAACTATGGCCAATAAAATCCACTCTCAAGTATCTGAATTACCATTTTGTTGGCTCCATAATGCCTAACATACTGACCTTCATGACATTGCTTTAGGATGTCTAACATTTCTTCCTCTAGAACACATCGTCGTATTAACCCATCAACGCATATTCTATATAAAATTGGATCAACCCATATATATATTGGTTATAATCATGCAAGAATTACTTCATTTATTGGTAAGATAAATTTGACGGAACTTTACCACTAGCAACATAATTTACAATATCAACAAACCATGGTGTAGTCAAACTCTCGAGTAGCATCAGGGTTTCATCGAGGAAATTTTCATTAATATCATCACTTGGTTTGCATTCCCGTCCTTTAAGTCTGGATAAGTGGTCTGTAACCACATTTTCTGCTCTCTTTTTATCTCTCACCTCTATATCAAATTCTTGTAAAAGTAACACCCTCGAATGGGCCTTAGTTTTGCATCTTTTTTGTTGAAAAGGTATTTTAATGCCTCATGATCGGTGAATACAATTACCTTTGAACCTAAAAGGTATTACCGAAACTTATCACATGTGTACACTACTGCGAGTAATTCCCTCTCTATAGTGGTGTAATTCAGCTAAGGTTCTGCAAAGGTCTTACTAGGATAATAAATTGCATGCAACCTCTTATCTTTCCTTTGGCCCAATACGCAATCTATGGCTTAGTCACTTGCATCATACATAACTTCGAATGGAAGTGTCCAATCTGGTAGTGATAAAATTAGTGCTGATATTAATGCCTCCTTTAGTGTGTTGAATGGAGACATACACTTGTCATTAAACAGGAAGGGCACATCCTTGACTAAAAGGTTTGTCAAAGGTCTTGCAATTTGCGAAAAGTCTTTGATGAATCAACGGTAAAATCCTACATGAACTAAAAATCCTCGCACAACTTTTACATTGCTTGGTGGTGGAAGTTTCTCTATCACTTCTATTTTTGCTCTGTCAACTTCGAATCTTTGGTGTGAGATTTTATGCCCTAACACTATCCCCTCTTGCACCATAAAATGGCATTTCTCCCAATTCAGCACCAAGTGTGACTCTTCATATCTTTGAAGAACTCTGTCCAAATTAATTAAACACATTTCAAAAGAATCTCCAAAAACTGAAAAATTGTCCATGAACATCTCCATTATATCTTCTATCAAGTCAACAAAGATAGACGTCATACATCTTTGAAATGTAGTCGGAGCATTGCAAAGTCCGAAAGGCATCCGTCTATACGTGAATGTATCATAAGGGCAAGTAAATGTAGTCTTTTCCTGATCATCAGGGTAGATGAAAATCTGATTATTTCCTGAATATCCATCTAAGAAGCAATAAAATGAATGACCAGCTACCATTTCTATCATCTAGTACATGAACGGAAGAGGAAAATGATCTTTCTTAGTCATGAGTTAAGTTTGCGATAATCTATGCATACTCTTCATCTTGTGACTACTCTTACTGAAATTACTTCTTCACTATCACTTCTATTACTATTATTCCACCCTTCTTAGGTACACATTGTATTGGGTTGACCTATTCATTATCGGAGATGGAATAAATTATCCCTACATCTAAGAGTTTTATGATCTCCTTCTTGACCACCACCTTCATGTTAGGGATTCAAACTCCGTTGACACCATTCTACATCCTTCCTCTAAGTTTATTCAGTGCATGCAAACATTTAAGCTTATGCCTCGAATGTCAGCAATCTGCCATCCGATGGCTTGCATTTGCTTTTTAACAATTTCTACCACTTTGCTTTCTTATTTCTCATTCAATTGATTGGAGATTATTATCGGTAACGTTTGACCTTTACTTAGAAAGGTATATCTGAGATGTGCAGGTAAAGGCTTAAGCTCTAATTTTGGTGGTTTTTCTATAGATGGTGGTATGAGTGCTTTAGTTCGAACCAATTTATCTTGATGCATTTGAACATTTAACTCCTCCATCTCATCGCCTCCTTTAGATTCTGGTTTCTGATATCCATTGTCTGTCTTTGCTTCCACTGACTGTACTTCTACGATGTAACTCTCAATTTGTTCGTGCACATTTTGATCCATAATTTCAACCTTCATGCATACGATGCTTGTTATTGGATTCTTTAAGGCTTTATTCATACTTAATTCGATCTGATCCTCACCTATTTGAAGTGCTAATTTCCTTTCGTGAACATCAATTATGTCTTTTCCTGTATTCACAAACAGTCGACCTAAGATCAGTGAACAGTTCTTATCTTCATCAAAATCCATAACCACAAAATCTATAGGAATAATGAACTTGTCCACTTACATCAGAACGTCTTCCACTATTCCAAATAGTCTTTTAATAGATTGATTAGCCAACTGAATTAACATCGATGTTGGCTTGACCTCACCCAGTCCCAACTTCTTGAATATCGACAAAGGCATAAGATTAATGCTTGCTCCTAAATC
>JAOTAY010000189.1:11385681-11426457 GCA_025629805.1 Erythroxylum baracoense
GGTCTGAACTGTCCTCCAATATTGTTTGTCCAAGAGAAGTTAGAGTGATTCTTCCACCCAACTTATAGGTGTTGGAGTAGGGATTGTTGCCCCCTCCTCATCCATATTGAGCTCCTATATAATTCACTTGCTCTGGATTGCTTTCCTTCATCAAGTAACAATCCACTGTATCATGGTCCATTTATTCACAGAGTTCACACTTGAATTGCACGACTTTCACCAGAGCTGAGGATGAAGTTTTCATATTATTGAGCTGCCATGTCAAGTTATCAATTTTAGCTTGCATTTCTTACATTTGATCAATAGTCACAATTCCTTTTTTCTCTCAGAAGGAAGTAGTTTCTCTACTCTACTCGTTCGTCCACAGGCAGCTATTACTCGCCATCTCCTCTATTAGCTTTTCTACTTCATCAACCATCTTTCTCATCAGTGATCCTCCTGAAGCTGCGTCAATTGTGCCTCTTGAATGTAAGGTTACTCTATTATAGAATGTTTGCAACAAGAATTCCTTAGGTAAGTTGTGGTGTGGGCACTTTCGTTGCAAATGCTTGTATCTTTCCCACGTTTCATAAATCAATTCTCCATCACGTTATTGGAAATTAGTAATTTCCTTGATGATCTTAGTGTTCTTAGTTAGAGGAAAATATTTGTCTAAGAAAGCATGAACTAGCTGATGCCACGTCATGACATTGGCTGGGTTAAGGGAATGATACCAAGCCTTTGCTCTATCTCTAAGGGTAAAAAGGAAAAGCCTAATTTTGACCGCATCTTCCGACATTTGATGGTACCGAAAGGTATCACATATTTCAAGGAAGTTCACTATATGTGTGTTGGGATCTTCATTCGTTAGTCCATAAAACTGCACATTATGTTGAAGCATGTTTAGGAGGGCTGGTTTGATTTCAAATGATGCTACTTGTACGGGTGGCCTAGCTACTCCTTGGTTAGCTGCATTGAACCCTGGTCTCATGAAGTCTATAAGGGTCCGTTGTTGACGTCCTTGGTTTGCTCTATAGTCTAAATTTTGCTGAAATTCCTCGGCCATTATTGATTTCGTAATTTCTTTTTCTTCTTCATGCTGAGCTTTCCTAATGATTTGTTTTAGTCGAGTGATGTCTAAATCTAAGGTTTCAGCTGCGTGACTCGAACCTCTCATGACTCTTGTGTTCATGCAAGAGCACGATTTCAAAAGTAGAAAAGAAAGAACAAAAACAAAAAATTAAATACTAACTAAACGCCTTAAACTATAGAATTAAACTAATTGCTTCCCTGACAACGACGCCAGAAACTTGATCGTGGTTTTTCGATATGTGTAAGTTTTAATAATTAACCTCGATATTCTACAAGCGTACAGGTCATTCGTGTAGTACCTAGGGTGTCAATCCCATAAGGAGGGTTAATCTAACCCTAAAATCTAAGGCCAAAATAATGCACAGTAATTTAAAATGTAACAAAACTAAGGTAAGAATTTAATTCAATCACGCAATTCAAATCCAAGAATCAATTACAAAAATATTAACAAAATAGCAATTGCAATGCACACATTGAAGAATCGACCTAAAGAACTACCAATTGAGAGAAAGGAAAATTTTATCTATCTTTAATGCTAACTTAATCGATTATGAATTACTAGATTATTGGTTATAGATGGTCATAGGGTTGATTACTCTCTCTCAAGTTATAACAAGTAACCCTAATTTATAAACCCTAATTAGATTATGGGAATTGCAATCTCTTGATTAAGAATTTATCCAAAACCCTAATTAGATCTGAAGTTGTACAAAAACTATCAGGAACCTATGCAGGATCTCTCTTTGTACAATTTACCGATTTGATATAATTCTCATTCTATTAAATTACCTAACTCTCGTTAGCCCAATTTAATTATTTTTTACTCAATTCACCCTCTTAGTTTATCATTGAGTTATGTAATTGTAGAAATTAATTCACAATAAATCTAGTAAAAATACAAACAATCAAATTTCATTAAATTAGAGATAAAACAACCCGAAGGTGAGTTTAGACATCCTCAACATTCACACAATCCTATCATCAATGGCTATTCCAATTCTATACATTAATAAAATTGAAAATAAACCAGAAACAAGATCTGAATGGATAATGGAGGCAGCAACGTCGAAAAACCTCATGTTCCGAGAAGTACTTCGCGTAGGCTTCTTCTCCACGTATCTCTTCCTTCTTCTCTTTCTCAATCTCTCGATGAACTCTCTCTAGGGTTTCTCAATGGTGGCTTATGCAAAAGCTCCCTCTGCTCCTTTGTCTTATTCTTTAAATTCCTTTTGTGTTCTGAGCAGCCCTAGGATTTTTTCGGGGTCAAAAAGTCCCTCGAGAGTTGATGTTTTTACTTGTTTACGCGTCTGCCCTATGCAGGCCATGATTATGTCCCTGCATGCCACGATCGTGGGCCACATCCGAGCCTTCCGTCACGATTATGGCTTGTTGTGCCACAATCGTGGGCTTGTTTCAGCCCAAGTGTTTCCGAAACTTCTTCATTCTTTGATTTTGACCCTGAAACATTAACAAACACATTAAGGTACCTCAAAGACATAATAATTAAACTCAAAGACTTTGATTAACTCATAAAAACACTTAAAGACAATTAATTAACAAACTAACACAATTCTAACCTAAACACATATTAAACGATTAAGTTAACACTTAAATACATATCAACCTAAACCCTAAAACATAATGCAATTCATAGTTATCACAGTATCATCTAACAATGGGTCTTTCACAAATGCTTTTTGCTATAAAATTTATAAAACTTATCTAGAGATTGCCCCATGGAATGAACCAATATGGAGGCAAACCATAAATCCAAAAGCATTGTTGATCAATTGAATATTATTAAGAATAGGACTAGAACTAAGGATAGATGGTTTGGAAATTATGACCCTATATGTTTCCTATGCAAAGAAGAGGAAGAAGATAAAAATCATCTTGTTATTTAGTGCAGGCACTCGAAGGTCATTTAGAGTAGGGTGTTGCATTTATTGATGTAGACACTGTCACTCATATGAATAGAATAAGGTATTGGCATAGGCCATCAAAAAGGGTAAGCATCTCAAGATAAATAGAATGTTATTTAAGACACCCTTCATATCGGCAATCTATTCAATCTGGAGAGAAAGAAATAGCAAAATTTACAAAAGGCAAGCCACTGAAAAACATCAACTAGCAGATTACACATTAAATTGGATTAGAGAAATCATGATCGCAAGAAATGCACAAAACAATCTCACATCAGAAATGAAACACTGATGAAATCTTTGAAACTTAGCTCCTAGGCTTACTTTATTAAGCAATAATTTGTTTTGTAATATCTCTTTCATTGTAATGGTGGAAGAGCTTTGCTAATTTCAATAAAATTCTTCATTCGTCTTTCAATAAAAAGTTTTCATGTAGTTATTTACTCAAAATTTTCATTTAATTATTCTTAATTTTTAAAATTTTTAATTTTCTATTATCATAATTAACAAAAGTGTAAACATATCATACCATGTTATATAATGCTAATATAACAATCACATAGAGAGACATCAATATGTTACATCATAACATAATGACATAATAATATCCCAATGGAAGTTCCATTGAATGTAAGGCCTAGGGAGGTTAAAAATAAAAACATATAATAAATAAATAAATAAATAACTAATAAAAATCAAAAACCAAAAAATCAATAAAAGATGCATTTTTAAATAATAAAGTAATAATAAAAAATAATAAAAAGAAAAAGAAAAAATAGACATAAAAGATAATAAAATAAATAAATAAACAAATAAAAATAGTTAAATATGTACAAATAGAAATATAAAAATAAGTAAAAAATAAATAATGCGATAAATATAAAACAAGGTAGGTACATGAAGAATAATAAGATTAAAAAGGACAATTGTAAGAGTAACGATAATCTTAAAAATAATGATTCGAATAATTCAATAGCAAAATAGCTACCTTAACATGCCAAAGTTTCTTGTTTTTTTGTACTTAATTTATATTGATTTGGCAATTATTTTTATTATATTATTAATAGATTAAGAGAAGCATTTACTGTAAACATGCAAGGTTTTCATTATATAATTAATGTACACTATTTATATAGAAAAGCCTATTCCTATAGTAATAAAGGGATGAAGAAAGTAGAAGAAAAAGAATGAACAAAAGACAACCTATATCCATGTTTCACCATCTGCCTTACTATTTTAGAGTTAAGCATATTAGTGTGCGTTTGCAATTTGAATTTCTTTTATTTCATTTCTTGATTAAAAAACTATCACCTATTTTATAGTATTGTTTAACTATTATACAAATCTTTTGTTATATTACATTAATATTGCATCCATTTTTTTTATAAAAATGACACAATATTGAAATTATTAAGTTCCAATATAACATTATTTTGAAGTTATGAATGAGTGAAACATAACTGTAATATTATATCAAAGGACATTGAGTAATATTTAAACAATATCATAAAAAATAAATGAAAAAATTCAACCATAAAGGAAGTACAATTAGCCCATAATTTTATTATTTTTAATTTGACCCTTCACACCTCAAGCACTTCTCTATATGTTTTTATTATCATCCGTCTTTCTTATATCAATAACAAACATGTTAACATTCTAAATTTGCAGTTGTAACGTTATACGGTGGGAGAGTTGACATCCACATGTCGATATATCAACATTTTGGTGGCATGATATGTTCATGTGTTTTAGTGAAATCTACGATATAAATATGTTATTATTTGTTAGGATATTTTTTATAAATTCGTTTACAAAAAATAATTTTAAATAAAACTTGATTGAGAAAATTGACATAACAAAAAGATTAAATATAAATTATTCTTTGATATAACCCTTTTCCAATAAAAAAATGAAGAAATAAGAACTAAAATGCCTCATAATCCAAAGTAAGAACTTTTGGTAAGATGATTAGAAATTTAATTCGAGTTATATAAAAGAGGATGTAGTTTCCACTTCCTTACAGTCAAGGATTAAGAGTAGGCAACTGGTGATAAAATATACATACTAGGACAGGATCTTTGAATGCTTCTAGGACGGATGACTTTGGGGATTACTTTGTACTTTCAAGTTTCAACCGATACGCCTTTTAAAGTCAAATATGACACCGTCAAAACCCGAATCCACTCAACTCTGCCATTATTTGGTTGCATATGGCACTTTGCAGTCCTTGGGATTTGGAGATCAGATTCATATTTGGAATTACATAACTGGCAGTACGTAATCAGTTGTAATATAGCAATTAGCACTTTATCGCTGAGTTTCCAATTTTGTTTATGGCATGAAACATTTGGTAGCATGGGTTGAACTCTACAACAACATCATTTACTATTTTTTTATTAATTTGTTTCAAGTCATAAGGTTGTTTCCAATTTTTTAATTTATAGCTAAAAGTCACAGATGATATAATTTAGCTATGAATATATTTTCATAGCCAAACAGATTCGTAGTTGAAACATTTAGCTACGACTATATTTTCATAGTTAAAAGTCACTTAACCTATAATTTCTTTTGACTACAAATATATTTTTGTAGCCAAATGTCTTTAGGTACAAAATAGCTAAAAGTAGCTATGAATATGTCTTTTGTTTTCTTCTAAAGGACAAAATCCATAATTTTAGAAACAAAAATGAAATCATTTTGTCCACTAAAAACGAAATTGTTTTTGTTATATTGAAAACCTAATTATGAAGTTGTGTTTGATTTTGTCTTCGTCTTCCTCCTCACGTCACCGCAATTGCGCTAGTGGTCTGTCGTCATTGTAGTTGTTTGTTTTTAGTTACAATTTTTTGTATGTGTTTAGATACTTACGTAGTTGATGGAAGTGGTGATTTGGAAGACAAACAAGAAAATAAAATAGTTCTTTAAAAAATGTTCCTGTTTAGGATTGACGTTATTTTTCAAATAGTATCTGTCCTCATGTCCGATACACTACAACAAAGTAATTTAGCTATTGAAACTATATGGTTCTGCGTTTTATTCCTTACACCCTTAGGTTTGTTCTGTTACTTAAGAATGACTTGATAGTTAGGTCCGAAACCATAGAAGTTTCTACTAAGGATTTTAGTGGTGGTTCATATGCAACAATCTTTGGAGAGGAGGTAAACATAATGAGACGTCTTGAGCATTTGTTGAAAATTTACTATCGTTATTAACCTATAAATATGATATGAGGAGTGTCATGTTATGTCTTATCTGTGAGATCCTATATCGGTTGGAGAGGAGAACGAAGTACGCCTTATAAGGGTATGGATACCTCTCTTTCATAGACGTGTTTTTCCAAGGTGTGGGAAGAGAAAAATCTTGAGGGCATGGCTGCGCCAAGGCCCAAAGTGAACAATATCTGTGGGCGAGTGGTCTAGGACTGTTACGATGATATCAGAGCCAGTACTTGAACTGGTATGTCAGCGAGGACGCTGAGCCCTAAAGGGGGTAGAATGTGAGATCCCATATCGGTTGGAGAGGAGAACGAAGTACGCCTTATAACGGTATGGATATCTCTCCCTCATAGATGCATTTTTCCAAGGTGTGGGAAGAGCAAAACTGTGAGGACTTGACTGGGTCAAGGCCTAAAGCGGATAATATTTATGGGCGGGTGGTCTAGGGCTCTTACATTATCAATTAAAATTGTTGTTTGCATTTGCTAATAAACTTTTAAAGAACAATAACTGTCTTCTAGTTAATGATGTTAGAGATAAGAAGAAGGGTGAAACAAGGTCCCACTGACATTTTACAAGACAACTGCCATCTCTCTGTTTCTTGAATCAGATTTTGTTGGCTGGACATTCAAAAATGAAGAAAGCAAGGCAAAAAGTAGTAAAAATGCTACATTAAGCATTTCTAAAGTAGATGATAACAGCTCTCCAAAACCACAATGACTGAACTGCCCATGAACCAAGGTAATTTTGGCATAATGGAGATATATTAAGAGGTGTTCTTGGTTTAAAAGGGGTTAACTTAAAATCATAGTCTTAACATGCTAAATTGGTGGAATCGACCAACAAATATTTGACATGAATTAAGCATTTTCTATATTCTCCTTTCTCTCTCTCCCTCCTTGCAAACATATTATGATTGTTAATTAATAACTATTATTGGAATTGTTTAAAGGGAACACCCTGCTTTTATATTGATTATTTCATTTGACAACTTCTCATTGTTGGATTCTAAATTCGGGTATACTTACTAAAATTCATTGACAACACTGCTTCTAGATTCAAGTTGTCAAATGATCCTTAGATCATATATGAGGTTTGATATTTCTATATTACCCTAGAAAAATAATTATATCTATAAAGTATTTTTGTTTCTATTATGTTTTCAGAATAAAACCATTAACATAAATTTATCATGAAATATTGATGTGATAGATATTTTTGATGCTAGAAATGAGCTCCAATAAGAGGTATCTAGCAGAATCCTCCCTGCCGAAGAACAAATCGGTGCATAATAAATTTGTCATTAAAGTTTAGTCACTGCCTACCTTCAATGATCGATCTTCTTCTTCAAGATTTTTAGTCTCATTTTACTTAACTATCTATCTTTATTCTCTATATCTCATTTTCTATTAAGAAGCTATTAGATGAATGTGTGATTGTATATACTATACGTTGTGTAAAGGTTGCTCGAATCTTTTAGAGAACATAGATGAAAATTGAGGCAATGGTGATGTCCCAATGGTCTATACAATATTAGGTAAATTGATAGTTTTGAAATAGTCATCAATTACAGAAAATATGTCCATTGGTTGTGAAAATGATGGATTCATTCAATTAGGTATGCATGTGTTCCAATCTGGGTTCCTTATACCATTTGATTTAGCTTACTTAGTTTTTAGGATTTAATTTTTCAAAGAATTGTGAAGAAATTAAGGTGATTATTCTATACTATTTGTTTCTTAGGTGAAATGCATGGTATGTGGGATTCATCTAAATCACTGTTCCATACTGCATTTGGGATGTCAGCTCATGTATCTTTTGCTAGTTTAGTTAGAGTGAAGAAGTTGTTGGAAGAGGTTGTCAATGAACCAACTATGAGGGGAAGATCTTTGTCTATTTAAAGTGATAACTTTGAACATGCAAGGAGACTTTTTGGGAATCCAGACATAGGGAATTTCTATATCTTATCTACTGAGTCTCATGTCACATTATCTTGGAATCTTTTATGAGTTGTCTAGAAAAATAATTATATTTTTTTTTCTTTGATGGAAGAGGCGCATAATTCATTATCTTACGTTTAGTCTAGATAGAAACTAAATTGTATTATTGAACGCAACCATTTTACTTTGGATATTAATTAATTACTACTATTGAGTTTCTAATATGGAACTTCAAGAAGAATGACCATGAAAGCTTCGCCAACTTACCGTACAAACTTACTTAAATTATTAAGGAATACTTTTGAAGAAAATGTAAATTTTGTTTCGATTGTCCATATGCTTATAAATACATCAAAGTAACATTTCATCTTACAAGATAAAAATCAATTATATTTAGATATATTTTAAAACGTATTATTATTTGGTAAGTTAGATTGGTTCTTCCACAAAATAGCTAAAAGAGAGTAGTTAAAAACATTTGGCTAGTTTTTAAAAAATGTAGCTAAAATGATTTGGCTACGTTTGGAAAAACATAGCTAAAAAGAATTGATTATGTTTCCAGAAACGTAGCTAAAAAATTTTGGCTACTTTCCCAAAAACATAGATAGAAACCTTTAAATACGTTTCTAAACAGTTACCTAAAAATATTTATCTAGAAAAAAGGTAGTAAAAAATTATTGGTTACGATTTCTGAAAATATCGCCTATAGTTTTATGCTATGTGGATTTGGCAAAGTTTCATATGACGAAATAGGAACGTAGGTAAAAGTACAGGTGATTTTTTTAGACATTTAGCTATATTTTTTTCCTTAGCCAAAAATCAACGTTCTTGTAATGTTTGGAAGTTGTAATTGCTTATTGAATTAACTAAAGAAGCAGACATAATGTAACAAAATGCTTTGTTAACCACATTACTCTTATTTGAATGTGAAATATTTCATTTTTGAAATTGAAAGTAAAATAAAGATTTCAAAGGATTGTTAACTTCAAATTTTTAGGTATATGTACGCATATATATGTAAGAGAGAGAAAGGGGCGGAGAAATCTTAGATGGTAACGAAATTGCTTACTTAGTTCAACTTTTCATCTTAATAGGAACAAAAGTAGGTGAGGTAAATTTTTTTTCTTATTAATGTGATAACTGAGTATATTACTTGTAAGAAAACATTTTACTTGTTCAAATTTACTGTCTCCTTTTATGATTATGGTTTAAACAAAGGCTACTTTAAAATCAATAAAAGACAATAGCAAAAGTATAACTTACTTATATGCTATAACATTACTAGTTGCGACCAAAACATGGAATATTTATATTAAAGTTAGATGGAAAAATTAACTCCAATAAATGATTTTTACTCCAAAATTAATAAACTAGTCCGACTCTTACATGGTATAACAATTTTGCCTTACCATGACAAAGATCTTATATTTTCCAATATTGTGTGTTATTATTATATCTTTACCAACGTATTACTTCATCAAAACACAAAATTGTTTGATATAAATATATTCCCAATTGACATATTAGTATGAAAACAGAAAAGTTACTGAAATATATAGAATTTTTTGAATAATTGTTTATTACATTATATCTATTAATGTAATCTTTGATAGCCAAATATGAACATCCAATTAGCCTTCATTTTCTCCTACAATCACGTAAATTAATACTGTGTAATATTTAGTTGATTTTTTTTAGTTAGAGTCACCTAGAGTGTATAAATAGATGAATGTACATCACAATATAAGCATATAGAAAGACAAAGAACATTTTTACATTTCTCCTTCATTCTCTATTTCTATATGATATCAAATCCTCCTTTATAATAAAAGGAGTCAAAATTTTTTAGCCTTCTTCATTCTTTCTCACAGAATTCTGCTTTCGTATTTTAGGTTTCTAAATTTGCTCTGAAAATAATTTTTCATATACACAATTGTTACTCTTCTTGAGCAGATATGAACTATTCTCCATTTGCTCTCGTTTTGCTAATATTATTTCAGTTTTCTTGCAAGATTAAAGTATTTCAGATTGATAATGTGATAGAATACAAAGATATAAAATTCATCAATTTTCTTAATCAATAAGGGATCATCATTTAGAGATCATGTCCAAACACATTAATAAAATGGTCAGGCCGAACGTAAGCATAGACATACTCTTAACACTGTTCGAGCCTTTCTTTATATCATCTTCTTGTCTTTAATCCCTTTAGAGACAAGCAATCTTTATTGCTATCTATACTATCAATAGCATTCCCTCTCCTATCATAGGTAATATCTCTCCCTATAAGTACTTATTCAATTGTGCTCCTGACTATTAGTCTCTTAAAGTTTATGGATGTACGTGCTTTGTTCTATTACAACCTCATGAGCACACCAAACTTGAACCCAAAGCATGCTTATATTGTTTTATGTGGTATGGGATAGAGAACAAAGGATATAGATGTTGGGATCCATTATCTCTAAGACTTTGAATCTTTCGACATGTATCTTTTTGGGAACATAAAATGTTTTCGACAATATCAAAATTTTGAGTCAATGAATCTTCACATAAATTTCTTTCTAACCCTACCATACCTTTGTTTCCTGATTTTTTTTTGCAAGTCTATCTTACAGCTCTAACAACTTAACACAACCAATGCCTAATTCTATTATATCTTCTCCAGCTGCAAATTATTCATCTTCACCAAATAGCTCTTCCTCTTTTATTCATTCACCAAAATCTACTAAGTCTCCATAACCACTCCATTGATCCTCCTGAGTAAGTTAACCATCTATTTGTCTTAAAGAATTTCGTATTTATTTCACTATTTTCTCTCTATATAAGCCTTGCACCTATAACTAGGCTAGCTGTAACCATTTATGGCAACAATCAATGGTGAAAGAACTATAGACTCTCTCCAACACCAACACTTGGGACTTAATTGACCTACCACTGGATAAGTCTGTTATTGGCTGTAAAGGGGTCTACAAAATCAAGACTCAAATTGACGTATTAGTATAAAGATACAAAGATTGATTGGTTGTAAAGAGGTTTACTCAAGAATATGGAATTGACTATAAGGAAACCTTTGCTCTAGTCGCTCTTCTGACTTCAATTTGTAGTTTTATTACTATAGCAGTAAGCAAACATTAGGAATTGTTCCAGATGGATGTCAATCATGCCTTTCTTAATGGTGATCTTCATAAAGAAATATATATGAAACCTCCACTTGGGTATGCTTATCCACCTAATAAAGTTTTTCCTCTTCGCAAAGCCTTGTATAACCTTAATTAAGCTCCTCAAGCATGGTTTGCTAAATTTAGTTCCACCATAAATTGTCTTGGCTTTATGTCCAACTCTTATGATCATGTTTTGTTTATCCAAAAAATATATTAAGGGTGCACTCTTCTTGTTCTATATGTTAATGTCGTGATAATAACTGGCAATAGCACTCGGGGGATTGCTACTCGCAAATCTTGTCTTCATCAAGAATTTGAAATGAAAGATTTAAATCCCCTAAGCTATTTTTAAGGTCTTAAAGAATCTTCTCATGATTCAGGCTATAACTTATCTCTAGTCAAGTCTGTTACTGATCTTATCTCTCGTGTACTTACTAGCAATAAGATTACTAGTACTCTACTCGACTCTATTGATTATGTCCCTGCAATTGATGGAACTCCTCTAAGTGATAGTTCACTTTATCGATAACTATTTGGTAGTCTTATATATCTTACTGTCATTCATCCAGATATTGTTTATGTAGTTCACATTGTCAGTCAGTTCATGTTTGCACCTCGTACTCCTCACTTTTCTATTGTTCTTCGTATACTTAGATATGTTCGAGGCACCTTATTTTATAAGCTTCATTTCAGTCATTCATCTTTATTGTACTTATGAGCATACTCTGATGCCGATTAGGCTGGAGACCAACTGATCACCAATCTATCATTGGCTACTATTTCTTTCTTATTACATCTCTTATTTCTTGGCGCAATAAGAAGCAAATAATTGTCTCTCGCTCAAACACTGAATCATAATACCTAGCCCTAGCTAACACTACTTCTAAACTTTTATGGCTACAATGGTTACTTCAAGACATCAATGTCACCTTTTTTTAGCGATTCCTCTCTTTTGTGATAATCATAGTACTATGTAGATTGCTCATAATGATGTCTTTTATGAACAAACTAAACATACCGAGATTGATTATTATCTTGTGCTTTAGGGAACTATACAACTTGTCTCAATCTCATCTTAAGCACAAATTGTTGATCTTATTACCAAATCACATCTGCCTCGACATTTTCAAGATCTTCTCTCCAAACTCAAGTTGTCGTCTTCACTATCACCTTGAGTTTGAGGGGGGTATTAATGTAATCATTGGCATTCAACTATCAACATCTAATTAGCCTTCATTTTCTCCTAGAATCATATATATTAATACTGTATAATATTTAGTTGATTTTTTTCTTTAGTTAAAGTCACCTTGAGTGTATCAATAGATGAATGTCCATTATAATATAAACACACAGAAATATAGAGAGCATTTCTACTTTTTTTTTGTTCTCTATTTCTACAGTATCTAAATCATCACTGCTATCAGTTGGATTATACATCATCGCTATTTGTCATATTTATTTGTCCATATTAGACTCGGAATAAACTTGATATGTGCCAATTGATAAATTATAAATAGGCTTTCTTATTTTATGGGGAAAAAAGACAGGTTATTTTATGTGCCGATGGGACCATTGTTTTGTGATTCACATCAGAAATCATAAGTGGATAATGAAATTGTAATCTCTTCTACTATTGAATTATCGAACGGTTCTCTGGATTAATGTACAAAGCAAAAAATTTTCTCCTAACCTTTCTATTGTTAAGTACATCGTTAACACGTGAATAATGTTAGCGAAAATAGTAATGATAATTTAAATTGTAAAAGCTTATTTGAGTGCAAGGTGTTATGAAAAATCACTACTTTAAGTTAGAAATTCTCCCTCTACGGTGCAGCATGACAATATGATCTGACCCTAGGGTTAACGCCTTCTCCACCAGCTTCGATCCACTCTAAAGGGCGGAGTATGAACTATTTCCTAGAATTAATAAAAGCAGAAAAAAGTAGAATAGACAAGATAAAATTATGTGTCTTATTTTGAGAGAATGAGAAGATGTGAAATTGTAGGAATTATTGAAAGAGTATAAGTGAGGGGGGAAACAATGTAAACGTTGGAACAGGAGTATAGACATTGGAGCATAATGGCAATTAAAGGACATAAACATTATCAACGTTCATAGTGAACGTTGCAGTAGGGTTAAAGTTTGTGGACCAATATGATCGCAAGGTTAAGTATGCTAAGTTTTAATATTTGAAACCTTGGTAATTTTTGCAAGCGCACAGGTCGTTTGCGTAGTACCTAAGATGTCGATCTCACGATGAAGGAAGTCTAGTCCTAAAATCTAAGGTTATACTAACTACAATAATTCAAAATAAATAAATTAATGCAGAAAATAAATCATTCAAATAATTAATTTCAAGAATTAAATTGCATAAATCTAAACAAGTAACAAAACACACAACTTAATCCAAAAATTAACCTAGAAATTACTATATGAGATTAAGGGGATTTTTAATCCGAAACTAACAAAAATCTAACTGATTATGCAATTATTGAATTAATGGGTCTAGACCATCTTAGGGCAGGTTACTCTCTCTCGAGTTATAATCATTAACCCTAATTGATAATCCCTAATTTAAATTATAGAATTGTGATCTCTCGATTAACAATTGACCCAAAGCCTAAATTAGTTCTAAAATTGTCTAATAACCTACCGGGAACCTATGCTCGATCTCTCGTTACACAATTCTACTGGGTTGATTGAATTCTCTACTTATCAAATTACCTAACTCTTGTTAGCTTAATTTGATTATTTTCAATAGCCTCACCCTCTCAGTTTATTGCCAAATTATTACGAACATATATTGAATCAAAATTAAATCAATAAAAACACAATCAATCAACTTTATTAATCTTAAGGAACAAAAACTCGAAGGTCAGTTTAAACATAAAATTTCAATAATCATCTCAATTTAATACATCTATAAAATTGAAATAAAAATAGAAATACTATCAGAATGGATTCGTGGAGGCAGCGACTACGGGAAACCACTTGTTTTGGGAAGTACGCCGCGTCAAGCTTCATCTCTATGACTCTCTTCCTTCATCTCCTTCCTTAATCTCTCGATAACTCTCTAGGTTTTCTCAGAATATGGCTGACGTGAATGCTCTCTTTTCAAACTCTCCAACAACTGCTCTTTCTGTCTTATAATGTTCTTTTCATATCTGGAAGCCCTAGGTTTAATCTGGAGTCGAAAAGGTCCGAAAAATCTCATGAAATCTGAGTTTCTGTATCAGTTCGACACAGGCCATGATCGTGGCTAGCGCCTAAACCTTTCTGTCACGATCGTGGCCCAAAGTGCACGATCGTGGCCAGGGTCCTTTTAGCTCGCCTCTTTCTGTCACAATCGTGGCCTGTTGTGCCACGATCGTGGGCCATATTTTTAGCCCGAAACTCTCCAAAACTTCTCCATTCTTTACTGTTTACCCTGAAACACTAACAAACCTATCAAGGTACCTCAAAAATATAACATTTAAGTTCAAAGGCTTATACTAACCCATAAAAACAATTAAACACATAAACTAACACAATTGAAACCTAAATACAAATTAAACACTCAAAATAACACTAAATACTTAACAATCCCCTACTTGGTCCAAAACTTGAGAAACAAATTGTAATAATTTAGGAGAAAAATAAGTGAACAACTAGGTGAACTAAGTCTTGAACTTATTGTCTCAGAAAATCAGAGACAGAACCTACTAGAGAGTTAATAGCTTTAAAATGTCATAGTCTCATGATCACTCTAGAGAGATCGCCCAAACACTTACATAGGAGGGTGGCTAGCCCCCCACAATCATGTAGGTGAGTCTATCAAGTGTGTACTGCTCACACTACCTAAACTTGGGCTATGGAACTCATTAAGAATTATACAATCCAACCTCATCAAACGCAGTAAAGTTATGCTAGTGATGCAATTCAACAACTGAATAGATCTCAGTATTATACCACTAACAAAGTGTAAGTAAGTAGTTACCATATAATTTCATTTGATCTATTGAACTTGGTTTCCCGAGATGGGTATCCATCACGAGGTTACTACAAAATTGGGCTTAACCCTATCCCTTTAGCATGCTCTAAAACTAATTTCCTACTCAAAGCTTGTGTAAACGGATCCGCTAAGTTTCTCTTTGACTTGACATAGTCTAAAGAAATTACACCATATCTAATTAAAGTATAAAATTTTTTATCTCAATCTGATATGTCTACTTTTTCCATTATATGCCTTGTTCTTAGTAACATGAATGGCAGCCTACGAGTCACAATGAAGAAACACAGAAGAAATTGGTTTTTCCTAAAGTGGGATATCTGCTAAGAGATTCCTTACCCACTCAGCTTCCCGTGCTGTCAACTCCAAAGCCATAAACTCAGCCTCCATTGTTGATCTCGCAATACATGTTTGCTTGGATGATTTCTAAGACAATGCAGCTCCTGCCAAGGTAAAAACATAACCACTGGTAGAGTGTATATCATCACTCTCCGTAACCCAGTTAGCATCAGAATACCCCTTTAATATAGGAGGATGATCACCAAAAGATAATTTATAATGCATAGTACCTTTCAAATATCTCAACAAACGATCAATGCATTCCAATGCTCTTGACTAGGATTATAAGTATACCTGCTAAGTCTACTCACATTGTATGCAATATTAGGACGAGAATAGTTCATCAAGAACATCACACTACCAAGAATTTTAACATACTCAGCTTGGTTTATATCGTCACTAAGATTTTTCTTTAAAGCAACTCTAGCGTCATAGGGAGTCTTGACTGGATCAACATTATAGTAACCATACTTCTTCAAAATTATCTCAATATAATGAGTTTGATTCAACCTAAAACTAGAGTCAGTCCTACCAACTTTGATTCCTAAAATAAAATCCATAGGTTCAAGATCTTTCATATCAAAAGAAGACTTTAGCAAACTATTGGTAGTATCAATGACCGATAAACTAGTACCAAAAATAAGCATAGCATCCACATAAAGAGTTATAATTACACAATCATTGATATCAAATTTCACGTAAATACAAGAATCAGAATCATAAGAGGTGAAACTATGTTTGAAAATCTCACTTTCAAATTTCTCATGCCACTATTTGGAAATTTGTTTAAGTTCATAAAAAGACTTAACCAACTTACACACCTTTTGTTCTTGACCAGGCACTTTAAATCCCTCCAGCTAAACCATATAAATTTCCTCATCTAGATCACCATTCAAGAAAGCTGTTTTAACTTCCATTTGGTACATATGAAGTTTAAATATTGAGGCAATATCAAATAACATCCTTATAGATGCACTTTTAGTAACACTAGAGTAAGTGTCAAAAAAGTCCAATCCTTTTTTTCGTTTAATGCCTTTAATCACAAGTCTTGCCTTGAACCTCTCAATGGTACCTTCAGGTCTCAATTTCTTTTTGAAAATTCATTTACACTCTAAAGGCTTACACCCTCAAGGTAGATTAACTAAAACCCAAGTTTTGTTAGACATGATTGATTCTAACTCACTATCTATGACTTCCTTCCAAAATGTAGCATCCATAGATCTCATTGCTTCCTCATAAATTTTAGGATCTTCCTTAATAATATAAGTCACCACAAAAACAACATCTATTTCCTTAGGTTTTGTCACCACAAAGGAAGTAATAAAGTCAGAACTAAAACTAGTGGGTACTCTAGCTCTTTTGCTCCTCCTTAGTTCAACAATTTCCTTTTCCTCTATATCACCATTAGTAAAAGAACTAGGGAAAATTTCTCTAAGAACTTGCACTCTCACTTTTATAGGAAATATATCCTTAAAGAACACTACAGCTCTTGACTCTATAATTGTTCTATAAGTGTTAGATTCCTCTTCTTTAACCATAAATCTATAGATAGCACTATTAGAGGCATATCCCATAAAAATTGAATCGACGGTCTTAGGTCCAATTTTCTTCCTTTTATGTTCAGGTAGAGCAACCTTAGCAAGACACCTCTACACTTTCAAAAAACTCAAGTTAGGTGGATAACGTTTCCAAATGTCATAAGGGTTTAATCTAATTTCTTATGAGGGACTCTGTTTAAAACATAACAAGCTGAAAGAATAGCTTCCCCCCACCCCCTCCCCCCATCAGGTAAACCGTAAGAAATCAACATTGCATTCATCATCCTTAAGTGTTCAGTTTTTCCTCTCGGCTATTTCATTTTGTTCAAGTGTATAAGGGACTGTAATCTCATTAATAATCCCAACTTTTGCACAATAATCAGCAAAGAAATCAGTGATATACTCACCACCTCGATTAGACCTTAATCTTTTAATTTTTCTTTCTAATTGGTTTTCAACCTCAGCTTTGTATTTCATAAATATTTCCTCTGCATCACTTTTGTTTTTTAATAAGTAAATATTAGTAAATCTAGAACAATCGTTCATAAAGATAATATAATATCTCATGCCTCCTTTACTCATACAATTCTTAAAATCACCTAAGTCTGTGTACACCAAGTCCAACAATTATGACTCTCTCTCAGTCACTGACTTAAAAGATTTCTTAAAGTGTTTAGCCTCAACACAAATTTGACATTTTTTCGTTTCATTAGTGATCGATTAGGTAAAAGTTTAAGCTTTGCATCTTCTTAATTAACCTTACATTCACATGCCCAAGTCTAGAGAGCCATAAGTCTACAGACTCAACAATATAAGCAGAAGATGTAGATGCATTTATTTCAACGTTAAGTACAAATAAGCCCCCATTACAAAACCCTTTTCCAATAAAGTTTCCATTCTTAGTTAGAACGAGCTTATCATAATCAAAGGTTAGTTTAACACCAGCTTTGTTAAGCAATGCATCAGAAATCAAGTTTTTATGTACATCAGGAACAAATAAAACATTTTCTAACACCAGCACTTTTTCAGAAGTGAGTTTGAGAGTGGCCTTCCTAACTCCTTGGACAAGAACTTTGTTGAAGTTGCCTATGTATACGAATTCACCATCAGCAGCATCATTCAACTCCTTGAATAGGTCCTTATTAGTGCAGATGTGGCATGTAGCTCCTGTGTCAACTATCCACTCTACCAAATTTCTAGCAAGGTTGACTTCGGACACTATAGCAATAATGACCTCTTCGTCATTACCAACTTTAACCATATTAGCTTGAGGCTTATCAGAGCTCTTTTGGTTACCCCGTTGGTATCCTGTTTGGTTTCCTTTCCCGAACTATTGTGGTATCTATCCTTGGCCTGTCTTCTCATAGTTGATTCTAGCTTGACAATTAGTAGTAAGATGGCCTGGCTTGTAGCACCACCAACAGTCACCATTAATCCTTTTACGCTTAAACTGACCCCGTTTGTTGAAAGACTTATTTTGTCCACCATTCTTCTTGAAGTTATTAACATTTCTATGTTCTACTGTATGAGCCTTAACATTGGGGACAAGGGTAAGTGTTTTGGTCTTATCTTGTGCACGGTTGACATCCTCAATCTTTATATGTCCTGTCAACTCCTAAAGTTTAATGTCTTTCTTCTTATGCCTCAACTGTTTTTTATACTCATTCCATGAGGCATGTAGTTTCTCACTAAGGGCATTAGCTTGAACCAACCCACACATGTTCATACCATTGCAAGGATTTCAACAACTAGATTTTCATACTCATGTAGTTGGTCCATAATAGGCTTATCATCAACAACAGTAAATTTTAACCACCTAGCAAATACATATTTACGGTAAATTTTAACCACCTAGCAACTACATATTTCTTAGTACCGACATCATCCATCCCATACTTTACTTCTAAAGCATCCCAAATTTCCTGAGCAGTTTTGTACTTGCAATAGATATCAAACAAAGGGTGATTATATGGTTGAGCAACACTCCCCTAACGATACAATTATCCTTAGTAATCTTAGGGTCAGTATTGTCACTAGGAATCTCTTGAAATAATACATAATCGATTTCGTATTGTTGAAAATAAAACAGAATTTTCTCAAAACATCATTTAAAATTTTCCCATTTAGAGGCTCTAATCTAGTTAGATCAGGTATAATTTTCAGGGATATAGTGAAAGAGGCAGATCCTATGTGCAGACCAGCAAGTGCAGAATCTATATTTGTCTCATTCGCAGACGACATAATTCCCACTTATATGGAAATTAAATACACAATAGAAAAAACAAAATGCATAAATTTCCAACAACCAGTAGCAAACCCGAAAACAATAACAAGTAGAATAATACAATTTTCGAAAGCAGTAGTAACGCAACAATTAGAGATTTCTAACTTAGATTGTTAGTGAAAATAGTAATAATAATTTAAATTGAAAAAGCTTATCTGAGTGCAAGGCGTCGTGAAAAATTACTGTCTTGAAAATTCTTCCTATACGGTGCAACAAGAAATGTGATCCGATCATAGGGTTAACGCCTTCTCCACCATCTTTGGTGCACTCCAAAAGGCAGAGTAAGAACTGTCTCCGAGAATTAATAAAAGCAGACAAAAGTAAAATAGACAAGATAAAATTATATGTCTTGTTTTGAGAGAATGAGAAAATGTGTAATTGTAGGAATTATTGAAAGAGTAGAAGTGAGGGAGTTTTTATAGTAGAAACAATGTAAAAATTGGAACAGGAGCGTAGACTTTGGAGCATAATGGCAATTAAAGGACATAATCGTTATGAATTCATGGTGTTGAGTGAACGTTGGAGTGGGGTTAAAGTTTGTGGACCAATGCCAACAAATAATACATGAAAGCATATGTTTTTTTTTTTTATAAATGCATCAAACCGTAGGTTATAAGACATAGACTAAGCATTTATGGGTTGGTTACTGAACTAAAAGAACGAAGAAACATTGAATCTATCGTGGCAAGGGGGTCAGCTGAAAAAGACTCCTGATTTCATGCAGCTTTAAAAAGCCGCCCTTTAACTTGTGTTGCTGAGCTGGAAGCTGACCATAGCCAACATTTAGGTTGCAAGAAACTTGGAAGTTCCTTAAGCCTCCTTGAAAGTTGAAAACTAACTCCATATGCCTGAGCAACTTATCCGGTCTAAGATGTGTAGAGTGCAAATGAGTTACAAGGAGATTAAAATAGGTAGAAGATATGTAAGAGGACGAATTCTACATTGATAAGCACCAAACAAAATTGCTGGCGGCCAAAGAAACTAGAAAGAGTCAAAGAAAAAGACAGCCCGCAGTTAACAAATTTGGATCAACACATTAGCATCTTCTAGAGTTAGGTCTATAATCATCTCTTAACCATGAAACTTTTTCAACAACATTAAACTCTTAAATTTGTGGTCCACTATGTTGGATATCATCATCAGTTAATGTATAAATTTATGGTTACTTATGTTGGATACTATATCATAAATTATAACAATTACAACAATCACTTTTTACCCTTTAACATAATTTGAATATGCAAAATAAGGCCCCCATATTACTTATCTCGACATTGCCACAATTTTAGTTGAGAAAGCTGAAAGGTGAACACTATTACACAGTTAACAACTTATACTAAAGTCCATAAACTCCTATTTACTTAAAAATAATCTTCTTTCTATTGTCATTGAACAATAATTAACTCATATCTACCAAACTCATTGTGTGACATATTAAATATTTTAATAGCCGATTCATTCTTATACCTACCAATATATTCCACAGAATTAACAATAAACTTTTCCCATGACAAAGTCATAGTATATTATCTTTATATATTTCCAAATCATATCAAGTTAAGCCTTTTTGGGACCATCGAAAATACATTAACATAAATCATTAATATTTAAATCGAAACGATTACATAATCCTAAGTAAAGAGTAGCGAAACATATAATATATTTTTATTAAAAATCAAATTTCTTATAAAACAATAACATTACAAAAAGAGATATTAAAAATCAAACCTTAATATATCACTGATCATTCTTCTTTTCTAAGACTTCACACATGGTCCAACATTGTAATGTATGCATGTTTTAATTATTAATCAATTTTTACCTAAAAAACACATGATAAAAGAAAGCATACATGCTTTCTTATCACTCCACATTCTTCCTTCATAAAAACCAATGTTAGTAAGACGAGATTCATAAGTTTGTGGTCTCTCTCAACTGTATATGTCGTTACTACCTAGGCTAACAAGTTTTAACATGCTCGGATTCCTTTATTTATGATTCCTACAGGTTCTTATTTTTCAATAGTAAGGCATTATCATATTTTAGTTGACTATAATTTCATTAACTTTTTTATGTTAATGAAAATATGAACAAAAGTCAGGTTAAAACAATTAATTACAAGTATATTTAAGGTAGTGATGGGAAGCAAACTGAGACAAAAGACGGAGTGAATTCCTACAAAAACCAAAAGAAAATGGAGTGAAGTTGAGGAGTCTGGGAAGTGGGAGAGTCCTCCATGAATCCAATGAAATTTCATAGTTTGCCACGAGCGGTACAACCAAAGGAGCGTCCCATTCACCGTCTGTCTTAGCCATCCCCATCTATGTCAATAGCGAGTACAATGTCAAACTTTATAAGAAAACGCTTCTGGGTACTAAGTACCTGTAATGTCAACTTCCTCCTTGTATTTAGATTTTAGACTTCAAAAAGCTTCTTAGTTATGGGTTATCAATTATTAATATTAAAAAAAAGCTATTTCTGTAATTTATAGTTAGTGGACCCCACAATAAAGCATAAAACGACACATTTTAATCGACGAAGGAGAATTGGTTCATACTCGAACCAAAAATGGGTACCTATTCCACGCTCAACTTTTTCAATAACTTTGAAAATTCTCACTTTCCTCCCTCTGCTGAGTCCAAAGTCCTCTCTCTCAAAGTTCCCGTCATTGTGAAGAATTTCAGTCTATCGTCATTTTCTTTAACTAATTTCTTCCTCCCCCCTCCACCATCTGACGCTCTGAAGTCTGAGCTTCCGACTTGTCAACTCGCATCCAACGATGGGCCATTGCTGCAGCAAAGACCTAGTATCTGCCCACTCTAACGGAGAAACTAAAGCCGGAAGCAACGGCACCACTGGCAACCACGTCAAGCCTCCTCCGTCGCCGGCTCCACTGAAAGCTCCATCGCAGCATTCAGTTGATCCTAACACTAACACCTACACTACTAGTCCATTCCCGAGTCCGCTTCCGGCGGGATTGCGACCGTCCCCAACGCCAGCCAGGAAGTTCAAGTGGCCGTTACCGCCTCCGTCTCCGGCGAAGCCGATCATGGCGATCATGAGACGGACGGGGCTGAAGAAGCAGAAACAGGGGACGATACCGGAGGATCGGGAGGGAGCGGCGGAGGAGGACGGCGAGGATGAGGAGCTGACGGCGTTGGACAAGAGTTTCGGCTACGCGAAGAATTTTGCAGGGAAGTACGAGTTGGGAAGAGAGGTTGGGAGAGGGCATTTTGGTCATACTTGTTTGGCTAAGGCCAAAAAGGGACAGCTTAAGGGACAAGAAGTTGCTGTCAAGATCATTTCCAAAGCTAAGGTGCGTTTGCGTTTGGGTTTGCTAGTTCACTAATTTGTTTTTCAGCTTTTTTCTAGTGGGGTTTGTCAATTTAGTATCGGAATTTGAAATCATCAAGCTTATGAATTCTGGTTGATTTTATCATTTATTGAATTGTGGAGTAGATGGAAAGTTTATAGTTTTGGTTTTCACCTCAAGGATTCGAGGATATTCTTATTGATAATGCGTGAAGAGGTCAGATGATAGTCTAGAGGCCTGTAATCAATTCTTGTGAAGGTTGTTATATTTCTAATCTTCCCATTACAATCTTAGGGGCTTTAGAGCTCATGAAATGAAATGAATGAAGCAGAAAAATGGATGTTTTAGTGCATTTATGATGTCTAATGTGAAGATTTAGGAAGAAGAAATTTGCTTTACCAGGACAGATGCCTCATGCCACGAGTTATGCTAGATATGTTGCTATTAAGAATTCGACTGGTTAAGCCATGGGAAATCAGAATAATGCTTGAACCTGCGGACAGCGTTGCAAGGAATAAATAATTTTCGGACTGATTTACATTATGGGTCAAATTCTTCATCCATTTAAATTCTACCGGTTTTTTAGCTTCACATGATTTGTTGACAATTGAGATGGATATAAATCACGATAGGGAACTGTGCACTAGCATCACAATACCGAGCAAAACTTATTTACTGGGTTAGCCATCTAACTGTATGTCAAGCAATTAAAACTTACATTATACTGCAGATCTGGTAGTTGCTTAGTTTCAGTCTTTTAAATGCCAGCTATCTATCCAAATACTTCTTCAAATTTGCAAACTAAAACACATATTAGAATGACGTTGAAAAATCTCCCATGTCTTGTCTAGTAAGTCTTCAACGCATTCTTTTATCAAAAAAAAAAAAGTCTTAATCACATTTGCAAAAATGCAAATGATATATTTTTCAAGGGGAATATTGCGCAGACGGGCTTTATTCATGCTGCTTCTCCACATAGCCTTTATATCTTATGTAATGCAAGTTTAAGTAACAGAAGTTGCAGGCTAAAGGAAGATAGTTATCAACTATAACTGATTTATTGTTGTTGCATCTAGTTGTTTGTTGATGTCTTTAATAATTCAAATCAACAAGTCTGATACTAAATGTTTTCTGTTAATACTGTTTAATTGTTTAATTTCAGTCAAGCCGTTCTACTACTTTTCAATAATAATAATTTTTTCACTTTTTTCTGTTTTGGAGTAGATCTGTTTTTGATTTATGTCCTAATAACTGATTTTCTCGTAAATTTATTACTGTAAGATTCATTATAGGTATTGGTAATAAAAGAATGTCTATGCAGATGACAACGGCAATATCAATTGAAGATGTTCGTCGGGAGGTAAAGATATTGAAAGCCTTATCCGGACATAAGCATATGATCACATTTCATGATGTGTTTGAAGATGCCAAAAATGTCTACATAGTTATGGAGTATGTATATCTTTCTGATATCCATTGGAACTGTTATCTAATCTCTATCTGTAATCATCTTTCATTAGGACGATCTTAATCCTTTTCTATGTCTTTGCTCTTATGAAGTTGATAGTCATAACATATTCTATCTTGGGAATGGGAAATTTCTGAAAAGATTAATGAGAAAGCAGTTCTTTTTTGTGTATGTTAATCTAGGCGCATTTTTGGAGATGAAATGGTAAAATAGGTAGATAATTTTTTGATTGTTAGTAAAGGGATGTTCTTAATATTCATTATTGACCTTGTTGCTGGCTCATCCTTTTCTTGGTTATGAATTCCATAAAGTTTGCCTACTTTTGGAGTCATTTTCTAATTTCTGGAATGAGAATTTTTCTAATTTTTTAAAAAATCTTTGCTACTAGATTATGTGAAGGTGGAGAACTCCTTGACAGAATCTTAGCAAGGTAATAAGAGAATTCTCATTACCCTTGTAAACAATGTGATTCTTCACTTGGTGCATCAAAGTTCAAGTTGATACGATTACTTAATGCAATTCCCTTTTTCTTCTGCAGAGGTGGAAGATACATAGAAGACGATGCTAAAACCATTGTTGTCCAAATACTAAGTGTAGTTGCCTTTTGTCACCTCCAAGGTGTTGTGCACCGTGATCTAAAACCAGAGGTACAACCATTTGATCCAAGTAACATGTATTTCTCTCTTCATGTGTGCATATACGTGTGTATGTATAAAGGCTCTTTGTCAATTCGAACCTCATATGCCATGAAAAATCATCTCAAAGGAGCCATCAGTCCTTTTTCTTACCTTTAACCAAGTACACTATTATCACTTGGCAGAATTTTCTTTTCACCACAAAAGATGAGGATGCTCCGATGAAGATTATTGACTTTGGTCTATCTGATTTTATCAGGCCAGGTAATGTTTGGTTATTCATTGAATCTTTCAAGGTCCGATGATTATTTTGTTGTTTTAACATGGTGTCATCTGTACTTTCTTTTGATTACTTTATTTTTAAATCAACTCCTTGATACTAACTATATTTTTTTTTGCTTGGTTATGTTTCATGTTCTTATGTGCTTCAGAATACATTTTATTGTTTGAAGTTAGAAAATATTATTTATGGAGAGAAACAGCATATTATTGTCCGTCAAGTTCCAGTACGAGAATCCATTCAGAAATTATTTCTTCGACAACAATTTCCTTTTAGTTTTGATAATTTCAAGTTATCTATAGCTCTGACATTGTATACAAAAAGTCATCATATATATACATATATATGTACAGATCAACGCCTTGATGATATTGTTGGCAGTGCGTATTATGTTGCACCTGAGGTCCTCCATAGGTCGTACAGTGTTGAAGCTGATATGTGGAGTATTGGTGTGATAACATACATTTTGCTATGTGGAAGTAGACCATTCTGGGCTCGAACAGAATCTGGAATTTTTCGTTCTGTGCTAAGAGCTGATCCTAACTTAGAAGACTCACCTTGGCCAGCAGTATCACCAGAAGCCAAAGATTTTGTGAAAAGACTTCTCAATAAGGACCATAGAAAAAGGATGACTGCTGCACAAGCTTTAAGTAAGTTGTTTGATGGAACTTTTGAAGTATTTGGTTTTCTATTTCTGAAATTTGACAATCTGGTTGAGTAACATTTTTTTCTTTATATATGCTGGTAGTTGACCAGTTTGTTGGTGCACTCATATGCAGCTCACCCATGGTTACGAGATGAAGATAGAACTGTGCCATTAGATGTTCAGATCTACAAATTAGTTAAATCATATGTTCGTGCAACACCTTTCAAGCGTGCAGCATTGAAGGTAATTACAACATCCAGAACTTCTTAATTAACACATCCCCCAACCACCAGAAAAATAGTGAGAAAAAGAGAGTTCATATATGAGCAAAAGAGTAAGTCAGTTCATGTATTAAATTATGAGTGCTTTTGCGTGATGTATATAGATCTTACCAATACCTATTTCAGGTATCATTAAGTGAAATGATCTATTTTTTTCTTTGGAGCAAATTGACTTTCCACCTGGAGACCAATTAAGTACAACCTTGGCATCTCTCGCTATAGTACTTGTATCCTTTCTTGTCTGATATTGATCCACATTGCAGGCTCTTTCGAAAGCTATTCCAGAAGAGGAGCTCGTTTATGTTAAGGCTCAGTTTAATCTCTTGGAGCCAAAAGATGGACTTGTGTCTATCAATAACTTCAGAGTGGTTGGTTTATACTTCTCTTAGCTTCTATTCGCTGAGAAGAATTTTTGAAACTTCGATGGATGTTCTTATTTGCTAAACATAGTGTTTTATAATTATTGAGAAAACCAAATATGACTTTTATGGCCATTAAACTCATTTCTCTCTCTCCGACGCACCCCGAGAAAATGCAGGCTTTAATGAGACATGTTACTGATGCCATGAAGGAGGCAAGGATTTTTGACATGTTAAATGTGGTATGATTTCTTAATTTACAATGCCTACACCTTCCAGTTTTTATTGTCTATGTATAGCAACGCTATAGTGTAGTTCTCTTATTACTAAATTTCAGCTTATTACTTCAGATGGAGCCACTATCATACAAGAAATTGGGATTTGAGGAATTCTGTGCCGCCACTATCAGTCCATATCAGGTTGAGGCCCTTGAAGAGTGGGAGAACATTTCCAAAATTGCTTTCGAATATTTTGATCAAGAGGGAAACAGAGCCATATCAGTGGAGGAATTGGCACTGGTGAGCCGATTACAAGTTAAAACTATGCAGTGAATTTAGTAACGATGTGTCTAACTGCAGTATTTCTGCAGCAGGAAATGAATCTGGCCCCTCAAGCTTTTTATATAGTCGAGGATTGGATCAGAACTTCTGATGGAAAATTGAGCTTCCTTGGATATACCAGATTCTTACATGGCGTGACATTGCGCAATACAAATGCAAAACAGCGATAGCATAGCCAATGATTCTATTCTCTCTCTTATTTCTTTGGTCCTCTTTTTTTTGGATAATTTCTTGATATAGCCCCAATATTATTCAGATTTTAGATTGTAAGTTGTATAAGTTAACGTTTAGACGGGAAATTGTGAAGTATGATTTCAGCCATGGTGGTGTGAATGTTGTGTCCCGGTGGCCACAGCCACAGTATACTTGAGCGAAGGTGAGATATTATTACATGTGTAATAACCAATTTGTATACCAACGCCTGTTCCCTTAATAGAAGTAATATTCATTTTCTTACTAATGATCCAACTTTCATTTTGGATACAATTGCGTTCTAACTGGAATTTTGAGTTTTACTTTCGAAGAATCAGTCACAAGTCTAGTCCAATAGACGCGTCGATTAAGTCGGAAATTACGAAAAGCTATGTTATATGTCTACCCCTAAAAGAAGGTTAAAACTTCTTATGTTTAATCTAATGATTGAAGCGCATGTTTATAAGAAAGTGAATAACTTGCTGATAGAAGCCTAGGCCAATTGTCAGGAATGTGTATTTTCGTAGAAAGAAGGAAATAAAATTGGTTGATCCAGGAATTATGATCCAGGAAGGTCACCATTATTTTGTTATGAATGTTGTTTTGCTATTGTTGACTATTGTCGTGAAGTAGTTGTCATTTTGCATGATTCTAGAATGTTGATTATGGCAAGTATGTTACACCAATAACATTTATAGTTAGGGGGTATGGGTGTAAAGGGATCATCGAGTGAGAGAGTAGTTATTGTTAGTGACCTGAGTGTTAAGGAGAGACGAAGACCTCTTTAATGTCCTCTAACAGTCGTGTATTACTCTCTCTATAATCAACAAATTCTACTTTTGTCCTCCTTAGTACTGATCTTCTTCTTCCTCATTATATTGCTTATTTTGGGTTAAGAGTGTGATTCCTATCATTTTAGTATCAGAGCCCACATTCTTGAGAGTAGATATGACGCAAACAAGGATGGAGAATAGAGCAGATCAATTAGAAACAGAGATTCTGGGACTTATGAAGCAGTTAACAGGCTTGACGATGGCCGTTTCAAACTTAGCCCAATAATTAGAGTCGAGAAAGCAGAGCTTAGAGAATATACAACAGAGTTTACGAGCTTTACTGAAACAACAAACTCTTAGTTCAGAACTTCTAGCTGAATCTAGTAATGCTAGGGCTGGGCAAGAAGTGAGAACCAATACTGATAATGATCTCGTCGTTCCAATGGAGATGAATTGGATAATGAATAATGACTGTTTCCCGAGGAAGTTGAAGCTGTCAGTGTTCACGGGAGAAGAGCCAGGGGCATGGATTTTTAGGGTTGAGTGTTATTTCTCTATAAACAAGTTGACGGAATTAGAGAAGCTTGAGGTAGTCGAAGTTTGTTTCGAAGGTGAAGCACAAGCATGGTTAAGGTTTGAGGAAAGAGATTCCTAGTTCTCCTCTTTAAGTCGTAAATATTACAATGATTTGGTGGATTAAGAGAAGGGAGTATGTTGCAACGTTTCTTTGCAGTCAAGAAGGCACAGTAGCAGAGCTCAGGGCTCAATTTGAATGTCTGATAGCAACGATAGGGAGGTTGGAGGAAGAAACGTTAATTGCAGTATTCATCAATGGCTTGAAGGATCAATTACGAGCTGAATTGTTAGTTATAAACCTTAATGGTCTCAAGGAGACAATGGAGGTAGCTACCAGGATCGACACTAAGAACTAATTACTCTCATCCAACCTAAGCTCAAAAGCCCATAGTAAGGAACCCCCTTCAATCTAAGCCCGAACTGATTTTAAAACAATAACCTAGACACAACCCAAAAATACCAACTTGTATATAACCACGACAGACCCAAGAAACCAACAGAAAATAACATGGTCACTAAACTCTACAAAAGATCCTAAACCCATTACATAAGTACCTCCAAACCCCAGAATTAGGAGGCTGATAGCTACAGAGGCACAGGGACGACGACAGTAGGGGTTGTGTTACCGATGTGATAAGAAATGACACATCGAACATAAATGTCGAAACAAAGAATTGCATGTCTTGTTGGTCAGTGAGGCTAAAGGAGATGAAGAGGGTGAGGATGATGAGACGTTGGAAGAATTGAAGGAGGTAGAGTTATCATTAAATTCGGTGGTTGGGTAATCAGAACCACAAACTTTAAGGCTCAAAGGGGAGGTACAAGGGGTCTAGGTGGTGGCGCTGGTTGATTATGGTGCAACCTATAATTTCAACTCCACTGGGTTGGTGTCAAAGCTACAACTTCCAATCTCGGAGACAGCTGAATACAAGGTTATTATTGGGTCAAGGAAACGACTACAAGGGAATGGAATTTGTAAGAGTGTGGTGCTCAAGTTGCAGGAGCTCACCATTGTGGAGGACTTCCTACCGTTATCATTGGGAAGTTCCGATGTAATACTGGGAGTCAAATGGCTATTGACTTTGGGGGTAACAGAAAACGATTGGAAACGACTCACCATGTCTTTCAATCTAAAGGGCCAAACCATAATGCTAAAGGGAGATCTGATTCTCAACAAAGCTCTAGTTTCACTCAAGACCATGGTGAGGACTTTACAACAAGAGGAGGGAATATTAGTGGAATTGTGCCAGATGGAGGTAAAAACACATGGAACCGAAGAGGAGTTGCACCCAAATAAATTATTATTAGCATTTAACATCTTTCAAACCCCAACTGGTTTGCCTCCTCATCGGGGTCATGACCATACCATAGTATTGAAAGGGGAAACTGAACCAGTAAATGTACGACTATACAGGTACCCCCAAATTTAGAAAGAGGAGGTGGAAAGGCTGGTAGTGGAAATGTTGGCTACTGGGATAATCCAACCAAGCGTTAGCCTGTTTTCAAGTCCTGTATTGTTGGTTAGGAAGAAGGACAGTAGCTGACATTTTGTGTGGACTATCGCTCCCTGAATAAAGCAACTGTTCCTGATCGATTTCCGATACCAAACATTGATGAATTCCTAGATGAGTTGAATAGAGAAAACATTTTTACCAAGCTTGACCTCAAATCGGGATACCACCAAATTTGAGCTAAACTAGAGGATGTGTATAAACCAGCATTTCGGACCCACAAAGGACACTACGAATTTCTTGTCATGCCCTTTGGACTCACCAATACCCCTGCAACTTCCAATCCTTGATGAACAAGGTGTTTAGAGGCTTACTAAGGAGGTATGTGCTAGTATTTTTTGATGATATTTTGGTTTACAATCAAACGTTATATGAGCATTGCATTCACCTTCTGGAAGTGCTGACCATTTTGAGTGAAAACAATTTATTTGTCAATCTCAAGAAGTGTTGTTTTTGCAAGTCCAAGCTGGAGTATCTAGGGCATATAATCTCATTAATCACGCATTAATAGGAAAGGCACAGTACAAGTCGGTATATGAAAGGGAGTTAATGGCAATAGTAGTCGCCATTCAAATGGTCTAAATATTGATGGTGTAAGGTTCAGCATGAAGAAGAGGTCCAGTTGTGGTGTAGTAGGCAAACTTAGGCTTTGGTTTGTGAATATGATTTTTGGAGCGGGTTTGCATGGGATGAGTGTTGGGTGCAGATGGAGGGAGAACCGAAGGTTCAGAGGAGATGTCTTGCGCCATACTGGAAGGGGAGTCGAACTCTGGAGGGGATGCCAACGGAGATGGCAGCATAGAGTCAAGAGAGGACGCAGAAGCTGGTGCGGGGAAATGTTGTGTCGATATAGTGGGAGTAGGAATCTGATCGACATTAGATGTAGATGCAGGCAGAAGATAGAATGAGGGGAGCCATGATTCCGAAGTATTTTCATCCGGACGAGGGAGTGAAGGCTGGACCGATTGCATTAAAAATTCATCCTCAACAAAACGAACGTGTCTTGAAGTAAAGATGCGAGAAGTGGATAAATCTAGGCAATAGTATGCACTTTGTGAGGTGAAATAGCCAAGGAAAACACATAGCTTGGAATGGAAGGCTAGTTTGTGGGGGGAGTATGGTCGTAACCAAGGGAAGCAGAGGCAGCCGAAGACTCTTAATTTTTCATAGTTCGAGGGACGATGGAATAGGCCAAGATAAGGGGAATCCATGGCTAGAGTTGGGGTAGGAAACCTATTGATTAGATATACGGCTGCTGAAAAAGCATAGTTCTAGTATGAGAGGGGCATGGCAGCTTAGTGTAACAGTGAAAGGCCAGTTTCCACGATGTGTCTATGATGGCGTTCGGCAAAGCCGTTATGTTTTGGAGTGTGAGGTGGGCTAGTATAGTGAGTGATACCTAAGTCGGCAATCCCACTTAGTGGTTTTGTGTAGTCGTAAACATGAGGGAGTCCATAAAGGAGCTCCATGTCACTAGCGGGCAGGTGGGAGAAGCCTTTAGTCAAAGTGCACTTGACAATAGAATGGACCAAACCAAACCCACATAACATGTATTTCATAATCTTGAAACTTGTTGCCCAAAATGGCAAATTTTCGAAACTTAATCTTTTTCAAACATGATATCTTTTCAAAAATCATTTTCATGTTCTTGTCATAAATCACTAGCACAATAAGCTCATACCAAACACATAACACTTTTTTAAAGCATTCAAGAGTTATAAAACATGTTCATGAAGTAGTTGAAATCGTTTATTTCCATTATTTGAAAGAACACATCAATGGCCTATTACTTAATCATAAAACTGTAACCCACTTTGAAATTCTTGCTTGTCACTTGCTCAAATGTGCCCTTCCTCTTGTTCCTCTTGCCTCACTTGCCTCACTTGATTTCCTTAAACAATAACCAAAATTCCATTCAATTCGGATCAAAAATTGGAAAGTTACTACCTAAACAATTTCGGACTATCCTTATGCATGAAACAAAATTCTATGCTCGACTTCCATCCAAATATTGAGATTCTTAGAGACTTAATTTAGACTTTATTCCTTCACACAATTTGTATCCCAATGTCTCTAGTTTACATCAAATCAAAAATCACTTCATTTGGACAACGACACAAAAAGTTATGCCTAAACTACAAAAACATGTCCGTGCAGAAAAATGGATTTCGCCGCGGCAAAATCAGAAGTTCGCCGCGGCGAACTTATCCGAAGACCTTTTTCGACATTCTTCATCTATACACTCCCCATATTTCAAATATAACCCATCTTAACCCTAAACCACCTCTTCTACTTCATTTCCAAGCTCATTTCAACATAATATCATTCACAAATACATCAAAATCTATCTTTGATCATTAACCCTAAAAGATTAAAACATTTTCATATACCATTCATCAACAACTCCCTACACACATTCAACTTCATTTTCACTTCTAACTATCATTAAGCATGGTTAATCCAACAAATCAAGAAAGGAAGAATGCTGGTACTTACTTGTTTAAGCTTCAAATTCTTCAAACTCTTCAAGACCTCCACAACCCTATCTTGATTTTCTCCTCTTCTTCTTTTCTTCTCACACTCATGATTTTTGCATCCCTAAAATGCAAGACTTCATTTACTTCTTTCACTAAAATTCTAAACGAATGAGCGAAGTCCACTTTGCCCTTCATTTAAGCCTTATAGCCTTTTAACCTTAAACGTCTTGCCAAAAATGCCCTTATACAATCTTACAACATTAATACTTTAATTCTATCAATTTACCCACGTCATAAAATCCTACTAACCTTGTCATAACAAATTAACTCCAAAAATTGATTTATCAACACCTCATAATTCATTTAAATCATGCTTACCAAATTAAAAAATTTGGGGGCCAACAAGTTTGGCCGATTAGTGGCGACACACATAACTATTTTAACGTATTCTGAGATTTGACTTCCTGACGAGGTTAGATTTTACATGTGATGCTTTTCTACTCTTGTTTACTATAACTGGAACCTATGTTCACTAAATGAGTGATTAATAGGCTAGGCCTATATGGTTCCTAACCAGAATGGGATAGTCATAGACTAGGCCTATATGTTTCTATGTCATGTATGTTCACTTCATAGGTGGTTATATGCATGTTAGATGCGTAAAACCGTCCTTAGGTTATTTAGAACGTCTTGATGCATATCGGGTTCTGTTTACAATGTATATTTTTTCCTGCTCACTGAGTACATAGTGTACTAACCCCCTTCGCTTCCCAGCTATGCAGGTTAATTTGGTAAGCTTGAAGCTCTGAGTGGTTTGTGCAATCTTTTGACATTTTCAGGGCATTATCTCACATGGGTAGCCTCTGTTTTGTACTTTTATTATATAATGGCTCATTATTATGTTGATATGCTTCATAATTTTGCAAATTAAATCTTGAATATCTTATGGTTTGTAAATGACCTTATGTATGAATCTTTGTAATGTTAGTGAGATTGCCCTTAAGTGGACCTAAAAGTCTAGAAGTTACGGTAGAATTTTAATGTAAATATAGAAATGCATTTAAAACTCATTTACCAGTGTTTTAATTAAGTTTTGGAATTTTCAAAATACAGCTGTTGTGTTGTCCAAATGTTTTTAAAGATATTTAGTTAATCTTGCATAATCGGGTTAAGGGTACTATGAGTATCCTTAGCTCAGGTATGCAGTGGTTGTCATGTGCCCGATGTGGTTCCGAATAGTGACAATTGTATATTGCATTTAAGTTTTAGCAATGGGTTTTCATGAAAAAAGATTCAATAGAGCATCAAAAGCATTCTTACAACATACCCAATCATTAATCTCAAGACAATATAAACAATCTGAAAAGAGGGAAAGAAAGTAATAAACAATGATAATATACTTAATAAGCTCCTCGGCATCGATTGCAACTCGGAACTAGCATCAAGAAGGTTACCCCTCCATCTTCTCCATCAACCTCCAAGAGTCAGCCATGAATCCTCTGTTGGCATTGAAAATCGAGAGAAAATGATGAAGAATGTAGGTGTTTTTGTTTCTATCCATTGCTTCCAACCTTTTCTCCCATCCGTCACACATATTCCTTTATATAGTTAAAAACTAGGTTTAAATGGGACACCTGCCACCATCTCACCACCGTGACTCATGTCTTACGGGTGTGAGTAGTGTCTCACACTCATAAGACATCTTGCACAAGTGTGAGAGTGGTCTCATGCTTATGCAAGTGATGTCACAGTCATAAGACATCACTCACAGTCGTGACATCTCTCCAACTAGGCTGTGCTACACCTCTAACCTTATCTCTTCACATTTTGTCTCTTCTTCTTCTAATCTTCTTGTTCTATGAAGACAATAGAGTATGAACATTGAGAAGATGACTCAATGAGTATGTTTTTAGGTCACTTTAGCTCCTTCACTTTTGAAATGTACCTAAAATCAAATGTTAGCTAAAGTGAGTATCCTAAGAATTTTAATGCATTAATTACTAAGTGTAGTAGACTAAATTTATCAACATTTAAGAACATATCAAGTTCCCTCACACTTAACTTTTGACCTTCCTTAGGCAAAACATCATATTCAAAATTGTAGACCCCAAAACATTTACTCAATTCCTATATTTTCCAAAAATATATAGTCATAAGCAAATGTGAATGAAATTTAAAAACCATAGCAAGAACTTAACATTCTACGCTTCTACTCATGATCAATCAACAAGCATCACCTTCAGAATCTGAGCAATCCAATGGTAGACTTGGAAAATGTGTTTAACTAACATATTTTCATAGGTGCACTCAAATACCATTCCCAGTCAAGACATTCCATAACTTTACATATCATTTCATTTCTCCACCACTAAGATTTACGTGCAAAATCATAGATCAAAGGGCTTTTCAAGGTTATAATGTAGGCAAAAGTAAGGTGAGATGTATTTGGGTCAAGTAGCATGAAAGTCATTAAAGCTAGTGAAACAAAAGCAACACTCAATTTAACATCAAGTGTAAAAGCCAACATCTACTCATAATTGTGTACATCAATTATGATGATTGCAAAAACAATGTTTCATAGCTCAAACTCAAGCTCTCTGACCACAAACCACAAGAATCACAAACCACTCACAAAATTTGACCATAAACAAGACTTTGTAACTATAGGAAGTGACCATTTAAAGCAATATCCACCTAATATCCAACATACTCAGGTAACCTATTCAATACAACTTTAGAAGGAAAGATTACTCATAAATAACTTTGCAACACATATGCATTTCCTACTTGATAATTTTATTTATACTTTTCATTTTTTTTCTTTCTTTTTCTCTTTTTTCTTCTTTCCTCTTTTTCTTTTGCTTTCTTTTTTTATATAAAAATTAAAAGAAACTACATCAACATGAGAATTTCAATGATAAGATATAAAATGAAATCCCAACAATTATAACTATCCCACACATATGCATACCGCCACATTTAGAATTTTTTACATTCGTAAACTTAATAATCAATACATGTTTCACTAACTTTAAGGCTTAGGTGAGACATTTGGTTAGTTTTAAAGCATGTAATGTGGTTAATACAAAAAAAAGGCTAATAAAGCTTAAGGGGGCTTATAAAAAGGAAAATCATATAATGGTGGGTAGGTTATTTAGCCAATGTAACTTGGAAAAAACAAAGAATGCCTAATCATTTTCATGTTAATGCATGTGACAAGAATGTAGTCTCATATAGAAATTCAAAGCGAAGTCAAGATGTACATGTCATGAAGATCACATATAAACAAATGACAATGAAACTAATATGGATGTGTCAGTCTAATAAGGCTCAGAATCTCACTGGCTTTTGTTTACCACTAGTCACTACTTTTCTAAAGATAATGCATATTGACCAATCACAAGAGAAAAAGTATATGCTAAAGTTGCCATGGATTCTTTTAGTCAATTCACACTCTAATCATTACTATATAATCCTAGAAGCAATAAAAATGAGAAAGTGTTTGTGTGTTTGTTTTATTCTCTCTCTCTTTTTGTTGAAAACTCAAAAATAAATAATAACAAGCAATCTTAAAAACAAGCAAGCATATAAGAAATAAATGCAGAAATGTAAAAGAAAAGAAATTAACTTCCCTTGGGTTGCTCCCAAAAAGCGCCTTTGTTTAATGTCGCTGGCTTAACTCCGTACTTTCCTCACGTGACAAAATCATGGTCTTCAGGTGTTACAGTTTAAGCTTCTTCCATGTGAGGTTTTTTAGATAGGGCTTTAGTTGATGATCATTTACCTCCAATGTCTTCCCTATCTTCAGATTCTTAATCTTTACAGATTTCATACACTCGGGAAAGATCTCAAGTGTCTCTTCACTTTTTTCTTCTTTGTTCAACTTCTCTAACCTGGTAGGTAAAGGAAAAGATTCAATCTTAGCAAAAATTAGGAACTCAGTATTTACCTTCGAACTAAAAGATGTATCCCTTTTTGCTTTAAGCTCCTTCTCCACTTCTTCTACGCAAACAATTCCTTGAGTAGAATTCTCAAGATTCTCAAGCTCCTTTCACTCTTTAAGGCCTCTGCACTAATATCCCTTGTTACACCTCAGGTTGAAATGATTGCATTTCTTCGCTTTGTAATTATAGATAGTTGAGAGCTTCCATCATCTAACCCATTTGGCTTACCAAGTTCTGTATGATCACTTTTGTCTCCTACTGAAATTGTTGAAGTTGTTGTTATATACTTTGTTGAAATTGCAAAGTATCAGCATTCATAATTTTAATTAATTCTTCCAGAGATATACCTAAGTTTTATTGGCTCTCCACATTTTAGAAACCAGACTAAAATTTCCTTTCATCCTACTAGAATTGTTGAGTATTAGCAGCAATAATAAGAAGCTTTTGGTCTATACGAGAATTGTTATTTGTCCTGCATACTATCAAGGAAGTAATTTTTCTGGTTATCCCATCCATAACTAAATTTAGTATGATCATTCCAATCTAAGCTATAAGATTGGGAATAAGAGTTGTAGAAAAAATTGCTTCTGTCCATAATTTTTTTATAATACTAAACAAGAAGTGAACAGAACAAGAAATAACTAAAAAGAAACTACTTACAAATAAATATGTACACAAAATCAATTAAAATCAAGAACAAAAACTAAAGCACCGCACTCCTCTGCATCGGCACCAAAATTGACACAGCACGTCGTAACACTACACAAAATAAACTAAACCTACTACTATAGCAATGATGAGTCTAGGTCAATCCCACAGAGAGTGTTTGGCTAGCTTTTGAAATGAAAATAACTGGTGTTTAGGTTATGGGGGGTTTTGGTTGATTTTCAAATAAGAAAATTAAACTAAATTAAACTAATAAAAACAAATTGAATAAAGCATGCAAAAATGATGAAAGTAATGAATTCGTTAGGAATCCGACTCTTTGGATCAATCTCAGCCTACATCTAATTAAACATATTTCATTGATTTGTTTTTCTTTTACCTCTCCTTGAACTATTGGTCGCAGATTAATAACAAGCTCTGTTAACCTCTTTTTTTTCCTTAGGTTGTGTTTAATTAAAAGACGCTCGTTAATTAAACCTAGCCACCGAATAACCTAGGATGCGATCTCTAGATTTAATTGGACAGTCGCATTACAAATTAGAAAAATAGACCAATCTAAGCAACAACCACATACGCTCGGGTCATTTAACTTAGGTTATGTTATCCTTAATAATTACGAACCATTAGTCGCTACAAATGAATCTCAAATATAACAATTACATATTATATTGAAATTCTAGCTATAGGTTCATACACAAACGATCAAACGATAATGAGAATACGATCATTCATACACAAAACCCAATCTATATGCATAGGATAACACAATCTATCCATTAGAGAGAAAGAAAAGCAAAAATAATGGAAGAAATGCTTAACCAGGTTGTCGGCGTCGATGTCACCTCCAAACTGGCATCAGGATGCTAGCTCTCTATAGGTCTCCAAATGGATTGAGCTTTACCCTTTCTTCTAATATTCTCTTGATGTTTCCCTCTTGTCCCAACCGAAAATATGAAAACTTTCTTATCTTTCGCTCGTTACCAATATGTTGCATTTATATGAAAAATGAAGGGTTTAATGGACAACTGGCACTTCTCAGGATAGTGTCTAGGTGTGTCACACCCGTGACACACTTGTTATGGTGGTGACATAACTTCTCACATCTATAAGAAGCTTCTCACGGTCGTGAGAAGTGTCTCATGCCCATGCAGTCCATGTATGGTCGAGAGCAAGCTTCATTCTCCATTCTTTTATACTTTATCTTGTCTTCTGCTTTTAGGCCATGAGAAGTGTCTCATGCCCATGCACTCTATGTATGGTCGTGACCAAGCTTCATTCTCCATTCTTTTATGCTTTATCTTGTCTTCTTCTTTTAATCTCCTTCTTCTTCTTCTTGCTCCATGAAGACAAGTGAGAGTGAATCTTCGAAAAATAGCCCAAATATAGTGCTTTCAACTCACTTTAGCTTCTTAACTTCCGAATTGTGCCTAAAACCATATATAAACTAAAGCAAGCATCTTAAACATTTTGATAGCAATAACCACTAAGTATTATAGAATAAATTCATAATCAATTAAGCACATATCACTAGTCCTCAACAATTGTGTCAAAAACTTAATTTAGTTGTTTTATTATAAGAGCATAGTGTAATTGTAGCTAGCACTGTTAAGTACAAATCGACCCTATGATGACTAGAATTACTAGTTCCAACCATCTTACTATTATATAGTCTAACAAATTATGGTGATGTAGATTTATTGAATCCAAATATGAAGTAATAAATCAAAATAAATCGACACAATTAATTAACTAGAACAAAGATTGAACAAAGAAATAATCAATAAAGACAATGGTACCCAGATTGCGAATCAACGTGTGGGAGAAGATGAAGAAGCAGTTAAAGGATCAATTTTTTCAGATGAACACTTCTTAGCTTGTGAGGGATGCCTTGAAGAAATTGAACAAGTCTGGTCAGTAAGAGATTGTGTTAAAAAGTTTAGCTCTCTAATGCTAGATATTGATAATATGTAAAATAAAGACAAACTCTTCAACTTTTTGTCTGAGTTATAACCATGGGCACAAATAGAGCTGTGGAGGTAAAATATTATAGATGTTGTTGGTGCAATCATGGCTACTAATGTCTTGATGGATTTTCAAGTGACAAAGGAAACTAAGATGGTCTCCTCTACTTGTTCCAAAGACAAAGGCCTAACCCAACAGGAGAAAAGTGAGGGGAAAAAGAAGAAAGAGTCCAAAAAAGGATATTTTAAGGGGAAAGGCAAGCAAAATGGTAGCTTTAAGAGTGGAAAGATGTCCTACAAGAAGGCAAACTTGCTTGTTACCTATGCAGTGGTCTACAGTTTACAAGAGAATGTCTCAGGAAGGAGAAGCTAAATGCCCTAATTGCCAAAGAATAGGAAGAAGTTAGAGAAACGACGATGAATCTGATCAACTTGTTAAATGCAGTTAAAAGCAAATCCAATCCTTCTAACAAGCTGATGTACATGAGTATAAAAGTCAATAGGAAGGAGGTAACAACAATGTTGGATGCAAGTGGTGGTAGGAGCTACTTACAATGTCTTAGTAAGCATAGAGAGTTGCGATTTCATAATCATACCAATTGAAGATTTCTAATTAATACTGGGGATCAACTTCTTGAAGGCAACAAAGGTGATGTTATATCCAAGTTTGGAAGGTATGATGATCATGCATAAATAAAATTCCTTCTATGTTAACTATTGTAGATTTAATGGTGTAATCACGGGTAATACAATGACGATAACACATATGTTAGCTATAAGCATCAAGGAAGGGTAGCACATATACTCACCATAACATTACATATCTTTTTAGTTCTCCACCTCTATAGATTCACATGCACAACATGAATCAAAGGATTTTATCAAGGTTTTAATGAGATTTAAGGTTAACGAGAGAACTATTTGGATCATATAGTTTAGAAGCAGTTGAAATTAAGGAAGAAGGACGAATATTTAATAGAGCATTGAATATGATGAATGCAAAAATTATGTTCCTTAACTTAGATTTTGGCCTTCAAACCATAGACCATATGAAGGATAAAGAAATAGAAGAAATCACTCAAAAGAATAATGATAAACAATCTATTAAAACTATAAGGAGTGACTTTTGCTAACTATTTTCCCCTTATTTACATCACAATCAAGTCACCCATTCCTTGAAACTTTGAGAGGAAAGATTAAAATGAATTACTTGCAAAACAAATAATATTCCTCTCTAACACTTTCTTTTCTTTTCTGATGAAATTTTAAAAAAACAACAACAAAAATACAAAGAAACTATATCAGCAATGGAACTCATTGATAGAAAATGAAGATCATGCTTCATTAGCTATAAGTAATCCACATATATGAGCACCCTGATGCATATTCATTTTTGTATCCACGAATATTAATGATAAAAGAAATCCAATAGCTCTAAGGCTTGGGTAAGAAATTTTTTCTCTTTAAGTTAAAGGTTTGTAACGTGGTTAACATAAAACTAATAGGCTAATAGAGCTCAAAAGGGCTTAATAATAGGAAAAATTTTACCTTTAGGTAGGTTATTTGGCTAATTTAGTTTGCAAAACAAAACAAAGAGACAAGAAGGAGTAGCCTAGTTGGTTAACTCCTCACTTAAAGACTAAGGAGGTCTTGAGTTCGAGTCACCATAACA
>JAOTAY010000189.1:11426557-11456212 GCA_025629805.1 Erythroxylum baracoense
GGCATTTTTGTCTTTGACACTGTTTTTATGTTATGTCCCCAGCAACCAAACACATTTCTGTCCTCGAGACGGGGACAATTTTTCTTGTTTTGTCCACCACAACCAAACACCTTACTGTCTCTCTTTTTTGTTCTGTTCCGTCTCTAAATTTTCGTCTCGTTCCGTCTCTGCACCCAGGAGACAGTAACCAAACGCAGCGTAAGGGTCGTCGTTTCAAGTTGTACAAGTATTACAAATCTTTTTCTTTCAATAAGGAGGCATAAAGCCATGTTCCTAAACCAATGTCTAAAGAAAATTAGAATAGTTTATATGATTATTCATCTGAACCTCATAATTAAGGGTCAAAGTCATTTGTAGTTATCCGAAATGAATATATAAGATTTATGCTTGCAAGTTATACTTAAATCAATAAACACTACATTATTTATTATGCCTTGTATTTTTGTTTCATAAAATAGAGTGAGACAGAAATATATGGACAAGAGTATAATGGGATCACACTATATAAATTTGCTCAGTATAAGGAAGGAAAAAATGGGTGTCATAAGAAGCATAAAACAACTATATAAGTATAAAACTTTGTTTAACGTTTTTGTTCACATATTAATGTAGTACTACATAATAATATATGGATTAAAAATTGATTTTACTTTTTAAAATTTTAGAATAAGATACAAGAGTTATTAGAGAAGTCTATGTCTAAGGAGAATGAGCTCAATGCAGGACACATTTGTAATACAATACTTGGTACTCATTTTAGTGATGTGAAAGGCAACCTCAACATATAAAACAATCATTGAACACTTTCAACAGGAAAACAACAACCTTAAGGCTGCATTACAATTTGAAGTAATTAGGGAACCATAAACTTGAGCAAAATTTGTAAATCATGATACGTTATTTAAAAGATTATTTGGCTCGGATTACAATAGAAATTAAGAGGAAAGTGAAGGGTATTAATTTCATTTCCTATGCTTTTCTTTTCACTTCCTCTATGTACTATAATTTAAATTCCATACTTTTTTTTCTCATATTATAGAATGGATGAAGATGCAAATAATGAGTGATTATATTGTTAATGGTAAAGTTATGTGATGTTTTTTACCATAACCAAATACTTACTACATCAATACTTACAATATTTTTAATTGATTTTAACTAAGATTTTAGGATGACTACAGGTTCAATGACGTGGACAACACTAAGTAGTCATTCGAGTTATTTTTGTAATTTGAGCATGACATGTTATAATTTGTAAACTGATCTTTTTATTTATTGTTTTGCCTATAAGAAATGTTCAAGTTGTCATTAATATCTTATTTAGTAACAAATGATCATCCTTTAATGTTATATTCTTTTTGTTGGTATAATTTAATGATATTTATATAATTTTAATTTAGATATACAATGCTCAATATTTTAAATTAATAATATGTTCTAAAATTTAATTTTATAACAATAAGAAAATAATTCACAATAAAAATATGTCGATACATTATATAAAAATATATTGTTCAATATCATGGATTAAAAATATAACAAATAATATATTGCAACATTATTAAAAATTTAATAAATAACATTTAGCTACATTATAAAAAACGTAGCTAAAAACATTTGGCTATGTCATAAAAAATGCAACTAGTAATATTTTTCTACGTTATAAAAAACGTATTTAATAGTATATAGCTAAGAAAATGAAATGTAGCAAAAAACTATTTGCTATATTTCACTTTCTTTGTCAATCATTTGGCGCAGAAGATAAAATGTAGAAAAAAATTATTTTCTATATTTCATTTTCATTGTCAATTATTTGGCGCCAAGTTTTTCCTCACCAAGATTCGAGTTTTAGCTACGAAAATAATACTTTTATCTTCGATTTTTAAAACATCATTCATAGTCTTCAACTATGGGGAATTGGTGGTGCTTTATGTAACGAAACATAAACGTCACAAATAACCATAGGCGACATTTTTAGACAAGTGACTACGTTTCATTCCGTAGCCAATTATCTACTTTATTGCAGTGAGGATTTCTCAAATTGACATTAGTTAAGAACAATGAAACATTCTCCTTAGTTAATTTAGAATGACAAATTCTTTATTGATTACTTTACTACATCAATATATTTCATACCATATCTAATGACTACCAATTGAATTACCCTTAGCTAGTATATATCCTAAGTAGTATCAACATATAACAATCCATGTGTGAGATACTTTGCAGATCTTAAGTTAAATGATAACTTATAAAATCATTATACTGAACATTTTCGTAAACATATATGTAATGTTCGATATAGAATTCTTAAGTCAAATCGATTTGATGAACTTATTCTTTAATTAACACAATTATATTTGTTAATGTATCTCTATACTTTAGTTTGTAATATCAAATAATTTATCTATAAAAAAGAATCAAAATATTTGTTATTTATTTAGTTGAATTAATGTCCATTTTAATATATAAATATATATAATATAGGTTGCTTAGTTAAACAAACATTCATAATATAAAGAATGTATTTAATTAATTATGTTACAAATATACAACCAAATAATTAATCGTAGGATATAAATCATTAGCTTCTTCTTAGTTTTGTTATGGAAATTTTTTAATACATGCTCTAAAAAATTTTCAAGGTAACAATTTCTTTTTCGTTAAGAGAGAGTGAGACACTAAAAGAAAATGGACATTTAGTGGAAGCTAAATTTGTCACTAAAAGCATAAATTTTGGTCACTATTAATTTCTATGATGATTTCTTTAAGTCATCACTTGTCGTTACAAATACCTCCATCACTGATGAAATAGTGACTATATTTAAAAAGTTGTCACAATTACTTATGATTTTTGTTACCACTGTTATTGCCACCAAAATTGTTTGCATAAGTGACAAAACTGTATGGTCACAATAACATTACTTATTTGTGATGATATTGTCGACAAAAATGATATTAATAGTGATACATAAAAATGTCACAAATGTTAATAATGATACATCAAAAACGTCACAAAAATTATTATATTGTGACAGCTTTTTCACATGAAAATTATACCAAATTGTGTCGAATATTATTACTTAAGTAAGTCTTATCTGTGAAAGATATTTCATCATTAATATTATCATTTAATAGTGACAAATTATGTTGTCATATGTATCATTATTATTAGTGAGAAAAATATAGTCACCAATACTTTTATTAATGGTATCAATAAATTTTCATAACAAATTTAAAATTTATACCGTACGTAAAGCAAGACATCTAGTCAAATTGCAATAAAAACATATCCCAACTCTTAAGAGCATTCACACTTCATTCTACTATAATACTTCAAATAATATTTCTACAAAGAAGAAAATATCCTTGTCGATTCTTGTATTATCGTAGGAAATGAACTTAAATCATCTTTGACTGCTACAACTAAGTAAGGCACCTTATAACTTGTATCCTCAGCATGACCTGCAAGTTCGACAAGCAAGTCGGTTGTCCTTTTCTATGAGGACTCATCAAAGTTGCAACAACAACTAAAACATTAACTCATGCTTACCTTATTTTGGTCTTCAAGAGGGCACATAATAGTCCCTAAATCAATAAGTGTAGCTTTCAAGAACAAATAGCATTATTAACAAAATTTTTACTTACATACAAGATTACGCATAAGATAATTGATCAAATTCTAAGACAATCCACCAATTAAATAGTCAAATTTAGCAATGACTAGTATATGTCTGTCATATACACATATATTTATGGAAATAAAACAATGATGTTTTCACTGGCACATACTAAACTTAATCCTGGTATTGTAAAAAATATATATCTGGATTAGGAGTTCAACCACTTCGATAATCTTCTTTGATGTAAGCTACATAGAAAATCATCAAAGTTATTGATCATATAGCTAGCTATAAACACTAATGTGGCATCTATTTTCCAGTTAGTTACTAGAAGGCTAGCATCCATATTAGATTGACATTTAAAATAAAAACTTCACATATGAACATTTTATCTAATGGGAATTACAAATTCTTTTGAATAGGGGAAGCAAAACTAGGTTTTCAATTTCCAGGAGATCGGTAACAAAGTAGGCATTTAATTATATATAGAAGATTGCAAAAACATAATTCAAGTTCATAATTGGAGGAAATACATACCACATTTTTTCAATGTTTATTAGTCAAATGCACGACTTCTAGTGCAATATCAACGTGAAATTCATTATATTTACATTCAATTAAAAATGTCATAGAATAAAATCAACAAAAGATCAAATAATATTTGCATATTATAGACTTCTAACCATGTTTTGAAACAAAGGATAGTCCCACTAAATGGAGCCTTAATCTTTAAAGGTCAAACAGGGAAAAAAGTAAAGCAAACAAAGGAAAGTGGCTAATCACAAACAACTTTGGCGTAATTCAAATCCTCTTCCAAGGGGCATTCTGACCAAAAGTTCTCCAAGTCTTCCTAAACAACACCAAGCGTTAGTAACAACCGTTTATAAATGAAGATGGTTTGTAGGGAAAAAGTTCCCAAATTTCGGTACTATCTTAAAGAAAAGAAGAAAATAAAAAAGCTAATTTGAAACCATATTTTTAGGTCAAAAGGAGTGCCTTCATGTCCAGCTAAATGAAGGAACCAAAGAGTAACGTTGTTGTCAACTCCACCACTAAGAAGGACAACAATTCTGAGACATCTCAGGCATACAACAAAAGAGATAAAAAGGGTCAACAGAGGCATGATTGAGGAGTTAGTGGCTTGACGGTTTCAGAATAGAAGAAGAAGAAAAAGATTGAGATAAGAAGATTCTGGAGGTTGCAAGTGGGCATACACCTTACAAAGTAGCCATAACCACCGCTGATCAAATAAACTAAACACAACCTTTAAAAGCTAATTTAGCATAAAGTTGTCTCCTTCAGTTGCATTCTACATAAAAATAAGTAAAATGCGCATATAAAAAATACAAGTGTGACGCAACTATAACCATATATGGATAGGATTCAACCTTAGAGCATTAGGAAAAAAAATCAATTTATTCAACTTTTCCAGTTGAAATCACAAAATTAGTAAAAATGTAGAAAATTCAACCTAGTATGAACGAGCCAAGCACAGATAGGAAAGAGGGATTATCAATGAAAATTAGTTTTATAAATTTCAGTTGAACAATCTTAAAGCATAATGTGCTAATGGAAACAAATAAAAAATTAGAAACCCATCTCTGATCTCCAAATAGCAATCACCACGCCAATTAACAAAACTCGCATGCTTTAGAATAAAGAAAATTACAAATTCATACATAGAAAAAAATTCATAATATATGGAGTACCTGATCTAGTTTTGAAGAGTCAGCGAAGAGAAAGAAGTGAATGAGGAGGGAAAGAGATAAAGGAGCCAATTGATGCTACAATACCTAATTTAAGGAAACCATAACAAGACAGATAAACATCAAAAAATGAAAAGCATTAGAAAACTTAGGCTTTAGAGTTACTCAAATTCCTAATCCAACTGTAAAAACACGAAATAGTAACTAATCAAACATTAGATTTAACGTTCACACAGAGAGATTTGACATAATTACATATAGAAATCCTCCAATTGTAAAAGGTATCAATTCATAAGAATCCAAATATGTATTCGAGCTCAAAATCACTAGAAGAATAAAAAGAAGCAAAATTTTGGTGAAGAAATGGTTGGTGGAAACCCAAAGGAAACCGATGAATATACCAGATTGACTAACTCTAGAATATAGAGACTGTCTATACATTTACTTGATGACGTTGATGGAAAGGGGGTAGGCCTAAATGGCAGGATTTGTATGTCATAAAATGAGTTAGTTCAATTTCAAAAATCATACTCCATTGTTGAGGAGATCAAAGCCAAAGTAGAGAGACGCGAAGAATATAGAAGAAAAATTAAGGAAAAGTCTCAAAATTATTAATATCATTTTAATTTTTACTGAATTTTTAACAAGTGGCGAAAATTTATTATTATTGTTGCCTATTAATATTATTACAGGCTACGGTTTAAAAGTGTTGCATTACATTAATTTTAAGTAATATATTTTAAAATGTTACAAATATAGTGTTGCTTAAAGTACTTTTTGTTGTAGTGTAAGGGTAAGTTTATTGTTATGATGATACATAATTGACTTTAATTAGTTGGGCGTTATATTAACGACAAGTTTTAGTTACAAAAGGTTTAAAATTTATATGAAGAAAAGATTTTTCGTTACAATTATTTTAAAATTTATGTGATAGAAAGATTTTTCGTCACTATTATTTTGACTAATAGTGAATATAGTAGTTCATATGCTACTATGACGATACATTATTGCCACTAACTATTTTTACTTATATTGACGACAATTGTCATTATAAAAATATATCAATTAAGTGACAAATAATTTTCTCATCACAATAACAAATAATAATAGTATCAATAATTTATTTTGTCAGAATTACCTTTCATTCTTGCTAAAATGGTGTAAGCACTAAATATTTAATACTCTTAGTGACAACTTAAGAGTGACAAAGCTCTTATTGATACTAATAACATATTATTAGTGACAATGCAGTGAAAGTTACTATATCATTAGTGACTACGTAATAATTTATCACAAATAATAAAAATAATAATGACTTACAAATTTTTGGTCACAATAACTATCATTTTTGTAACAAAATATTTAAATGTCAGAAAAAAATTGTCATTAAATATCTTAAGTCTTGTAGCGAGATGCTTAAGGGTTCTTAGTTTATTATTTAAATATCACCTTGTTACCCCTCCACTTATTATGCTATTCACAAATGCATCTTTTGTTAACCTTTTAAGTTAGACCAAATGAGTGATTTAAAAAACGTTTAAATACATTTTGACAAATACAATCTAAAATAGGTTTTAATGGATCAAATGAGAATATACAAAATTTCTAAATAGATTTCTTTATATAAATTAATTTAATTATTTTAGTTTACTTATGTAACAATTTATAGTAGACTAAAATAATTATGAAAATTTATCGTGAATTTTTATATTAGTTCTTATCTTTTTAAAATATAAGATAATGATAATTCAATAGAGATAAATATAAACATTTTTTGTGAACATTCAAAATTTAAACATTTCACAAGTCTGTCATTAGCAATTTAATTTCCATATTATGCTAAACTACATAAAACTTTGGACGAGAATGGAAGCATTTTCTTATCTTTCCAAATTTATCCGAATAGTTGGTTCATGTACTGCATTTGGACAAATTAACTTATACTAGTTGTTTCCAATCATTAACTCAGCTAAGAGTCCAATGCATCTGCCATACTATCAGTTGCCACAATGACTTGAAATCCCTCTAATGTGCAGTAACCTTCCAACAATATACAAGTACTTATCAACGACGAATACGGATTATGCTTCGAAAGTCAACATCTTTTGTAGTGATCTTCGCCTTCAGGAAACATGCTCCTCAAGGTTCACACACAATAGGTTAAAGATGAAATGTTATATATTGGAATATGTTTTTCTCATGGTAAGCATCTTTGCGTGTGAGGAATTCTGAACCCGAATCGATGGTTTGGAAGGAACATTACATGCCATCCAGCTCTGTTCTCAACGTTGCCATGGTAGGGTTTTACGGAGTAATTACTCTGACCCTTGAACTCCTGAATTTTTGGTTTTGTTCTGGGTGAATATGCATGAAGATTACATCTAATAGAGAAGACGTTTGAGAAGCTGCAAAACCACAGTTAATAAGGCAATAAGTTCTGTTATAAAACCTTAAACTACGCGCAATTAAACAGAAAATTAGGAATGGAAAAAAAATTAAGCTAAAAAAAGTTGTTTCAACTTTGACCAGAGGGCAAAACATTTGTACCAAAACATATTTGATTATTGCTCAGAATTAATATTTTTTCCTTGAAGCACGTACTCGTTCAACTCATGTCACGCTCGTATACTGACGATCCTGTCCATTAATTCTTGTCTCCGTCCTTCCTCTTCCGGCCGCCATTGGTCACCAGATGGCAATTGACAAGCGTCTTCGCTTGCAGCTATCGAATCGGCGATAGGTCTAATGACCAAAATGCCCTCTCCGACCACCGCCAGAACTAAAGTGGTGAAGAACACGAGAAACACAGAGGCGGCAAAGGGTGTTTCCTCTGGCTTCCACAACAATGATAATGCAAGGGCTACGATTTCCAGAGGCAATGTTACCATCACAGCAAAGGCAAGCCAATAAAGTCGAGTCCTCAAACCCTTGTTGATTACAAGGGTTACAGCTTTATAATATGATAAGCTGAAGCCAATCAAGTACCAGATCCCAAAAGCACCGAATATTAGTGTATTCATTAAAGGATATGAGCAGAAAACTGTTTCCTTCTCAAGAGTACTCTTTGAAACCACCGAACTTCGCCAAAAAATCGGGGGTAAAAGACCCTCTATCGTTGACGTGAACAAAACCACGACCTGTAACGAGAAAATGGGCAAGCACGTTACGGAAATGAAGGCAATAGCCCAGGAGCCTCGTGGGGTATTTTTCTTGATCGACACGTTTACGAGGAAGAGCAAAACCACAAGGAAACCAGGCTCGAAGAGTCCTAATGATAGAGCGACGTGGAGTTTACAGAGGTTGGCTTGTTGTGAGAGGTCTAGGGAAGGGAAAAAAGGATAGAGATATCGGCGTTGAACGATGGGTAAGCGAAGAAGCTCGTTGAGAGCCCAAAGGGCGATAAGGAACACGAGAAGAAACCTTACGGCCCAGAGGGAGTTAAAATGTTGCAAATGGTAGGAGTAGCGTGATTTGAGGTGGAGATAAAAGACGAAAGCTAAAGCGACGAGAGAGAGGAAGAGAAGACCGGTGATTAAGCTGACAGATGCCAAGTCGAAGGCAGAATTCAGGATTAATGATAAGGAGTAAATGTTGAACATGGCATGTATGATTAAACGCTATAAGAGATGGTCTTGATGATAAATACGACAATGGCTAAAAGAAAGGTTGGTATTGGAAATAGTCAGCAGATTCAGATGCAATAGTAATAATAAAAACAAAGAAGGTGGTGGGAGTAGAGGCGGAGAATTATGGATATTGATATCGAGGATAGCCAAAAACTTGGAGAAAATGAGATGGTGACAGAGGCGGTGGTTGGTGGTCGGAAGCGGGTGGAGGGGAAAAGATGGCGGAGGTTAGTTTTCTCTCCCCAGTTCCCAACCGGCGGGAAAAAACAGGCTGTTCCAATAACTAGCAAGGAAAGATCTTTTGGTTGAGAGAAAGAGTAACGGAAAGAAAGACGAGAGGACAAAAACGACAAAATAGGGTTTGTGGAGTTTCAATCAGATGTTTTATGCCACGTTTTCGGGATTGTATGGTTAAGTAAATGGCTTTTGATGAGTTGGCTTTAGGTACAAATCATGTTGCATAAACTAATGAGTGATTCTTGAGGTTTTGATTTGTAAGAATTTGGGGGATGTATACTCATGTTTTAACTGGCGTATCAGTTACAGAAAGACAAGAATGAAAAACTTTCCCAAGTTGTTTGCAGGCACCTCGTTGTATCTTGTAATAATTTGTTAGTAGTTACCTACCAAAAAACGTATTGCTTAATTACATGTTTGTATGGATTTTATGGATACACCTAAATGATTATATTTAATATTAATTTGAGTGTCTTCAAAAATTTTGATTACCTTGACCTTGAGCAGATGAGTTACCCGTTAAATGATCACCACATGGGTAGTTATAATGTCCAGTAGCAAACAATTGTTAATTTATGACTTTCATATATCATTTTCAAATCCAATAAAAATATTCAATTTAATTTTCTACCTTTTACTTGATTTCTTCCGATTTTAATAATTTATTTATAAAATTTGGTTTTAATTTTGCTATCATTTTTTCATAATTTAATTTATTATTAATTAAATATTTACCACTTAGTTATATAACATTATTTGCTAATAAGAATTATGACTAATATAATTTAATTATTTAATTTATTTCAATTATATAGTTAATTTAGAATCACAAAAATATTTTAAAATACATTTTAAATTTAAAATATCCTTAAACTACATAAATTTCAAAATTTTGAATTATTTATTTATGAAAAAACTTTTTAAATATCGCACACTTAATTTAAAATAACAAAATCAGTTTTAATAATTAAATAAACATATTAAAATTTAACAAATTTTATTTAGTTTAGCTATTTATTTTAATAAAATATAATAGACTATTATTAATGTTTATTAATAAATACTGTATAATATGCTAAATAAAATTATTTTTAATTAATTCATAAATTTAATTTCTATTTTTAATTTAATACTTGGTTATTGTTATTAGTAATAAAAGTATAACTACATTAATACTAACAATCAAATAGTTTTTGTTTTTATTAAGAAAAACACAAATCAAAATTAAGAGATGAAAACAAAAAGGTTAAACGAAAACATATAATGGAATTGAACAATTCCTTAATTAACAATATGATTGTTTTATATTTGTTTATTAATTATCATTAACTAGCTATTAATGGAAAATAAAATCTTTATATTATTTTGTTGAACGAATTTTTTTTCAAAAAAGAAAGAAAGAATGAATTAATAAATAAAGAAGTTTACATCCTCAAAAGAGGTTCTTAGGATAAACCCTCAACACAAAGAAGCACAATGTATACACCTAGCATAAAAGAGAACATAAAGTATGTAAGTAGCACATGGCTTAGAGATTCAATGAACATAGTAGAGTAGAACTACAACCTGATGCAAGGTTCTTTAGTAAAATAATTTCTCGAGTCCCGTTTATAGCTTCAATGATAAGTGCATCTACGATTTTGCATTTGGATTCAAACTTTCTCACATTCCTTTCTTTCCAAATTGTACACAATCCCAAAGCCAATAAGTAAATCAATTTGTTCGTCACAAGAATAGAGGCTTTTGTGGCTAACCAATGTACAATGATGGAAATAGAATTATCAGAATTACTCCATAAGCATTTTAGCTTCACCTGTTCCCAAATAAACTTAGAAACTGGACACATGAAAAATAGATAATTTCTAGTTTCATCTTGTGTAGAACATAAAGTGCAGCTTCTGTTGATGTCAATCTAAGAAAATCTATCAGCAGTATTAATCTGATTCTTGACAAAAAGCCATAGAAGAAAAGATACCTATGGAGGAAACATATTGATCTAAATGATTATGCTCCATTTTACTTTTGGATTCCTTAGTCTAAGCATATCCATAGTAAACTTGCTAGAGAGTTTACAAGTTGGAAGGTCTCTTCAATAATAGGTGTCTGCATTGGATGAATATAGGGAATATTGTGCTTGCAGCTGCCTATGAGGAGCAGGAAGGAGATACCATTAATGAATGAACTGAGTTTAGTATGAAGGGGAAAAAGAGAGATCATTGATGGGGGTAGATAATGATAAGAGAGCCCTGACCTAACCAATTGTCAAACCATAGAGTGGTTAGTATGCCAACTTTAAACTAAACATCATCCTGGATTAAACTCCGCAGGTGTAGTAATTGATTTAAGAAGTAAGAGTTAGAAGGACTCTTACACATCTCCCAAATAGGAATAGGAAGTAGGAAGTAGGAATGGATCCACCTAATCGATAGTGATTTTTTGTCTTTAAGTATCCAGCAAAGTCTCTTAAAGATGAGAGCTTGGTTAGAGAGTTTAACTGAACTAATGCTTAACCATCCCTCATCTTTAAGACAACATATGTCCATCCACTTCACCTTGGCTGCTGTTTTATTTCCATTAGAATGATTCCATAAGAAGTTCTTGAATAATCTTTCCATTGTCTTGATGACTCCTTTGGATAAGAAGATATGAGAACTCCAGTAGATATGTAAAGAATTGGGCACTGATTTAATAAGTTGTACCTTCCCTGCATAGGATAAGAATTTACTCACCCATGAATGAATCTGGCTTTGAATTTTTTCTATGAGTGGAATGCATTCAAGATAGCTCAACCTCTTATTGGAAATTGGAAGTTCCAAATAAAGCAATAGAGGAGTCTTCATTGACATAATAGTAATGGAAGCGATTCTGGATTCAATAGAAAAGGTAGCTTTGGAGATAATAAACAGACTTTTGTTGAGATTGGCCTACAATATAGATAAGTTTTTGAATCTCTCCAATTCCTTCATAAAGGTTTTTATTCAATCAGGCTTAGCACTACAAAAAAGAAGAAGATCATTTGCAAAAAACAGATTAGTTAGTCCAAGCTTTTTGCATCTTGTATGGAATTTAAAGTTGAGATTAGCCTCCACTTCAAGCTTGATGATGGAATTTAGAATTTCCATATAAAGTATGAATAAATAGGGGGAGAGAGGACCTCTTTACCTTATCCCTTTAATTGCCTGAAAAGAAGTAGATGGACCTCTATTGATTAAGATAGAGAAGCTAGAAGTGTAAATGCATTCTTTTTGCCACATGATGAATATTGTTAGAAATTTATACCTTCCAAAGAGAACTCCAACTCACACTATCAAAAGCTTTGAAGAAATCAACTTTAATAGTACAATTAACATAAGCATTGGATCTTGAATAGCCCCTTAGCAGTTCTTGAACAATGAGAATATTGTCACCAATTTGTCTATTGCCTATAAAGGCACTTTTGTTGTCACTAATAAGTGGAGTGAGTACTTTTTTCAATCGAGTAACAAGGATCTTAGATATGATTTTGTATAGAAAATTTGTGCAGGCAATAGGGCTCACTAAAAGAGGAAGGGTGAGTACCTTTGGGAATTAAACATTGGAGAGTTCTATTAATCTCCTTGAGAAGCTTGCCATTGATTAAAAAAATCATGAACCGCCTGTTTGACATAAGTCCTAATGATATTCCAAGATTGTTGGAAAAAGAAACTATTTAGCCCATATGGTCCAAAAGCTTTCATACCATCCATCTTGAAGACAATATCCTCAATTTCATCGTCTTTAATCAGTTTAGTAAGGAGTAAAAAATCCTCCTAAGAGATCTTCGTAGTGACTATATCTATAAGGTCAATACAAGGGCTACATTCAGAAGTGCCAAACAAAGAAGAGAAATAACTTATAGCTTCTAATTGGATATCATTCAGATTTGCAATTGCTCTCTCATATGATTGGTAATTGAGCTGATCTTATTTTGGCTTCTTCTAGCTATTATGGTATTGAAGAAAATTTTGGCATATGTTTCACCATCTTTAAGCCAATTAATTCTTGCTCTTTGCTGGAGCAAGGAGGAATGATTGCTAATTGCTAGCATATAATGGGATAGAACTTTCCTTGAAAAGTAGAATAAGGTATTGTGGAGAGATTACACAAAGTTTCTGGATATCAACGAGCTCCTTTCTGAGCAAAGGACGATGATGGGAGTGTGGTCTTAGAACATCTTTAAAATTGGCAATGTTGTTAGGGAACCGAGCTAACCAATTACCATTAATAAGAGCTCGATCTAATTTCTTCCTTATGAACCAAGTAAAGTTTTGCTTGATGGACTAGGAGAATTGGTTTCCAATTTGTTTCAAATCCATTACTACTAGCTTCTCCATACATTTGGGGAAATCATCTGAGAAGTTTTTAAGATTGCAATTACCTTGAGATTCAAATCTATACATGATTGAATTGAAATTACCATATAACATCCATGGTTTGTCTGTGTTGCTACTGAAATGGATCAATTTGTTCCATAAATCCTTCCTCTGAAACACGAAGTGACTAGCATATATAAAGGAGATAAGGATATTTGTTTTCTCTTGCAAAAATTGAAATTGGAGATGCATATCCTAATTAGCTGCATTGAGAACATTTACTCGAGTAGCATCCTCTCTATAACATATGATAATTCGTCTATAGCGATGATGAGAATGATTGGAAAGCATTTTCCATTGAGGCCCCAAAAGATTCAACTTGGAAATATTTTTAGACTTTATTTTTGTTTCAAGTAACCCTACAACTAGAGACTTTTCCCTCAAGAAAAAATCCCTTAAAGTAGCTTATTCAATAGTGTAATTTAATCCACATACATTCCAAACTACAATGGATAAATTAAAACTTACTTTTGGAGCCTTTACCCTTGCTCCTTTGGGATCTTTCTTTTTTCCACCATGATGATTTGGTCTTTATGTTCTTCATAACTTGCTTCAACACCAATCGATTTTGTGAGCATGAGAGGGAGGATGAGATCACCAAAATGGGCTACATTAGTGGTCTGATTAGTGGCAAGAATTTCAAGAGCTATCACTGGAAGAAATAATTCTGAAGAACCCTCTAAAATAGCTAGACCATTAGTTTGAGAAACTGAATGAGAAGTCTGATTATCGTTGGCATATGTCAGTGCATAGTGGGAACTCTTCAGCTATATCTTTGTTTTCATCTTGGATTGGTCTAGCTTAACATTAGTGGTTTGATTAGTGGTAAGAATTTTCGGAGCTGTCATTAGAAGAAAAAATTATGAAGAAACCTCAAAAATAGATGGACCATTAGCTTGGGAAACTAATTGAGAAGTCTGATTTTCTTTGACATGTCTCGGTGAATGGTGGACAGAACTTTCCATCTGTATCTTTGTGTTGATCTTCGATTGGTCTAGCTTAAAATATGGTTCAATTTTGTCCAATTTAATGGTACATAAACCATTAGTGACTGTGGAATCATCGGCATTTATTAAAGTTACATTATCATCCAAACGTTGTGTGATAACAGCTGGCACCTCACCTGAATTTTTAGAGTTGATCAATTCATGATAAGTTTTAGATTTGAAGAGACAGCCAGTAGCTTTCCATACCTTACCGTCTGACTTTTTAGGGGGTTTCAATTGATAGGAAATTGCAACACTATCTTCATAAAGCTTGTAACCTTCACCCAACTTCATGATAGGAACTTTGGTTGGCAGCTCCTTGGACATTCCATACTAACAAATATGCTAGCATACCTAATTCTTCTCTTCTTAGTAATGTTTTTATCCATGCAAAGGCGTTTTCCAATGAAGCTAGCTAAGGCATAAAGGCCTTGTGTAGTCTAATACTCAAGAGGTATTCTATGAAAGTTAATCTAAAGAGAATTTTGATATTTTCCAAGTTCAAACTTGGCTGCCAAGCTTACAATAAAAGAGGTTGATTCCCTTTATGCCATAGTCCCTCCTCAAGTATCTTATTAGCTAGTAAAGTTAAAGTGAATGTAAATAGAATAAGATTTCCTTCAGTTAAGAGAACATCCACCAAACCTTTGTTCTTCCAATTTTGCAATCCCCATTGATTGATGAATGGAAGTGGAGGCCTTTGATCAAAGAAAAAACTAACTAAAGTGCCTTCCTAACTTCTAGCTCCTTCTTTTAAGATAGATATTTCAAGGCAAACCCTGAGCTTCCCTTCTATCTCTTTAGGAGGTGTAAAGGATAGGTTAGAGACATGCTGCTCACCCACAACTTACTTCCAGCTTCTCTGCTAGTTGGCTATCAGTTTTCCTAGAGGATTGGAGAGGAAGGGGTCAAGAGGTGGAGCAGATGGTGAAGCAATGTTGGATGGCAAAGGTGGAAACTCACCTTTTTCATTTGTTGAGGATGTCAATATTGAAGGTGATAATAGCTCAAAGAGGAATGTAGCAGGTTTGGTAGCTGGGATGTCTTAAAAGTTGTTAAAAAAAAGGGAAATGGGCAGAGGTGGGAGCTGTGTAATAAGGAAAGAAATACCAAGGTGCCCCTGGTGAAAAACAAGGTCTAGAGGTTGAGTAAAACACGATAAGACTAAGAAATTAAGGAAAACAATTGAGGCTATGAGCAGAAGAAACAATGATGAGCCAAGCAGTGATGACGAGAACCACTAGCTAGGGAGGACGATGAGCCAAGAATCATGCATACCCGAAGCGTGCAAGGGATGCATGGAAGCTTTGAAAACCACCAATTAGGGAGAGGCTCTCACATTCCAGTCTTCCTGTTCAATTGTATTCTTCTATTAATCAAACATAAAACAATTATTTATTGAACCTATTGATAAGTATAGTTAGAGATGGTAATAGGCCATATTGGGAACCTTTTATGACTTAAGTTTGTTAGAATTTTTTATGGTTTAGGGCTAAGTATGCTCGAAAAGTCTAAAAATCGATTAGACTTAAAATCCAAAAAACTTAGACAATTGCCATAATATAAATTAGAAAATATTTGTTGGGTAAAACATACCTTACCCTAGTTCTTATTATTCTAACTTTTTGATCATTTTTAAATAAAATGTAAATGGGATTTGTTCCAATTATCTTCATGGATAATGTCAAATTATACAAGTAACCTATAAAACTATTTACATTCTTTTTTTATATGTATAAAGTTATTCCATAATGGCACCTAAGAGAAACTAAATGTGAATTCAAGATTTTTATTAAAGTACACTAACTTAAGAATAGTGTCTCTAAATTATCACAAATACAAGAAAGAAATAAAAGCAAATGAATTAAATTATGTTTGTAAAAAATAAAATAAAGATTAAGGAAAAAGAAATGCAAACTAGTTTATTGTAGTTCAATACAATCCTTGCCTATGTCTACTCTTAAGACTCATCTTGGATTTTGTTACAAAGGCCTTCTAAGCACCAAACTTATACCATAAGTTGCGACTACTCCTTTGCACAATAATCTCACTTAGGTCCATTTAAGCAAGATTCAATCTTTCCATGTGATCATCCACCAACAACCTTGTTCTTCAGTGCCTCACGACCCTTACAGTGTTTGACTATCACACTCTTGCAAGAAAACTATAAAAGTGCTAGAATATTAATGGCAACAATAGAAGCAGGAAAGAGCTACAACAATGATAACCTTTATTACTTCACTCAAAGTATACAAAGGAATGCTCTCTGAATCTCTGTGTGTGAGGAACAAGCCTCAAATGAGCTATTTATAGACATATCTGGCTTGATGGCTAAGTTGGAATCCTAACAAAACTTAACAACCTAGATCACATCTTATCTTATCGTATTACATCACCTTACCCAATTAGATGGCATCCCTATTAAATAGGACTTTATCTAATAGTATCTATCTACATCATAACAAACAAGATAAAAGATAACATCTATCTAGGAATGATTCATCCATATCTGCGAAGATCTCCACTATCTTCAGATGATCCTCCCACATCGTCTTTATCCTTTAGAGTTGATATCTATCCACTATGATCTTATTCGCCACCACATCCAAGTTCTCCTCATGATCTCTATCCATTGACGATGAGTCATCCAAGCCCAAAATCCCTAGTTGAGGATAGTTTCTAAAGTTTTGTGTTTAATTTAGGATTGTAATTAGTTGAAGTGAGAAAGAAACCCTAGAGTAATGAGAAAAGAGATCCAACATTATTTAAACAAAGAGAAGAATATCAAAAGATTGGAAATCTCATCGCCCTTATATGATTTTTATATTTTATTTTTATTTTTATTATTTCAAGGATGATATATAACTAATTCTTTGGATGTAACCTTAGTATTGCTTTATTATGGATTCATTTAATTATTTTGTGTAAGAGTTTTATACTTATGAAATATCTTTTTTCTTCTTAATGTTAATATGATAAAATCTAATAATTAAATCATATATAAGTTTATATGTATTAGTTTGAGAGAAAATGTTTGTAGATTGACTAAGGCGTTGATATTAGGAGTTATATGGGTGGTAGGGATAGGCTTACATAAATCTTTTAGTATAGGGTCAAAATTTTAATATAATTTTCACTTATTTTAATGCATCCTAGAATAGTTTAATTAGATAGAAAAATCAATTAATTAGTTTAAGGATATATGGTTATAACTTAAGAGGGAGCAATTCATTAAGTGAATAAATTTTGTTAGTCTTGGTTATAAAATCTCTAAAATAATTGAATCATGATACAAAGATGATGCTAAAGGGAAGTTTTGACCTAAATTTATTATTAATATGATTTTCTTCTCTTTAGTTGTTTCCTTGTCTTTATTTTAGTATAATCTTAAAAATATTTAGGAAAATATTAAGGTTAAATTAGATCATATTTACATGCAATTATTGATTAGATAATAATAGGTGATTTAGACTTAATATTTAGTGAATCCTTTTATGAAGGGTAATATATTTATTTTATTATAAAATAATAGGTGCACTTGTGTAAAGTCAATAATATTAGTATCAGTAACAACAATTTCAAATGACATATATACACAACAAATTTCTATATCTCATATGCCATATCCATGTAGGATCATTCACATCAACATTTGATCAAACTGATCAATAAGTGTACATAATCATTTGTACCAAGTTAATAAAGTTAGAGTAATTTAGAGTATGAATCCCACAAGAACTATAACACTGTCTACTAATCCTAGTTAAAATACAAAACTAAAGAAATGATATTTAATGAAACAAAATTAAGTTCCTAAAGTAACCAAAGAAATACAATTAAACTAGTGAAGAAATCAATAAAACAGATGTCAGGGTTTCAAGTTTCAATTGTTATGTAAGATTTATTATCTAGGTTGAAATAGCAATACCTAAAGTATATATTCCCTCTATTAATGTATATTGGTATATTCAATTAGGTAACTACCACCTCTCTATGCGTAATTCAACCTATTCAAAATTATTAAGCTTAGTTATTATTTTCATTCTCATAATAGTCTAGGATACTTCCGTTCTGTAGATCTAATGGATTATTCTCCTAGTGCACAATTTTACGTCATCTTTCATTCCTTCATATAATCCCTAAAATTAAATTTTTAATGTCCAATTGCAAACCTAACAATTAAGAACGAAAATAATAAATTCAACTAATTAATAACCAAAAAATCCATTGCATGTTACGTCCTTGACACTAACTAGGGTTTTAGTTATTAAAAATAACATTTAATGAATACAAATAAATAAATAATCTTAACATAAAGAAAGAAAGTTAGGGAAGTTAGAAGAATTTTCACGTTTCTCCTCCAATCTTGCTTTAGATCCTCTTTAATACCAAAAAAACCTTAAAACTAATAACAGAATGACAAAAAAGGTTATCATCTTCCTCCAAATTCCTTTACTAAGAACCATAATAAGAGCATTTATAAGCTAGGGTACATAAAAAATTCCTAAGGTGATTAAAATTGTAATTTCGTACATTCTCAAAGTGTTTGTTACGAGAATCAATACTTATTCTATTTCTAGACTAGCACTAATTTTGTTCTAGAAATTTACTGGTGCAAATATGATTAGTCCGATGATAGCTCTACTTCATGTCTAGCTGTAGTTCCATTTGATGTCTTATGCTAGTTTTGTTGTAGACAAATAAGATGACTAGCATGGTTCCAACACAAACCCATATTGGTGTCATGTTTCCCTAATTCTCTAGTTTTACTTAAGTTTTAGATATCTTTAACCTAGAATCGATCTTTAAGACCTATTACAAAGTTTTTTTCTATCATGTTAGCCTTCAAATGAATTTAATATCTCCTTAATCAAACAATTATAAAGAAATTTATAGTCAAATCCGTGATATCTCCTGAAAAAGTTGTTTTTCTATCATGATAGCTTTCAAATGAATCTAGTATATCCTTGATCAAACAACTATAGAGAAAATTACACTCAAATATGTGATATCTCCTGAACCTACTAGAAAATGAACTAAGTATTGGAAAATATCATATAATCTAAATAAAACATGTTATAAAAGGCTAAATTATAACTAATTTAATCTTCAATAACATGTAAATTATAGCTTTATCAACACCTCCCTTGCTTAAATTATTATTTGTCTTTACACAATTGACAACAAGTAACTCTAACTAACTAAACATTTTCAAGTCAAACAAGAATCAATTCCACTTTTGTAGGTGTATAATGGCATTTAACATATATTACAAGCCTTTAAACCCTAGGTATTCCTAAAGAGGAGTTCTAGTCTCTTGATGGTTTACCTAAATTACACCCATAAATATCAACCTGTATGTGTTACTTAACAGTTATTAACATAAGATGTACATATTCAAACATTTAATTGAATTGTAAAACTTAAACACATAATACTTTTCATTAGAAAAGCAAGAATATGCAAAAATGATTCTACCTACTTCATCAAATTCAAATCCTTTAACTTGACTAGTCTTTTTAAGGATTCACATATTCACACAAGTGTTTCAAATTTAGGTGAGGTACTCTTATCATCTTCTTGTGAAATTGAACTTACCATATGCCTAAAATTCATTTAATCTCTACTACTTTAGTAGATATATATAAGCAAAAATCAAGAGGTATTTAATTAGGGTTGTAATAGGGCTAAAGTAATAAGTGGGTTAATAAAATAAGGGAATAAGGAAACAAAAATATTTATAGTTAATAGAGCAAGAACAAGAAAATCAAGGGAAATATCTATACATTACTTCAATAACCCTTTTCTTCATTCTTTTTTAGTACAAAAATTCTTTCCAATTGATTTTCAACACTTTTACTTATTTATATTTATATGTATTTTCATTCTCTTTTCCTTTCTTTCTTTTCTAATTGTTACGAGTTACCTTTTCTTTCCAATGCCTTATTCATGCATTGTGCCATCTTACCCTTACTTATTTTCTTGCATACCATATCTAATAACTATATTTAATTCGCAAGCAATAGCTCTTCTAATTATGAATTAGGGAGTATTATTTTTTCTTCTTTTAGGTTTAAGGCAGTTTGGGAAATTATTACAAAGGAAAAGTCATATATATATGCACACACACACACACACACACACACATATAAAAGGCTCAAAAGTGTTTAATGGAGGATTAATATATAAAAGGTATATAATTCGGCTCAAACTTAATTCCAAGTGTCTTTATCATTTTAATGCTTATACATATCTTACTTGTAACCTTAAAAAGATAGAAATGACAATTATAGAAATTTAAATAAAATAAGGAATCCATATTAAAAAGGAAATGTTGTATAAATGCTAATTCTCAAAAGATCACTTAAATCAAAGGATCATTAATTACTAAATTCATTTTCTAGCCCTCACAAAGTCAAATTTTTGGCTAAAATAACATAATCATATTATGAATTTAATCTTTAGCACCCAATTTTAACTAAGAATCCTATATATACTCAAGATATTAACCTAAAGTAACTAATGAGTTCCTAATCACAAAAAAATGTTTAACTTAAAACAAACAAAACACAAAACTAAAAATTTCAGATTCTCATGAATTAACCCCCCACATTTAAACATGACATTATCCTGGATGTCTCATAAATAAGACAATGAAAGAAAGTATAAGAGACAATTAAGGTAGAGAAATCTCTCCTAATTCTATATCAATTTTGGTAAGGTAAAATTTTAGCATATCTAAAAAGACTACCTATAAAAGAGATAAAGAAAATATTATTAGAAACTAGAAATAATCAATTTAACAAAAGAAAAAAAGGTTAAGATAATGGGTTATCTCCTAACAAGTGCTTCTTTAGAAGTCTTTTAGCCAGATTTCCTAATTAAACTCTTTACTCATCTAATGTCAATAGGATAAGATCGATTGCCATCATACAAAAATTTGAGAAAATAAGAGATATCAATAGGATGAATATTATTTTCCCTTATATGTGTATAATGCCAATAAGGAGGTAATTTCTTCAATTCAAGATTAGGTGCTTCTTTGGTAGGTGGTAAAGGTTTAGGCTTTCTTTCCACTAAGTCCTCGAAAATATAAAAATATCAAGGTTTGTAGCCCTCTTGCTTCAACTTAAATGGGCACTCAATAAAATCAGGATCCTCCTTATCATTAAGCCCTAAAGAAATATATGTTTTCAACATATCATTACAATTAACTTTATCTATTATTCTTACATAATTAAGTCGGTCATGTCCATCCTATAGCACTCATCATTAAGGGCATTCCCTTTCATAGCGGTGTTAAACTTTATCTTCTTCTTTCCTACTTTCAATGTTAACTTACCCTTATTTGCATTAATTGACTCCCCACTAATATCTATAATTGGTCTTCTTAGAATTATAGGAAACATAATGTTATATTTCATATACATGGCAAGAAATCTATAAAAAATCAATTTCCCCAGTTTAATCAATAGATCTTCTAATACTCCAATTGGGTACCTATAGTACCTATCGAATCGCTAGAGTGACACATTCGTAAGCCCAACTTTCCTTATTTCAAGATTCCTTAAAAAGATAGAGGCAATGGATTAAATCTAGTATTTAAATCATACAAGAAAATAATAACGTTATAAGCACCAAAATGTTATGGAATAGTAAAACTCCATCCTTTAACTTAGGAGGTAATTTGTTATTCAATATAACGTTATAACCTTGGTTAAAAGCATTATATTATACTCCTATAATTTTCTATTGGATATTATCTCCTTTAAAACTTCAAATATGATGGCATCTGAGCTAATGCTTTAGTGAAGAGTATATTGATGTGAAACTTCTTGAAGATAGTTAGGAACTTTTGAATTCCCATTTTTTAACCTCAATAGGAGGCATATAGGGTCTAACAAAAGGTTTAGGTGACTACTCAAGATTAGAGTTAGTTAAAGATGAGACTAATGCGGGTTTGCTTCTATCCTATTCATCCTCTAATTCAAGATTGAGAATAGTGTCAAATAAAGATGAGATTAGTGACAGTTAGCTTATGTTTCCTTCGTTCTCTCGCATTTCCTCATTCTTTCTTAACTTTTGCATTTCCTTATCTTTAACAACATCAGAATCAAGTGTTTTTCAATCATTATATGGCTCACACTTAATTTGTAAGATTGATCTTGTCATTACTAGAAGGTTTTCTTTGACATCTTTTACTTCCCATCTTGGCCAATTGAGTAACTTGCTTCTCCAAATTGTGAATGGATGCTCTATATGATTAAACCTATTTTTCAAGCTTTCCTAATTTATCCAAATTTTCTAATTTTGCATATATAGAAGACATAACTACTTGAGCATCCCTTTCATATCATTGCTTTATGATGGTGATGGTTGTTGAAACTAAGGTTTATGATAGTATCTATGTGATCACATAGGTCCTCCTACTTCAGATCCTTACTTCTTCCATAAAATAATGATTCCTCCACCCTAAATGTATACATATTAAAGAAAGGATCATTCATAACTTGTTTTACTCTATAGGAAGTCATGTAATTTACCTTTTTATAGTAGTTTGAGGTCAGCTCCACATTTATGCATTCATGGAAAGGATGCCCACATATGTCATACTGATAATAAGCCTACCTAGCGCCTATATCTCAGCTCATAAACATCTTTATTTGATTCAAAATATCATCTATTTTTATTCCAAGTTTGAAATGCTTAAACCTCATAAAGGGAAGCCTTTTCATTACTGTTAGCCAAATGAAGTAATCTCATCAAACACTCATAAACTCATATGACAAATTGACATAGAGACCAAATTTTATGATCTTTAAGTATAATTATATAAACATCCATTCCAACATCTAACCTAGCATGCTAGATGCAACTCACTTATCACTTTTGAAAATTTATATAATCTCTTTCTTTATTTTAAAAAAGCACTAAAATGATAAGAAATTACTTGTAAATCTTACAATGGTAGGACAATACAAATTCCTATTATAGGTGAAATTCTTTCTTATCAAATTCAAAACTTATGAATTATTATAGATGAAATTAATCACTTTTCTTACTTTCTACATAGTTTCATCAATGACAGGAAAGTATTTAGAATCTCCTATATTTTCTAGCATTAATTTAAAGTAATAAGTAAGAATTATACCTATTTTGCAACTTTTCCTAGCTACTTTATAAGTAGCATTATTATTAGTGATTACATACAAATGTTAACAATAACATAATTCTAATCATATGCACATAATAATTATCTAAGAAACACACTAAAACACTTATAAAAATATAGTATAATTTACACTTATCACTTTCAAGCCCAAATGCGTCTATAGACTTTAAAAACATTATACAAAAAAATCAATAATGGGCTCCTATCTTCTATTTGTCAAACAATCTCATATGATTAAACACTCATAAGTTTGCCAAGTAATTCTTCTTTCACTCAAATGAATTTATACTTCATAAATAAAGCTATTAAGAAGATTACTTTTGTAGTCATTAAATCTTTATATCCTGGACCATAAGAGGTGACATCATCCACCATAGGCTGGTAATAATAAGACTAAACAATATCAAATGACATATTTACATCATAACATCATCTAGCCATTGTTTTGTTCACATTATAAGTTGCTTCCTTACATTGTAACGCATTGAAAATTGAAGTTTGAGTTTCAGAAGTTGTTCATTGAGAACAAAAGATATATTTCTTTTTCTCTTCCTTATATTGATCAACTTAATCCCTTCTTATAAGGAAGGGATACTACCTTCATCATTAACAGTAACATCTTAAACACTACAAAAAGAACTTTAACTACAAATTTCTTAGTTCAAATTTTTCTTATTCTTTTTCATTATATTTATTCTCCATTTCATTTCATGGCTAACTTTCTTATAAGGTTCCATATCACTTTTGATCCTAACTAAATGTTTCTTTAATCTAGTGATTCTCCTACCTTTCAAATGTTTGTTAAAATACAAAAAAATATTATGGTTCTTCATAACAGGAACCAATCTATCATGAGCATAAGTTAAATTATCGAATCTTCTTAAAGAGGTTGAATTATCAAGAGTACTTAAACTTTCCTCTATTATCTGTTATGTAGTAAAATAGATAATTAATTAACAAAGAAACTTCAATCAATATGGATGAGAGTAATGCCAAAATTCTTCACATTTAAAGCAGTGGAACAATTTGGATGAGCACAACTTAATAATAAATTCCTTCATGTAAGTTCCAACCTTTATATTCTAATATTTAATTTTTTAAAAATAACTTATATACACATTTTTTACTTTCAAAAGTACGCCTATCAAAAATATTAATTTTTTAAATTCATTTATAACACTTTGATTAATTGAATGAGTAATCTTATAGGTGAGGGACTATAATTCCTTTATGTAGATCTAGTCTAACTTTCTTCTTTCACATGATATAATTAGAGAATTATTTAGGTAACTTGGATCCAAACTTCATAGCTTTCAAGGTCATCTAAATAAACTTTAATATTCCCAATTAACTATTCAATGTATAAGCAATCAAAAAAGTTAAGATATTATAAGTTTTAACAATTATGCCATATTTCATTTGTCATTCAATAGAATTAAACTATCTAAACAAAGCCATCTAATCATATAAAAGAATTAAATTTTACATGCACATAATTGACAATACAAATCATCAATTATCATTCTCAAACATACATCAATTCTCAAACGTATGTTCACTATAGACCTCAAGTTATGCAATTTTGTAAGGTAAATAAATGTCAATATAACAAAATAAATTTGGTTTGTTAAAAGTAATAAATTTAATTTTAATATTTTTTTAAAAAAATAAAGTATATTTTATTTTTAATGTTTAGGATAAGTTATCATAATTATAAAACAATTAAAGTAAATTTTGAATTGATGAAAATTTTAGCAAAATAATTTTTTATGTATATGCAACTTTAAGATCCACAAATCAGATCAATTTTAAATTTTATTTAATTTTAAATAATTAATTAAATAAGTTAATTTAACTAATTCTACCCTAGCTTCTTTATATCAATCTTTGAATTGGATTCACTTGAACGTTGCTACAATTGTTTACAATGTGCCATTGCTCCTTGTATTGGATTCCTAATCTCGAATTTTGTACTAATGTTTCTCTTGAGAATTGGTAACCCGTAAAATCTATTTGAATTGGTTATACTTACAGATAAAGAGGAAGATCCCAATGAGGAAGACATCAATGAAGAAAGCTCAATTATGGAATGTCGTTTGATTGCTATAGAGAAAGATCTTATATGATGCCAACCACTTCCATCCTTAGTAGTTTCTTCGAGCACCTTCTCTATTACACAAAAATGAGTGCATAGAAAGATAGGAGGTGTGAGTGTTAAGGTTCGTTAGAAGTGAGAGAATGAGTAAGACAAGAACAAACAATAATATTGATTGATGTCATCTCACTGTCTTACATTCTTCATATATATAATAAGGTATGTCCTTTTACATGTGGGGACTTATTTGTTGCTTCTCACCCATTACTTCATAATTCTACAATAATGCCTTCTCTTTTAGAAAACCTTATCCACAATGTTTTTTCAATAAAATAAGTAATAAATTCATTCAAAAAAGTGGAAATTACATAGTGATTTATTTTACATCTCCAAAGGGTGGAGCTTATAAAAAATTCCTCTAACTACATTGTCGAGTAAACCCAACAATAGTAATTTCTATAAATTCAGTTGCATCTTAATATGATTGCAAATAAGTTGTTGATTAACAGTAACCATGATTGCCATTCTTAGCTTGAGGTAGAATTGTATCCAACCATATTCCTTGAAATCTTCTAAAAGATTTTGGTGTTTCTCATCCTCCATATATAATGCACCAATATAACAAACCCAATTTTGAAGACCCTATGATCCTCCTTACTAGTCCATCTCAATTCATTAGCCCAAGTTAAGCAATTCATCTAGCTATGATTTCTAGTTTACAGTCCAAAGAGGATGAGAAATGCATACCGTATATGTTTAGTATGAGAGCACTTGAAGAATATGTGATCTAGTGTTTCATTCTCTTTAGAACATAAAGGACAAGTTGCATCTAGAATTTGAAACTTGATTCTATCTCTGGTTCACAATTTTTGCAATGCAGCTAACCATAAGAAAAAAGAATGAGGTGGTGGCATACCTGACCCTTACATTAGCTAATGAAAAGGGAACTTAACTATAGGGCAAAGTAGCAATTTTTTATAGGATTGTGCCATAAATTCATAAGACTTGTGGAGTTCCCATTTGATGTCATCTTCTTAGTTTAGAAGGTATGCTATCCAGTGATCTAAAACCAATTTAATTCTTCTGCTCATGTGGAAAAGCCAATGCCATTTATTGTTTCGAATCAGTACCTACATTTTAGTATCTTTAGGGATAGATCCTCTTAAAGCTGAAAAGAGTTGAGTGTTATACAGAAGACTCAGGTTATGCCAATGATCAAACCAAAATGTAGTGCTTTTTCCATTACAAATGTAATGATTGATATGAGGGTGCATAAAGGACCTTGTGTGCAAAATATATTGAAAGGTGTAGGTTTGAGAAGATTTCTGAGTAATTGACTAGATACTTTTCTTTTTGATGTGGTACATATGAAACCACCTTGCCCATAAGCTTTCTTTATCCCAGTAGATGCTCCATAATCTTTTTGTCAATAAAATCTCATTCATGGTACTAGCTGAGTTGATTCCCAACCCCTCCCCGCGCCCCCCCTATAAAATGCATAAGAAGATACATGACACTCCATTTCACTTTAGCAATTCTTCCTCCACTAGAACTCTATCCATGCCAAATGAAGTCTTGAAAACTTCAATCAATTTTCTTCAAAACTCCTTTGGGAATAGCTAAGTGTGATAATCAATAAATGTGCAAATTATTAAGAATCGAGATAACCAATTGCACTCTACCTCGATATCGTAAGAATTTTTTACTCCATTTAGAGCTTTTACTTTGCACTTTGGCAATGAGGGGCTTGCATTCAACTTCCTTAAGCTTATTAGTACAGATTGGTAATTGAAGAATAGTGAGTCCAGCATCTTCTAGCACTCTCATTGAAACTTCACTTCTTTATCTAGCTAGATACGCAATGCTCTTTATTGGATTGAATCTGAGACCTAATACTTCTTGAAATTTCTACAATGCTATTAAGAGTATTCTAATAGATACAAGATCATTGGAATAAAGCATAAGCAAGTCATCATCAAAAGAAAGATGAGTGATACAAAGATCACTACATTGATAATGAAATATGAAGTTCATGTTGTCCTCTATGCAAAGTTGTGTGATTTTTTGGAGCACTTCCATAGTAATAGAAAACAAATAGGTAAAAAGGGGGTCACTTTGACGAATTCCTTTGGCAACTTTGTAGAATTGGTTACGTTCTCCATTTATCATCACTGATAAAGGAATAGATGTTATACAGGCCTTAATCCATCTAATAAACTCATTAAGGTATCCAAAAGCGTGCAAAGAGTTGATTATAAAGCTCCATTTAATAGTGTCATATGCCTTTGTGAAGTCCATCTTGAGGGCACAACTCTTAATATGCTTCTTGGACTTGTAATCTTTGAATAATTTTTCAACTAATAAGATGTTGTTACTCATACTTCTTCCAGGAATGTAAACACCTTGACTTGGGTTAATTAAACCAGGTAAGGTAGTCTTCAGCCTGTTAGCTAGGATTTTTGTAATGATCTTGTACACCACATTGCAACATGCAATAGGTATGAAGTCATTAATCCTTTAGGATTAGGGAATTTAGGTGCTGGAACCCCTCCCCGGGCGGGTCACGGCCTGACGTCCTCCTTGACATCTGGACGCGCTTCCCCCGAGGGAGGGATTCCCCACCGGTGATACTTAAAACGAATAAATTCATTTAATTTACCTTTGAACAAAAATTTGAGGTAAATCATAAAAAAAAATCAACAAGTGTTGACCCCGGGAAAAATGCGTGGTAGGATCGTATAATAAGCACATACATTAAAACAAGACAATCAAGAACAAAAATTTTGAAAAAATATTTAATACACAATTTAATAGATAACAAAGATTTAATTAAAATAGCTAACAAAGAATTTCATATGATTTAAATTTTTTTGAAGGGTAAACATAAATTCCCCCTATTTATAAAAATAATTCCATGTCCAAAAATAATCCAAGGGTATTTAATTTGATAGTAAAATCAAAAGGGGTATTTTTAGAAAAATCAGAAAAGGAAATAAACGAAAATAAAATTAAAAAAATTAAAAAAAAAAAAGAAAAAGGCGAAGAATCGCGAAAGTCGCGACTGTTCCATGGAACGGTTGCAACTTTCAGAGGTTTTCTGAAAGTTACAAACCAGCAGAACTTCAACAATTCATATCTTCTTAGTCAGAACTCCAAAAATTACAAATTTGGTATTAAAAGAAAGCTAAAAGAAAACTCTACAACTTTCCAGCAGGAATCAAAAACCAATGTGGCCTTTAGGACCCTCAAAATCCACTGCAAAAAGTCTGCCTCATTAGAGAAAAAATGAAGAACACTTAATAACAGCAGAATTCTAAAAACTCCAACTTTCCACCCTAAGGTCCAAAAATCACATACTTCATATCATCAGAAAGATCAAAAGAAAATGCACATCTTCCATGAAGACTTCAAGAACAATTTAAAACTCTATGAGGGTCAAAAAGTCATTCAAAGTTTCTTCCCAGAAAATGAAGATTTCGGCAACATCTGTCCTAAAATTCAATAAACCATATCTTTCAACTCCCTCATCCAATGCCAAAACATGATACTTCATTGGAAAGCTATGTAAACCCTCTATAACTTTCCAGAAAACTACTTAACTTAATTCAATCCACATCAGCCCAGAAATTGGCTCCAAAACACAGAAAACACAAATCATTCATCAAAATCTGCAGCAACTTCAACATTCCACATCTTTTAGATTTCCACATCCAAAATCAGTAAATGATACATCAATGGAAAGCTCTGAAAATTCTCTACATTTTTCCAGAAGACTACTTAATCCAATTCAGTCCACATCAGCCCAGAATTGGCTTCAGA
>JAOTAY010000189.1:11464861-11477251 GCA_025629805.1 Erythroxylum baracoense
AATCTAATTTTTGTTATTCCAATAAGAACTCTTCAAGCCATATTAGCTCTTCATTTCTTTTCAAGCATCAATACAGATAAATAGATAAGCATATCAGTTTCTAATAATCATTTAAGAATTATATTCTAATTATCTACAACATAACTTAAACTTGTATGACATTATTATGTAGCAAATTGAAGAAACTAATAGAAAATTTTAAAATATTGGTATGTCATGAAATTAATATTTATAATGCTGGAAAAAAAAGTAAGGTAACCTAAGAAGGTGTAAGTTGCTATAGATTTAGATGTTTAAAATTTCAGTAATAACAAAAGCAGCAAAGTTTATCTGCTATATTCTTAGATAAATTGCTTATAATTTAAGCTATATAGATCCTTTTTTTATGAGTTTGATAGTAAAATGCATTGTAAAATAAGAGTATGCTTTTGACATATGATCATCTATAATCATACATAGCGTTATTGTCTTATAGGAAATGGCAAACATTTATTTTCGATTCATTAACTAAATTTGTTACAAACTTAAACCTTTAATACTTTTCAAGAGTTTATGAAGTTTAAAACATTCAATAAAACCAATATTTTTTCTGTTCATGATCATATACTTATGATACTAAAGGTGAAAATATGACATTGCTAAGTTTGGCTCTTCCAATTTGTAAACATATCAGAGAAAAATAACTTAGAGAAAGTGGAGTAAAATTTGAGTTTATTTAATTGCATCATATTATATGTATTGGCGTAAAATTTTCTTCACTTATACATGAAAAAACTAAACAAGTATATGAAAGTTCAATTCTGTATATCTCTAAATGGTAACCCAAAGCATTCGCACAAAAAAAAAGTAACTCGAAAAGAAAAGATTAAAGAAAATAGACCAAGATAAGTATGTAAGGTAACTTAAAACATACAAATGAGATAATGTTGCCAATAGTAGATGACTTGTGTTGATATGCTATGTCACCTTTTAATTTATAGCATAGTGGTTCCCTTATGAGTCCTTCCTTTTGTACTTTGCTTTCACATAATAACAAAAAACTGTATTATATTAAATATTTCATATTTTTTTAGCGGGCCCTATTGTGTTAAAGAGCGTCGCTCATCTTTCTTCGTTGTAGTCAAAAGTTGTCCATCCGTCTAGGTTAGTCGTTGAACTAAAGTTTACCATATGTATTGCTTTAATAATATGATTCTGATACCTTTGGATTTTGTGTGAATGCAAAGGAGGTCTTGATTTTGTGTAATTGTTTATAATATTAGAATATTCTTATAATCATTGATGAGCTTTTATGTTCTTCTTTAATAGTCTAAGTATTTACTATATGTTAAATGAGTTTGTGATGTTATGGATAATTCGTTCCATAATAAACTCTTAGAATGATATATAGGTTGGAAACCCATGATGCAGCTCCCATCAGGCTTATCGGTAAAAAAATCCACAAGTTTAGGAGTCACAGCGAGGATTTATTTTCTTGATTCACAAGTGTAAACAATGCCACGTACCGTAGTTTTGAAACCAATTGTAGGTGATATATTTAATTGGTTAATATGTTTCATAGACAAAGAAATTCATTCCATAATAAAACCCTAAGACGGTATATAGGCTGAAAACTTGTGATCTAGCTCCCGTGAGGCTTATCGGTGAAAAATTCCACGAGCCTAGGAGTCACAGCAGAACTTGTTTTCTTGATTCACAGGTGTAAACAATGCCATGTACCATAGTTTTGAAATCAATTTTAGGTGATTAATTCAATTGGTTAATACATTTCATAGACAAGAAAATTCATTCCATAATAACCCCTAGGATGGTATATAGATTGGAAACCCATGATGTAGCTCCTGTGAGGCTTATCGGTGAAAAATTCTATAAGCCTAGGGGTTATAGCGAGAACTTGTTTTAAACCTTTTGCGTTGGCAATGCAGATGATCCAGGTGTATTATATCCCTTTTCCCAGTTTACAACAAGATATCTCAGAATGGTTAGTTGTTTCCAAAGTTAAACCTAGAGGTATTTTTGAATCATGTGGAAAAGGAGAACAGAGAATTGAAAGTGAAGCATTTCAGAAAGATGCTTATGAAGTAAATGCATTTGTCGTATATGAGAATATTAAACCTTTAAACGATCTATGTAATGAATATATTGAAATTTTATATGGAGAAGATAAGGAAGGCTATAGATCTGAAGAAGAGCCTGAGTTTGATTCAAATTCTTTAGAACAAGAAGATCATTTTGATTTGCAATTAAATGATGATAGGGATTAATTTGTGTTTGTAATTGAATATTATATTCAACAAATCAATTATTTCCTTTTCAATATATTATATAAATTACTGAAATCAAATTGTAATATTTCTATAAAATTCAATCAAATATTAATTTCAGGTTCAAATATGCCACCAAAGAGATGACAGGATATGATGAGACCAAGATTTAGACCACGATTCGGACGTACTTACTGTACAGGTGAAGCATCTCATAGTGTAGCAGTTGGAGCTAATTCATCTCCTTTCCCTCCAGCTACTACACTTGCAGATGAGGCATCACCTTGCGTACCTACTACTACACCATCCACCACCCTGACATCATTCACTGTATATACCGACAGAGATATCAGGGGTAAACAATGTGAATGAAGGAGACGACTGCCAACCTATAGCTGAGGGACTCAATGGAAGAACATACATCACAATTGTCAATAATATGTAAGTGAAAATACATGAATCATTATATGTTTATAATTAAGTTATAGGTTTAAATTTTAAAATGGTATAAATTTTTTTTTATATTAGGATTTTTCCATCTGGATTGTGCTCAAGAAACAAGACATCGAAATTGAAGGAGAAGATTGATCCTGAGGGTTATGTATGGAAGAATATGTCTCAGGCAACAAAGGAATTTTACTATCACGAGCTTGAGGTATAACAAAAATAATATTTTCTTTTTTAATTAACTGTTTTACACATTAATTAGATAAATATTATTACATCATAAGTATTTATTGAATGTTTTTCCTTTTGTTTCAGAAAGAACTTTTTTGGGATTCTCAATTTAACGCTATCATCTATAAAGTATGGGAGAGACGAGCACGTACACATTATTGAGACTTTATTACTGCGATACACAGGGCTCGTGTATGACCGCCTTACATTTTTGAGGAAATATGGAGTCGTTGGCAGTAATATTGGACATCTCTTGAGGGAATGTCCGTTTTAAAACGTAGTTCAGCCAACAGACGTGGAGGACCTGGGGGAGAGAGTCTTCCTGTCCGTACGGGAGGATCTATTACCCACCATGAGCATGCAGAGAGACTTATAAGTATCTACACTTTACATTTATATTCTCATTTCTTTCCTTTGCTGTATTTCTTTTGAATTTGATGTGTGAATTTTGGAATGAAAATATATGTTTCTTGCTGAGAATGATAATGTTATAAATGGCTGATGCCATATATAGCTATGTTCTTGAGTTATTTTCTTTATTCAATAGGGCTACCATATCATAAAAACAGAGGAAACTCTGTTGAAATTTTTATAAATTCTAGTACACTTATAAAATTTTATTCTTATGCAGGAAAAGTCTATAGGCATGAAGCCTACACCCCATTAGCTCTTTTTACACACTCACACTAAGAAGCATGACGGTGTAACATTCGTCAACAGTCGTTGTAGAGAATTAAATGTACGTGAAATTTATGGTTTAATATTAATGCTTATTGATTATCATTTACTAATATAAACATTGCCTTCTGATAGGACCAAATACAAGAAAACATTCAGCGACAGTCTCAGCAGTCTGAAGATGTTGATGAGACTGAAACTTATCTTCATACTGTGGGTGGTAGGGACTATCATGGGAGGATATTCGGCTTCAGTTCATTTGCAAACACATGTTATTCACAATCCTCCACATCCAGCACAGCAGCATTTAGTAAGTAGTCCACAATCAATGAAGTGCAAGAGCTTCGGAGCACAGTGCAGACATTGGCAACTCAGTTGCAACAATCGATGGACGAGTTGCAATAGTCGATGTAGTATATAACTCAGCTTCGTAATGAGGTGGATGAGTTGAAGGGTAGGGGTAGCATCTCATCGCACCAATCAGAGCATTCGTCGTGTCCAAATTAATAGTGTACTTTTGGTTATTTAATTTGAATTACAAATACATATCATGTATAATGTAATGTTTTTATTATCTATTAAGATATTTTAAACTTTATATCATCAATCAAATTTCTGTCTAAACAAATTAAATATATGCTATTAAATTTTTAACTGCTTAAATTATGTATCAACCATAACATCATCAAATAAAAATATTGACGTCTATTTTTAAAAAATTTTCTAGTTGATTTACCAGTAGAAATCGTTGTTCTGTCAGTAAAAATAATTATATTTACCGACGCCAAATGACCAATCTTGAGTAATCGCAGATAGAATAATGAATTCTATTCTTAAATTTACTAACGAAAGACTAGATTACTATCGATAATATCACCGATGAAACGTAACTGTCAGTAATGTTTTAACAAACTTACTGACGGAAAGGAGCAAAACGTTATAAATTTACTTATTAGCTATGACTGTTTTTACGACGCCTTTTTTCGTCGGTAAAGTTTGTTGCTAAACTTATTTATCGACGGAATGTTGATGTTTTCCGTCAGTAATTTTTGTCGCAAAATAACATTTTTCTTGTAGTGATTTTAGTGTTAGGCTTTTCAGAGTCTTCTATTTTGGGCCCGACAGTGGATCATAGGGGACTTGATTCTAATGTAAAACATTTCAGACTCATCATTTTGGAAAGAATTTAAAATAATTCTCTACCAAGCACTTCCACAGTTATTGCTATGAGCTTCCCGTGACATGGTTTATTATTTAGGAGATGTTACTAATTGGTTTAGTTATGATTGGTATCCTTGGCATGACTCAAATTTATGAATTCGATTGAAGTCAACAAATTAGATATGTATTCATCAAACTTTATTTTATGTTTAAACTTGAAATGTTAGTCCTATCCATCCTTAAAAATTTGAATCAACTAGCTATAAAATAGAAGAGACTTTTATTAATGATTTATTTCATTGCTAAAAGTTACAAAATCGTCGCTAATGCTTATTAGCGACAATTTGTATTCGTTGTCAAAAATATACATTTTACTTGAATGTTATACCATATTAATTATAATTATTCATGACATTTTTAATCCATAGTATTGTATATAATATTTAGATTTTTTCGTTATTAATTTATTATACAAAAATATAAAAAAAATAATTGAAAATTTGAAGCATTGTATATAAAAAATAAAATATCATTAAATTTGATAGTGTATAATATTTTAATTACAACAGCAAAAATACTTACACACAAAAAAATACAAAGATCAGTTTAATCACCGAGACTTGCGTTCAAATCACTATTTGCATGATTCAAGCCAAGTAATTTTCTTAAGCACTTTCCATGCTTGGCTAACTTTTTTTTAAACAACTTGTTTTCCTTGTCAAGATGTTGAATGTATGTTTGTCTTGATAAGGATGAATAAGTTGGGTTAGGGTCAAATTCAAGCCTTTTGATGTATCTAGATTATGTACCAAGTAGCTTCTTGCAAATGTTATCTATATTTGGCTTATTTCTGTCAGACATTGATGTTAGCAAGAACTTTTGCATCTTATTCTAAAATTTGAAAAACAAAATCAATATTCAATTCAAATATTATTAGTTAGTACTACATAAATAAACAAACTTAATATTTAAACAAATTTTTATACTTACATATTTATTATACACTTCTTCAGACATCCACCCTTCACCTTCCTTATAGTGTGTCAATTTGTAAAGTGTGAAAGAATCACACTCTTCTCCATGTAGTTCCTTTTGACTCTGTTTTATGAAAAAAAACAAAATACAATAAATAATATTATGTTTACTGATATAATTATAACTTATAAACAAAGAACTTACATATTCATTTCACGGGACAACAAATGATTTAGAGTCTTGGTTGTGAGAAGTTTTCATTTTTTCTCTGCTTACCCTGGCTTTCTCACACTTTTCCTAAATAAAGAAAAGAAATATTCATTAAATAGCGTAACAAGATTAATGAAAGAAAATGTGAAGAGAAAGAAAACAAACGTAAAGTTAGGAGAGGTCCAATCATCACACATATTGCTTCAATTTTTTGGAGACGTCAATTTGGGAACACGTCTCCTTGACACGTCTTCTTACCTCCTCATCTGATATTGAAGTAGTTGATAATGACGATCCTAGTCCTTTGTTTCAATAGTGAAGTCATATAGTTTGAAACATCAAGGTTGTCAAGATTGAAGATATTTAGCTTCATTTGTAAACAAGTAAAAATGAAATTAATCTTTAAATAAGTAAAATAATATTGCATATAATTAAATAAATTGAAAATTTACTAAAACTTTATCTAACCATTCTTTAGCAAGTTGTGTTCCTTTAACTACTTGACATGTTTTAGGCAAGGCAATTCAGTTTTGGCAATTACGCCAACTCACTAGACAATGTTGTTGATTAAATCTTGTCTAGAGGAAAACCTTGTGAGGTATCAATATGTACGTACAACTTACTGTTCATTGCAACATTCATGCATTGTAACTTGCAACCTTTAGTTATACCTCTACCTCTTTTTTTTGACATTCATATTGAAACCTGACAAGAAATGAATAATGATAAAAAATATAAATTAAACATGTAAATATATATTTGAGCATAAATTTATTTGTAGCTGTTAAAGATTAACAAATCTGTAAATCCCTTTATACTAGATGAGGTAGATGGAGGTTGTTGTTGACTGACTTTATTGGTGGATGAAGTCGACTGTTATTGTTGGTTAGGATTTGAATGATCTGGTTGTTGTGGGAGAGGAACAATTTCGATACTTACCACCTTCTTTCCTTTATTTCTACCAGGTGTCATTATATTGAATATTTATAACTCAAACATCAACAATCTATATAAAAATAACTTAAACATCACATAAAAGGCATTAACATAACTCAAATATCAATAATACACATTAACATAACTCAAACATCAACAACATGCTTGAATAAAAATGTTACCAACATTATATTACAAATAATATAAACAACATCAGTATTATATTTGGCCAAAGTATTATCATTCTCATATAATTCATCCTTGATATAGTCTTCATCTCTTTCTACAACAAGATTGGCTTACACTTCATTTTTTCTAGTATATTGGAATCAATATCTCTCCTATAAAATGATGATATATTTGCATTTTCTATTTGTAGGGTGATAGGTGTAAATTATACTATGTTTTCATAGATATTTAGGTGCTTTTTTAAGTGTTTATTAGATGATTATCATGTGTATAAGGTTATAATTATGTTATTGATAATGCTTGTTTATATTATAAGTGTTTCTATGTTTAGAGTATGATTTAGATCTTAATTTTATGTTTCATGAGGTGTTTGTGAGTATTGGTAATTAGATAATTGAAGATTGAAGGAAGTTGGAACATGCTCAGGCTAAAAGGCAGGGTCACGATCATGCATGGAGTGTCACGATCATGATAGAAGGTTTTTATCCTTGGTCACAATCATGACCACTGTCATAGTCGTAATAGACACTTTTCAAGCATGACTTGTTTCATATCTTTTGATGTTTTGGGGCTATTTTTGGAACAAAATGACTTGGGTAAGTCTTAAAATTAATGATATGTGTTTAAATGTTGATTCATTTGATATACTGCACTTAGTGATTAATGCCTTAAAAATGCTTAAGATACTCACTTTAACTCATATTTGATCTTAAGTACATTTTGAAGGTCAAGGAGCGAAAGTGACCCGAAAGTATGTCCATTGAAGCCATCTTCTCAATTTATATATTATGTTGATTCATGAATCATGAAGAAGAAGAGGACTGGAAGAATAAGAGGCAAGATAGAATGTCAAGTGAAGAACAAAAAAAGGAGAAGTCTTATGGTCATATATTGGATCGTATGGTTCTCACGCCTATGCAATACTTCTCACAACCGTGAGAGATCTCTCATAGCTATGCGAGGGTCATCCACGGAGGTGTTCTCACACCTATGAGAGTTAACTCATAGGCATGAGAAAGCCAGGTGTCCTTTTAATAGCTAGGTGTGCCTCGGTTTAAACCTAAATTTTACTACATAAGGAAAGGTTATGACAAAAGAAAGGGACATTTGGGATAGACTTAGCCAAAAAACATATTTTTCTCATGTCTCTTCAATTTTTCTTCGTTTTTCAACATCGAAAGTGGCGATGGAGAGGATGGTCGATGAATTGTTTATTAAAGGGTAATTTTTTCATCTTACCTAATAAGCAAGATTCACATGTGTCATAGGATTCAAAATCAAATGACCCTAAATTGTTACACTTTTATAGCTTAGTCATGCATCTCTCATATCTTGGATCCCTATCCAAAACTATTTTACTCATTCTTCACATCTCCAATGCGTATGACCCATTAAGTTCCCAGTTATGTTGGACACTTGAATTAACACTTAATTCAAGCAAGTCATGAGCGGTATTTAGCAACACGTCATGACCTCAATTGAATAAAAAGTAAGTGGTTTGACTATGAACCCTTCTATAGACAATGTTCTCGTGCAATTCATCCTTTCACCATTTTGTACCTGCTTGGTTAAGAGCACGGTTAAAGTATCAACTTCTATTAAACTGACTGTGCCACATTTAGCCCAAGTGATGTTAGTTCTTGTCAACAAGGCTCATTTCTTAATTGGATATGTCATTGAAAACTATCTTTATGACATTTCCACTCTAACTAGAGATTTCCGAGTAATAACTCCAACAAGAGGTTGTAGTTATCATCTACTCCTATCAGGAGTGGTAAACCTTTATTAGCTACTCAATTACATTCGAATACCTCAAGCTATACCCAATCACCACTCTATAAGCAACCTTTAAGATGAAACGGGGAATGAAGTCAAAGTACAGGATCAATAATTAAGATATCCTTGAGCACCTCAAGTCTAAGGATATTTGCATCATTGTTATGATGAGACTATCACTAGCACTAGAATAAATTATCCATATGATTGTCTCGTGGTAGGTCATCTGATGTACTTAATACTCTTAGTAAGCATCCACATGTTAACTATAAACAACTCATGCTTAAAACTGATGAGATCCGTAGCTTGATCTAATCAAGGAGTATAACATGTGCTAGTCTATCCAGATTAATAATGTCCCACCTCATTAATCCTATGACTAGGGATAATTTAGACACTAACATAACTACACATGATAGGAATCTCATTATCATGATCTCATCATGATTTCCTTGATGCTATATGTTATAGTAGCTCTAAAGGCAATCACCTTTAATACTTTTGTACAAACTCTATTTTGATTAATAAAAGAAAGGCAATTTTCAATAATTTGATATTCGTTGATATATGAATTGATATTGAACTTAAATTGAATTAATGAAGTCTACGATACAAAACATACCATTAAGGAAATCATGATAAGATCATGATAATGAGATTCCTATCATGTGCAATTATGTTAGTATCTAAATAATCCCTAGTCATAAGATCAATAACATAGGACATTATTAATCCAGACAGACTAGCACATGTTATACTCCTTGATTTGATCAAGCAGTGCATCTCACAAACTATAAACATGAGATGTTTAGAGTTAACATGTGGATGTTTACTAAGGGTAGTAAGTACATCGGATGACATGCTATGAGATTATCATATGGATGATCTATAGAATGTTAATGATTAATCTCATCATAACTATGGTGAAAATATCCCTAGACTTGAGGTACTCAAGGATATCTTAGATACTAATCCTGTGCTTTGAAATCATTCCTTGTTACCTTAAGACGAGGTCTCTCTTAGGGTGGTGATTGGGTACAACTATTGGTATCGAAGGTAATTAGGTAGCCAATAAATTATTCACCACTCTTAATAGAAGGATATGACACCTACGGCCTCGTGTCGGGGTCATTACTCAGGAGTCTCTGGCTAAAGCAGTTATGTGTCATAAAGAGAGTCTTCAATAACACATTGAGTAATAAGATCCTAGGATAAGAACTAACATCACCTGGACTAGATGTGACATATTCAGTCTAGTGGGAGTTGACACATAGCTCATACTTCGAACCAAGTGGGGTATAGTATGGTGAAAAGATGAATTGTACGATAGTTGTCTATGGAAAGGTTCATATGTTAGATAATTGACTAACGAAGAGTTTGTATATTAATCCACTTATATTCCAGCAAATTGGCATCATGAAACCATTCATGATTTGCTTGAATTAAAAGTTAATTCAAGTGCCTAAAATAACCAGGAACCTAAGGGCCACACATATAAAAGATCTGATGAAAAACATATTGTGTATGGCTAATTTTAAGTATGCCACGATCATGATTGAAGGAGAACCTATTTTTAAATAGGCCACGATTGTGGTTTATTGGCCACAATTGTGACCGAGGGCATGAATGAGTACATAAGTGAGTTCTTTACTTATGTACACAAGAGTCTTACCACTTCGTACACACTTAAGTGAGAACATAAAGGCTCTAGAAGAGTTCTAGAGTGAGAGAGAGGTATCAAGAGTCTTGTTCTTACAATTTATGCAATTGTTGCATGAATCAAAGTGCATGCAAGAAGAGTCTTGATCTATCTTCTATCATTTTAAGCATCTACTAGAACTCATCTAATTTGGTGCTCAAATCACCCTTGCACATTGTTTCTTCTTGATCTTTGCATGTTCTTAGGTGATCAAGGAAGGGTTTGATGTTTGCAACAACCCAAACAAGGAGAAGAAACAAGAAAGGAGGAGAAAGAAAACGTAAAAAATGTTTTATATTTCATGTTCTTTTACATATCCATACATGCATGTGTGATTCTATTTTTTCGGGTCGTCATGGTGTCAGAATTTGGATTTTGACACATCTGTTGCATTCTCATGCATGTGATATATGCATCCATGACAACCTAACAGTGGTATCAGAGCAAGTTTATGCATGTAATAGATGATGTAATGAACATGTGCAAAGTGTTTGCTGGGTTGTGACTGACATGCATGTTGATTGGAATAATTCGTGTAAATTATAGAAAAATTATTTTTCTGGCTTTCTTTTGTAAAAATGTTTATAATATGTTATTTCATGTTTCTGCTAAAGGAATTGTAATTTAATGTCATTTATTATTTTATTTTGAATTAATATCCAGACTATTCATATGTTGGTTTCTGGGAATTTTTGAAAAACTGAATGCATGTGTTGATTTTGAAAATTTCTTAGTAATTTTAGAAATTTTTTTCTGATTTTCTTTCATGGAAATGTTTATAAGATGTTATATTATGTTTCTGTAAAAATAAAATGCAATTGAATGTCATTTGCTATTTTATTACGAATTTAGTTTCAGCCTAATGCATGTATGAAGTTCTGAGAAATTTTGGAAATTTAATGAACATGCATGCTTGTAAATAGCATATTAATTTTTTATAAAATTTATTTTTATAAATTTTATGCATGCATATGCAATATGAAATGTTGCCACATGTATGAGATGCATGACACTTGTTATTAAAGTGATTATCTTATGCATGCATGGTGTAATATTTTACTAGTATTAGAAGTAATATGACAAGAGTCATACATATGTGATATGCTGGCTGATTCCTATTTATTAATAAATAATTCGTAAGAATTAGGCTCTGGAATTTTTTATTAGACACATTTAGAATGTGTATAAGACTTTGTAATTTTTCCATAATTAATTGAATTTGATTCAATTATTAAATCAAGTCAAAGTCAACATTGGTAAACTTTTTGAAAGTTGATAGAGTTGACTTACTTAATGACTTATAGTGTATATATTTCGGTTATAGGAACTTAATAAAGTTCTTATGTTACAAGAAATGTATTATTTTGATGGTAATAGCATGCTTAATGCATGTGCTTAAAATTAGGGTTCTGAAAATTTTCTGAATAACGAATCGTTCTCTCTAGTGTCTAATAAGTTAACTTATTTATGTTGACAATTTTGGCCTGTGCCGAAATTGTTTTGATAAATTTGAGATGACCTAGGGATATTATAGATGACTAATTGATGTATAGAAATTTTGGAAACCATAGGGATCAATTCAGAATTAATCTAAGTAGAGGATAGCATTTCTAGTGTGACTAGCTAAAGGCATAGACACTAGGATTAAAGTGTTTAATCTGGACATCAAAATAATTAAATTTAAGGGTTCCTAATTGAATCACATTTATAATTCAGATTAGCCAAGACTAACATTAGTACCCGATTTGGTTCAAGAGTTGAATCGAATCACAAACTTTAGATGCATAGTCAAGTCACAACCTAAATTAAACCTCCTTTGTGTGA
>JAOTAY010000189.1:11477351-11488928 GCA_025629805.1 Erythroxylum baracoense
AACTTTGATACAAGTCTCTATAATGAAAAAATGAATCATTCCTACATTGAAAAAATGAATCTTCATCTTAATGATTCCTAAATTTCTTTATGTTGTGTTAAATCTATTTTAATCTCTTTCATACCTCTCTTGACCTTTATAGAACCTTTTAGAGTCTCTTACATAGCTAGTTCGTATCTGTAGTATAAAGAAGTAAGCAATAAGGTGGAAAGATGACATTGCACTCAAAATAATGGTGAAGTTGGAACAAGAACAAACTATATCCAATGAAATGGAGAGTGATTATGAATAGAGATAGGGCATATAAAATGGTAGATGGAGAGTATACACATATAGTTCACTTAGAGAGGGAGATCACATATAATTATAGGGTATGAGATTTGTATGGGTACCCATACACCTAGGCCATTAATATCATTTTCAATGTCAAGAAACAACCAAAGGGTAATGCCCTTAGCTTATCACAAAAGAGAAAGGTTCAGAAGGTTTATAAGAACCTATTCTAGCTAATTAAAAGATCAAAATTTTTGGCCACCTTATAATTATGAAGATATTCGACCACTTAAAGAAAGGATAATATTTGATGGGATAAAGAAAAATAAGAGAAAAAATGAAAACAAAAAAGTGAAAAAATCGCTTTAACTTTTATGAAAAGAAAATAAAGACATGACAAGAGAAGCTATAAAAAGAAAAATAATACTTTACCTCTTATGAACCAAACTGGAGATGAGGTTAGAGTATAAAAAAATGTATTAAGTTTTTGCCTGTATATATATTAATATATGAATATAACAGAATAATACACTAATATAATCTACTTTATAGCCTCAAATTTTAGTATTCAATCAAATTTTAGTATGTCACTCTCCATTTCATTAGATATAGTTTGTTCTTGTTTTAAAAGAAAAGGAACTGTAAAGTCCTAATCTAAGAATGAAAGTTTAGGGATTGATTGCAGGATAGGAAAGGTGTTAGGCACCTAATCATGCTCATCTAAATAATTACCTAGGCTTATGACAAATTTTACAGATTTAGAGAAAGATTCAAATAAGAAAGGTAAGATTGGTAGGATGCAAATGTAAGACAATTTGCTATACTTTTAATAACTTAAATTGTGTAATTTAATTTGTTATTACATAATTGATTAATTGTTGATGAAAGACTAGTTTTATAAAGGTTTAAAGAGTATTTAAATTATTAGGCTTAATTTTGATTATTATAATTGATAATACTTTTTTTAATTATATATATTTAAAATTTTGATATAGAAATAATAAAGAGAATTCAAACACTTTTTTATTTTTGAATAATTTACCCTTCTTTTTATATTGTTTTAAGTCAAATTCTCTTAACGATATTCGTGTCGAATATCAAAATGAAAATTATAATTAGAATATTCTAATATTTTGTACGGTTTTACGGATAGTTTAAACCAAACAAGTCAGGATTGGTTTGATCTAGCAATATTTTTAACATTACTCCCACTAAAGTCCACATATTTCTATTTCAAAATAAACAATATTATTTTCTGATTTGTTTGCTTTAATAGATTAAAAATATAACAAAACTATTGAACAAGTTTATTAAATTAAATACGAAATATTATTTTTCGTAGGCCCTATATTATGTTAAAGAGTGTTGCCCATCCTTCTTCTTTGTAGTCTGGAGTTGTCCGTCTATCTAGGTAAGTCATCCAACTAATGTCTACCAATGTATTGCTTTACTAATACGATTCTGATGTGTTTGAGTTTTGTGTAAATGCAAAGGAGGTCTTGATTTTGTATTGTTGTTTAGAATATTTCATAACCATTGATGAGTTTTTATGTCCTTCTGTAATAGTCTAAGTATTTACTGTATTTGGAATAAGTTTGAGATCTTATGGATGATTTGATGCATAGCTAAGTTCCTAGGATGATATATAGGTTGGAAACCCGTGATGTAACTCCCATAAGGCTTATCATTGAAAAATTCCACAAGCCTAGGAGTCACAGCAAGAACTTGCTTTCTTGATTCATAAGTGTAAACAATGCCACATACCATAATATTGAAATCAATTGTAGATGATTAATTCAAACATAAATACTTTAACTTCAATGTGATTAATTCAAACTTAGTATTAACACAAGAAATTCATAGGTTTAATAGATAAGACATTTTTTTGCATAATAAATCCCTAGGATGGTATATAGGATGAAATCCTGTGATGCAGCTCCTGTGAGGCTTATCGGTGAAAAATTTCATGAGCCTAGGAGTCACAACGAGAACTTGCTTTCTTGATCCACAGATTGTAAATAATGCCACATACCATAGTATTGACATCAATTGTCGATAATTAATTTGATTGATTGATACTTAAGGGATGTTGTGTAAAGTTTAGATGTTTTGTAAACTTAGGGGACATGAAGGATACTAACTATGAAATCACTTTTTTAAATTAATAGTTTTGCAGAAATGAGTAATGTTGATAGGTCTTGGATGTATAGACGATTAACACCTGATGGTTTCATTAATCCCGAGTTTGTTGAAGGAGTTGAAGCTTTTATTCATTATGTTCCCAACTGCATATATAGATGGCCTAAAGATCATATGTCCATGTAAAAAGTGCAAACATATTCGTTTCATTACTATTGATGAAGTGAATGGCCATTTGCTGAGAAAAGGGTTTGTTCCAAATTATTTTAAATGGACACGATATGGGGAGCCATTGATTTGTGGCACCTCAAGGGGTAATGAAGTAAAGTTGTCAGTAAATGTGGATGAGTTTGAAGGGGGGATTAGATTTAGAACAAATAATGTGGGTGTAACTGAAAATCCTTATATGAAAATGGTTTATGATGCATCCAGTTATAGTTTTCAGAAAAATATAGAAAATCTTGAAGAAGAACTAAACCCACATGCAAAACAATTTTTTGACTTATTACACTCAACTGACTAAGAATTATGGCCAAATTATGAGACAATGACTCAATTGTCTTCAATTGCTTGATAAAGTCTAAAGGGCATATTTCTGATCATAGTGTGATATTTAAGTGTGACTAGTTTGATCCAACTCCTAATGTTGGTACAAAAGTGCATAGTCGATACAATATAATTGAAATCAACCAGCGAAGAAGATTTAGACAATTTGAACCTTTCATGTTGGGGATGCAAGCGATCCAGGTGTATTATGTCTCTTTTCCCAGCTTACGACGAGATAAGCCAGATTGGTTGGTCGTTTGTAAAGTTAATCCTAGAGGTGTTTTTGAATCACAAAAAAGGAGAACAGAGAATTGAAAGTGAAGCGTTTTAGGAAATATTTTATGAAATAAATGCATCTGTTACATATGACGAAAATGAATCTCTGAATGATCCAAATAATGAATATGTTGAAATTTCATCTGGAGAGGATGAGGAAAGTGAGAGATCTGAAGAGGAGCCTGAGTTTGATTATAATTCTTAAAAAAAAGATGATGATAATTTTGATTTACAATTAAGTACTGATAGCGATTAATTTGAGTTTGTAACAAAATATTATATTCAATAAATCAATTATTGAATCAATAATATATTGTTATATATTGAATTGAAATTATTACATTTCTAGAATATTCAATAAAATATGAATCTCAGGTTCAAATATGCTAGCAAAGAGAAAACAAGATATGAAGCGACCAAGGTTTAGACCAGAATTTTGAGCTAGTTATTGTCCAATGAAGCATCACATTCTGCAGTTGCAATGGAATATGATGTTATACTCTTGCTAATATACTTACAGATGAGGCATCACCTTTCGTGCCTACTACTACACCATCCACCACCTCTATACTGACAGAAATATTAGGGGTAAACAATAAGGATGAAAGAGACGACCTTTAGCCTGGATCTGAGAGAGTTGATGGAAGAACTTATATCACAATTGTCAACAATTTGTCAGTGAAAATACATGAAACACCATATGTTTATAATTAAGTTATAGGTTTAAATTAAAAAATGATATAAAATTAATTTTTTATATTAGGTTAATTCTATCTGGACTGTGCTCAAGAAACCTGACATCCAAATTCAAAGAGAAGATTGATCTTGAGGGTTATATATAGAAGAATATCTCTCATGTGACAAAGGATTTTTATTACCAGGAGTTTGAGGTACAAAACATATATTTTTTATATTTTTAATTAATTTTTATACATTAATTAGATAAATACTGTAGATTATAAGTACTTATCATTTGTTTTTTGTTTTTTTCAGAAAGAATTTTTTTGGGATTTTAAATTTGACGCAGTCATTTATAAAGTATGGGAGAGACGAGCACTTACACGTTATCTAGACTTTGTTGGTGCGATACACAAGACTGCTATATGACCACCTTATATTTATGAATAAATATGGATTCGTTGGTAGTAGTATTGAACATCACCCGAGGCAATGTCCATTTCAGAACGTAATTCTACCAACAGGTGTGAAGGACCCGGGGGAGAGAGTCTTCCCGTATATACTAAAGGATCTATTACCCACCATGAGCATGCAGAGAGACTTGTAAGTATCTACACTTTACACTTATATTATGATTTTTTTACTTTGATGTATTTCAATTTAATTTGATGTGTGAATTTTGGAATGAAAATATGTGTATTATGGAGAATGACTATGTTATAAATGTCTAGTGCCATATATGGTTGTGTTGTTAAGTTACTTTCTTTGTTCAACAAGGGATAAATATCATAAAAATAGAGGAAACTCTGTCGAAATTTTTAAAAATTGTAGTTCACTTATAACATTGTATTCTAATGCAAAAAAAGTCTATGGGCAGGAAGCCTACACCTCGTTAGCTCTTTTTACACATGCATACTAAGAAGCATGACAGTGTGACCTTCATTAATACCCGATATAGAGAACTAAATGTATGTAAAATTTATGCTTTATATTAATGCTTAATAATTATCACTTATTAACATAAACATTGCCCTCTGATAGGACCAAATACAAGAAAGCATTCAATAACAGTCTCAGTAGTCTAAAGATGTTGATGAGAGTCAAACCTATCTTCATACAGTGGGTGGTAGGGACTGTCGTAGAAGGATATTCGGTTTAGGTTCATTTACGAACACATGTTATTTGTAATCCTCCACATTCAGTACAGCAGCATCTAGTAGGCAGTTTACATCCAATGAAGTCCATGAGCTTCAGAGTATAGTACAGGCACTGACAACTCAGTTGCAACAGTCCATGAAGTACATAGCCTAGCTCCTTAATGAGGTGGATGAGTTAAAGGGAAGGGCAGCACCTTATCGCGACATTTAGAGCATCCGCATTCACCAAATGAATAGCGTAGTTGTAATCATTTCGTATGAATTAAATACTTATTGTTGTACAAAATAATTTTTATTATCAATTAAGGTAATTTTTACTTTATATCATCAATTAACTTTCTGTTTTAACAAATTAAATGTAGAAACATATCAAAATATTATCAATAGATAACTGATAATTGTATGAATTATGCATCAATCATAAGATTATCATAAATGCAGGAAAAATTTAAAAAAAATAGTATTAGTAAATTTACCGACAGAAAACCAAAATCCTTCGATAAAATGTAATCAATTTATCAACAGATAACTAAGTTCAGTCGATATAGTTAATCATTAATTTACCAACGGAATACTAAATCTGTCGGTAAATTTACCGACCGAAATATTCATTATGTCACTAAATTTACTGACAGTACAAAATAACCGTCAATAACTATAGTGACGAAACACAAAATATCCATCGGTAAATTAGCCACAGAAAATCTATACTTTATTGCAAATTATTACCTACGGCCGTTTCTCTGACTCCTTGTTCTGTCAGTTCGTTAACTTAGCTTACTGATGGAAAACCTACACATTTCGTTGGTAATGTCCATCATTAAACTCCAATTTTCTTGTAGTGGATACCACTTGTTAGGAATAGTGTTCAAATTATATCCTAAAGGTGAAGTAACCAAGGAAATAATACATAAAATTTAATGTGGTTCACCCTTTAATTTGTGCAACGTCCACAGGCCAAACTCTGAATAAATCTTTCACTAATGAAAAGAGTAGGTACAGAGAGTGAAAACTAATACAAAAAATTAATGGCACTCACATACAAGATGTTTTTCGTATTTACCATCCCTAAGATAATATCCTCACTATTTTGTCACTCCCTTTTAGGAAAAGATTTCCTAAAAATTCTCCTAAAATCACTCTCTCACAATCTTTTGAACACACAAATGGCTCTTTAATAAACTCACTATCTAACTCACCACATATACATATCATGCACTTAATAATGAAAGAGGGAGGAAGGGTCAATTTATAGACCCTCCACCGCCTTAAGCAAGCTATGGATAGCTTGCTAATGCAAGTTGTCTCCTAGCTTGCTTTGTGCAAGTTGTGGATAGCTTGCATTGGCAAGTTGTCTTCCTTTTTCTTTTTATAATTTTCTACAACATTGACAACACCTATATAAGTCGATATTGCCTTACATATGCTTCGTTGCAAAGGCTCTTCTATCAACATGTCTGAAAGCTCTAAGATATCTTTCTTCCTTAACAGTACTATCAGGGATGTATACAGACTAATGCTCCTTCAAATGAACCCTTGCTGAAGCAATTCTTATACAACTATCTCTATTGAGTTTTTTTTACTTTTTCAAGTACTTGTAGGGTTGGATATTGATGGATTCCATTCCAACTTCCAATCTAATGCAATGATTACAATTGCGATACAGGGGAAAGGAGTTTGGCTCCATGAATACTTCCCTGACTTATGCCAATAGGCCGTGAAATTCTCCATATATAACCATTTGATCTTCAAATGTGAGATCCTGCATGTGACACTCTAGTTGGTATGTGAGTTGTAACATATACAGCAAGCTATGTTGATTCCTATTTAGTAGTTTCTTAATTCCTTACTAAAGATTATTTTGCCTTCTTTAGTATGGTTCCTTGTTAGTGTAACCCAGTCACCCTCCCACTCAAATTTTATAGTGCACGTTCGAAATCTTCAGAGCGCATCATTTAGTTTTTTAAGCCACTATATACCTAATATAAAGTTGTAACCCCCCAGAATTATCGCCTATGCATCGATCACAAATTTAGTTCCATGCATACTCTATATAAATCTTTTATATCATTGATGGAATCTCAACTTCAGTTCGCCTCCTATAGTGATATGGAATGCCAACACTTTATCTCTCTTTGGCTCTTTTTGGTGTTGACTTCATCCACAAAGTTTGGGTGCTCCCACTATCAATTACAATTTGTAAGGATCATCCTTCAGGTTTGCCTTCCAATCTCATCTATTTATAGTCTCTACATTCTCTATCCTCTTCATTGCTTGGAATGAGACATTAGGAAGTGGTACTTCTTCTTCCTCCTTTATATGTACGTCTAGAGTCACTCACTCTCCTCTTCTTCCTCCACCATCAGTAGTTGAAATTTTTTTTTCTTCTTACATTTATACCCGAGAATTTATCATTTGTCACACTAAAAATAGACCCTTGGCCCACTTATTGTGGGTAGTTTTATATAGAAAACTTTTAATACTGCAAGTATATAGACCATATTTTATAGTATAAAAGATATCATTCCCACGAGTATTATATAGTCACCCAAAAATTCTTGTAAATTTTTTTAAGGTAATAATAAAATGATTAACTAAAAAGAAAGAATTGATAAATAAACTATGTACAATTATTTACTAGGCTGCAATGAAATTGGTTAATTGATCAATAATGAAGGTTAGGAATTACTTGTATATTTATTTGTTTTCCTTTTACCTTCTTGATTTAATCTCATTTGATCCTAGATATCCTATAGTTATGATTACCTTCTATCGAGATATGATCAAGTAATCTCAATTGAAATAGACAAGAGTTGAGTTTCCATCTCTCTATGTCTCAAAACTACTCCTAACTACTTACTTGGATTTGAAGCAATCATATGGATAACTAATAAACAATTATGATCTCTTTTCAATTGCCTACTAATCTAATGTTTATAGGTCTATTATGGTATCATCTCTTATTGCACAACACAAGTAAATCAACCTAATCTCTCGATCCAAATTGATTATAGAACGATAAACATCACAGGCATATTCATTAAATTAAAAGTTTAAAGTTTAAAAATAATTCAAAAGTAATTACTAAAATGAGAAATTTAACAATCCATAGATGTAACTAAAAATTTGAATTTAATCATCGTGAATATTTAACAACAACAAGGAAATAAGAAAAGAGTTGAGAACAAAATCTAGAATTCTTTTCTTCTTTTCCTTGTGTTAGAAAATCTACAGCCCTTTTTGTGTTTCTTCTTCCGTTTTAGGTGTCTCTAATGACTCCTAATTGCTTCTTTCTGAATTTAATTCACTCTCATTTTCCTCCTTCAATGTATCCTTGACAATATCCTTATATATCAATAAGCTAGGGTTTCTAAGATATATAAGAACACTTTCATAATCATGTAAGTGATTGTGTATCTCCAAAAACACCTCACTCCATAACTTTACATGGTCATAGAGACTTACACGGAAACATACACAGTCGTGTAACTCCACACTTGTAGGAATTGTGTCTGTGGAGTTTCACATGGTTATAGTGGCTTAAACGGTTAATATACACGACTGTGTAAGTCCAAGGTTGCTTCAATTCTTCCATTCTATGTCATGATTTCATTCGAATTCTTCTCCTTTTGATCTATAAAACTATTAAATAACAAGCAAAATACACTAAATATTGGTATATAAATATAGTAAAATAATCGTTTATCAAACATCTCCACGCTTAAACTTTCCTTAAGCAAATCATAAGCTAATTCATCAAACATATAAACATTCATCATTAATTAACCTTAACCTGTCCATCAATACTCTAAACCATTATCTCATATCAATAAAATTAACATACAATTAGATTCAAGTCATTTTAAAGCTAGCCTTCATAAGTCAATATTAAGAGCAATCACATAGATAATCTTTTTGAAATCAAAAGCACAATTTTTTAATACCCTCACCAAGGATTCACTAGATGCACTCCAAGTTTTTAAGGTGAAAAATATAAGAAGTCTCAAATCAATGCATAGAAGGATTCTTAACCATAAGCTTGCAAAAAAATTATATCTCCACCACTTATAATTAAATTAGAAACAAAAATCAAAAGGTCTTATTACAAGGTTTTAATGAGGCTTAGGTTAGGGTATGATAGGGATAATAAAACAAGTAATAATATTAAAGGAAATTAACATAAACAAAATTACGTGCAACTTAGTTCTTCAAAATATAAGTCCTTTACATCACAATTCTATTGGTACCATAACTTTAACACTACTTTTATATTTCTTTTAAATTTTTATATGTTTGCAACATATTTTTTTCGGGTAATCATCATGTACCAACAATTAAAGAAACATTGAACCTTTTCAAATTTTAAGTTTCAAGCAATCAAGTAAATGTAAATCAGGGTTCAAAAATAATAATAAAAGGCTTTAAGAAAAATAAGGTAAAGGCTAATAATGTGGTTATAATCAATGAAAAGGTTATGTCTCAAAAATAGTTACTCCTAAAAGAACATAAATAACTATATTTGTTGTCATGCTCAGAAACTCACAAAAATGATCTTGTGTATAAATAATATACAATTTTAATTCAAATTGATTAACTTAATGATTGCTAAAAGTATAACTTATAAAAGCAAATCTATTATAACGTTCATTCTTTTCATATTAATACAATTCAATAAACAATCATGATCCAAAGTATTTTGGACATATTTTAACTAATTTGGGATATCAATTAATAAGATTAACTAAAAAGGATTATAACAAACTTAATAAATTTGAAACCTCTTCCTTATACTTAAATTTGTATATTATCCCATTTTACACAATTGAAGCACATAAAAATAAAGTACAATAAAAGACAAAAAATGAGAAAGGCATGATTGGTACTACCCTAAATAATAAGAGGTAAAAGGTTCTAACATTTGATGAATAGTCCATCCTATATTAGATACATCCTTTATTGTAAAAATATAAACAAAAAGGGATAAAAAGATAAATGAAAATGAAAATAAAAATAACATAGCATAAAAAACATTGCACTAATGTTCAAACAAAATAAAATAACAAGGAAAATAAGAAAAAATACAAAAAGAAAAATAGAAAAACCAAAATAAGGCATCTATTAATCCCTCAATGAATCTAACATATCTGTCATTAGAGGATCCTCGAGTTGTGGAGCCTCATACTACCACGGAGCTGAAGATGATGCAGCCACTCCAGATGGAGAAGATGAGATGGATATCCTAAGATATCCTGCCATTGGCATCAAGACGTCCTTCATCCATTTATCATAGACTTCTTACCTCTTAATCTGCTCCAACAGTGCCCTATCATAGGCCTCTCTCCTCTCGATCTGCTCTGCCATACATCTACCATGTGCTTTGACTTGCTCTATCTGCTCATTTAGCACCACCTTTTGTGCTCAGATAGTACACTGAACACCCAAGATCTGCCTCATGTGTTTCTCCAATCGATCTATCTTCAACTAGTCCTGGTGTGGTTTCGGCGCCCTGGGTAATTTCGCACTAGCCTCCTCTTGTACTACTCTTCTCGTCTAGAATGGTGGTGAGTTTGGTTGAGGTGGTTGCTTAGCTATGTGTAGGTGATCCCTGTCTGCTCCCAACGTGGCTGACTCATCTAGAACCCTAATTAAGTGATAGATGTCTCTTGTAGGTCATCGCCGTCTATATACCATGTGCATGTTTTTCATCGCTTCCAAATTCAGAGTAGGCATAGTACAAACCATTCTCATTGGACAATAGCACCAAAAACTTGTTAATAGTTTTATATAAAAAAAACTTTCAATATTGCAAGTGTACATATCTCATCTTATAGTATAAAATATATCGCTCCCACGAGCATTATATAATCACCTAACAATTCTTTTAAACTTTGTTTAAGGTCAACAATAAAATGATTGATTAAAAATTAAAAAAAGAATTAATAAATAAACTATGTGCAACTATTTACTAGGTAGCAATAAAATTGGTTGATTGATTAAAAATGAAAGTTAGGAATTACTTTTATCCTTATTTATTTTCCCTTTAACTTCTTGATTTAATTAAACTTAATCCTAGATATCTTATAGTTATGATTACCCTCTCTCAAGATCTAATCAAGTAATCCAAGTTGAAATAGATAAAATTTGATTTGCAACCTCTCGATCTCACAAAGTTATTCCTAACTAATTAATTGGATTTTAAGTAATCTTATGGATAACTAATAAACAATTAAGATATCTTTTTAATTGTCTATTAACCTTATTTTTATAGGTCTATTGTAGTACTAGCTGTCACTACACAACACAACACAAGTAAATCAACTCAATCTGTCAATCCAAATTGATTATAAAATGATAAACATCACAAGCATATTCGTTAAATTAAGAGTATACAGTTTAACAAATAATTCAAGTGTAACATCCCATCACCGATAGGAAGGGTAAAATAGTAAATTGGAACGGGTTATGAGTGTGTAAACTCATCTCGGCACGAGCATGCATGTTATGGCCT
>JAOTAY010000189.1:11489028-11519245 GCA_025629805.1 Erythroxylum baracoense
CTTTTGGGGGATGACCTAGTTAGGCCTTTTTGTATTGGATTTCTTTTGGAGTGATGTATAAACAGTGAACTATGACAGATATGTAAATTTCTGATTTTGATGAAATGCAATGAGGAAAGTTTATGGTTTCAAAAGATAGTGATTTTTATATTGATGCATAATTATTATGATGCCATGTGAAGTATTGTAGTGATTTTTCGTAGCTCACCCTTATCGTAGGATATGTATCGGAATGACCTACGGGCGTTCCGGTATATACCCTGCGGTAAGGGGCGCTACATTTACAAGTGTAATTCCTAAAATGAGGAATTTATCAATCCATGGATGTAACTAAATATCCAAATCAAATCATCAAGAATATTTAACAATAAGGAAATAAGGAGTTGAGAACATAATCTAGCATTCTTTTCTTCTTTTCCTTGGAAAATCTGTTGTCCCTTTCTATGTTTCTTCTTCCTTTTTAGGTGTCTCTAACAACTACTAATTGCTTCTTTCTAAATCTAATTCGCTCTCATCGGCCACATTCTATGTAGCCTTAATAATATCCTTATATATCAACAAACTAAGGTTTTTGGAATGTACACAAGTACTTACATAGTCTTGTAGGTGACCATGTATCTCTATAAACACCTCAATTCGTGTTGCGGGCAATATATACAGGCGTGTAACTTCACACAGTCAAAAATTGTATCGTTGGAGCTTCACACGATTATAGTGACTTACACTATCAAAATACACACCTGTGTAAGTAAAAGGTTATTTCAATTCTTCCATTCTATGTCACAATTCTATAGATATAGTGAAATAATCGTTTATCATTTATCATCAAATTATTTACTGGTTCCTCGTGGTTTTTGCTTGGAAAAGAATCCTTGGAGTCTTGGGTAATAGTAGCAGACCTTTACCATTAGGTTATTTTGTTTGACCTCCAGAAAGAGAAAGTTCCCTTCCGCGGCTGTTCCCAGAACTCAATCCCAATACCTAGGAAGTCATATTGGCTGCTAGCACAGCTTCCTGCCTCCTGGTGAGTACGTAGGCTTGTTGGAGACTTTTAGCATCTAGCAGTTTAACCATTAGTCCTAGTTCCGGCTTAAGCCCTTTAAGGAAGAGTGCTATAAGGTACTCCTCTGTAACTGTAAGCGCCAATTTGTTAAAATGTTTGTCAAACTCTGCACGATAATCCTGAACGGTTCCTTCTTGGCGCAGCTCCTTGAAATCCCCAATGGGTCCTCAAGTATTTCTTCATCAAAGCGCTCCCTTAACGCCAATGCAAACTCCTTCCAGTTCAGCTCTTTGGTGTTGTTTTTGTGTCTCTTTACCTGTTGATACCAATCTTGTGCTGCTCTTCCAGGTGAATATAAACGACCCTTGTTTTCATCATGTCAAGTGTACGATTTAGCACGAAAAACTGTTCGCATTTATAGATCCAATTCTTCGCATCCTTCCCTTCAATGGTTGCGAAGTCCATTTTACTGGACCACGATGGCGTCATGTGTCCCTCGATTCTGGCCACGTCCTTGCAAAAGTTCTCATCTATGCTTACTAGATGTTCCTCTTTATGATTACCCAGTTTCTCCAAGTTCCTTCTCCTGTTTTTCCATTCGTGCCTAATTCTCCATTAGCAATTTTTCATTTCTCATCTGGTTTCTAGCAATATCTTCATTCCTTCTTCCAGTGCCATTATGACTTCGAGGCTCGACTGACTCGTACCAAAAGTTATTACGCAAAAATGAGTGCAGAGAAAGAGACGAGAACTGTGTCAGGGTTCGTTAGGAGTTACAGAATTCGTAAGAGCATAACAAACAATGATATTGATTGATGTCGTCTCGTTGCCTTAAATTTGTCACATCTATAAAAACGTATGTCCTATTACATATGGCAAAACCTAACATACGTATCCTAACATACGAAATAATAGAATGACTCTGCTTCTCTTCAAAAAAAAAAAGAATGACTCTGCTACACGACGTCGTCTTTTCTTTACGACCTCTGTATACTAGTTACGTAATGCTACAACTTCCCTAAACTCTTTGACAGCAGAACTTTTATTAGCTAGGCTGTTATCGTTGAAAAGTTTTGCATTTAATTTCTTTTTTATTAAGGCTAAACTTACACTTTGTTGCCTTTTTTTCAACAAATTATGATGATTTGACTTGTTAAGTTCGTTAACTGGCAAAAGGCAAGTAGTCCACTGAGCGCCGCCCAATTTCCCCGTCCCCTTGTCAAAGGGATGATGAGGCCTTTTACCACTGACCTGTTATGTCAAGCTAAACCATTCAGTGGCACTGGCAACATGACTGTAAGCTCCATCACGCCAAATACCGTCGAGTAGCTACAAGGTTTCAACGACTATCAAAGCTCGACAATTATATCAAGAACCAGTCATCCAGTCATACAACTGACACCCAATTCCCTTGGATAGTCATGATTAGTGCTAGGTATCGACTCGAATAATTTGTACTGGAGAAAAGGGTTAGAATGAGCGCAGATGACGTGTGAGTGCTACAAAAGATTGGATAAGGATTGAAAATTATAACAGCAGTGCAAAACCTTGAGAAAACAAGGACAAATAATTCCAGAAGGGCTGGATTAAAACCACCATAGCAAAGTGTTCAACGACAATAAAATTCCAGTACATCATCACATCAACTACTAAATGCAGAAATCTATTATCCAGATTAACAGTTTACTTGATCTTCTTCTTTGGCCTCAGCTGCAGCAGAGAACATGATGTGAATCAATAGTAGAAACAGTGATAGGACGTCATATAAAATTTGGTGACAACATATACTCCAACTATGATTTACCTGATTGCTGTGGCCGCATTTCTTCTTCCTGCAGTTAACAGCACGAGGGTGCAAGCGTGCATAACATCTGCATAACATAACTTTCCATAAGTTACATCTTGGACACCAAAATGCAATATTTTCAATCAAACGAACCAGAAAGCTTAATTAATATGCCACTCGATAACTACAAAACCTTATAATTGATGATAAAACCCTGACACAACAACCTCCACATCACTAGAATACAAAGAGATCAATCAAAATGTTCAGAAACAAAAGGGGTGTATAATTTACATTATATCAACTAGTAACTAAGAAAAGGTCATGAAATAGAAGAAGCAACTTTTATCCACTTCATCAATAGGAAGCATAAAATAGTACTGCAGTCTTCAATATTTTTTAACTGAAAATAGGTGATATCAATACATAAGGCGCTCAAATCTCAAGAAAGGTAAGCTTAAAATACGAAAGTAAGTTGGTGTTGGCTCATGGCTGCTTTGATAACTTGATGATGGTCCTAACAGACATTATTCTCACAAAATAATCTCAAATAAAATGATTACATAACTACAACAACCCACCACCCCCCTTTCACACTAACAAATTTGTAAACTGTTTTACTTACTTGCGACAGATCATCTTGTCCTGGTTATATTTCCTGGCCAAAGCCATCAAGGATGGCTCAATAATGCCACCGCGAAGCCTCAATACCAAATGCAGGGTTGACTCTGCTCAAGTACAAAACACACCAAAATCAATTATACGATAATATCCCACATAAAAAATAGACAAATTCATTTCAATTGCCTATACTTGTATAGGCCTATGTGAAGATACCAAATTGTCTGATAAATAAGGTAAGTTCGAGAATTTTTCAAAACCATGATATTAAATTTACTTCAGAAACAATTAAAGGAAGTTTTCGAAAACATGAGATTCATCTCAAACTTTAATAAAACCCAATTACTAATTACAAATGGCAGAATTCGGTTATCATTCACAAACAAGTAACCAGCTTTGGCTTCAAAAATCAATATCAAGTCGAATTCCAGTTAACAAATTTCTCACTTTAAATAAAAACTAACCTTTCTGGATGTTATAGTCAGCAAGCGTACGGCCATCCTCCAGCTGCTTTCCAGCGAAAATCAGCCTCTGTTGATCAGGAGGAATACCTAAACAACCAACCCACAGAAACTCCAGTTTTAAAATAAACGAAACTTCCATGAAAAAAAGTGAAACGCAGAAAGCAATACCTTCCTTATCCTGGATCTTAGCTTTGACATTGTCAATGGTGTCGCTTGATTCAACTTCAAGGGTTATAGTTTTCCCCGTTAGGGTTTTCACGAATATCTGCATCTTCACCTTCTTTCGCCCCCAAAGATCTTCAAGTGCTTTTCGTGGCGACTAGGGTTTTGCTTCTTTGTATATAACTACTAGACCTACACAAAAACATCTTTCGTTATTTTTCTACTGGATGTTAGGATTGGCTATTGACCTCCTATCATCATTACTTTGAATATTAATTTGTATTATATCGTTTATACAACAATACAATTTGCACTGATTCATTACAATATTATTAAGCTGTGACACATAGCATATCAGTTGTATGATAATGTAGCTATATGGATGTAGGAGGTTATTCTGAATTTTTTTTTATTTTGTTAATATATTAATATAAAATATGTAATTCAACTCTTAACTTTTGACATATCTCTAAAATAACTTTTGTATCTTTAACTTTTACAGATACAAAATGACAGGATTAGCACACTCGAATCTAATCCTGGTAAGTTTTTGTCATATCTCTTTTACGATATCATTAATCTACGACACGTGGTATGCTAGCTATCCAATTCTACCTACATAAATATTAATGAAGTTGTTATAAAATTTATTTTTAAATTTTATTAAATTTTAAATATTTATTTTATTAAAACAAAACATATCACATTGTTATTATCGTCTATTTAACAAAAATTTGTGAACAAAACATATTACACATTATAAATTTGCAACTTAACATTTACAAGATTGTATGATTTACACCTTTAAATTTAATTTCGTTTAGTTTTTGTCATGATGCCATTAATCTATGACATGTAGTACTTTAGTGTGTAATTTTGGGTACCTAAATGTTGACGTGATTGTTATGAAATTTAATTTTTGATTATATCAATATTTAATTGTTTATATTATATATTGCATTTTCATTTTTGTATACGCAACAAAAATTTGTAAACAAAACATAATACATATTATAAATTTGCATATTGATAGTTGTAGAATGCATCGTGTTTCTGTAGGTAGTTTAGTTTGTATTTAGTTGTTAATTTGATTGTTTAGCGCGTGTTTAGGTTAGAATTATATTAGTTAGTAGATATTTATGTTTTAAGCGTTTTGTGGGTTAGAGTATGCATTTGAGCTTTAATTTTATATATTTAAGGTGTCTTAATGAGTTTGCTAGTGTTTTAGAGCAAGTATTGAAAAACAGAGAAGATTCGAAGAAGGGTCGGACCTAGAACCAGTTGTGGCATGTTCTGTTACGATCGTGATAGAGAGTCAAACAAGGAGTCCACGATCGTGGCACTATGGACCACGATCGTGGCCTGCGCAATAGAACATAAGCACAACCTTCCTCATTTGAGTTTTCGAGGGACTTTTCGGACTTTTCAAACCCGTCAAAGACCCTAAGGTTACCCTAATTGGAAAGATTATATAAGGGAAAGAGATGTAACCCTAAAAGGGAACCTCCATTTTGCTACATTTGAAAAACCTTCAAGAAAGAACAGAGAAGAGGAAGAAGATGAGAGAAAGGAGTGGGTTGCTGCAGCTGCTACATTCCCGAGCCATCCCGATCCTTTCCAAGTGACATTTCCATTTCATCTTGTTATTCTTTTCTTTGAATGTATACGATGAATGTGATGATGATTATTGGTTTAGATTGGATGATGTTCTAAACTCTTTAGGGATTTTGAATTGATTAAATGTTAATATAGTTATCTTTTGTGTTAATTGAATGGGTGTTGTGATTAATTGCAGAACTTGCATGTTTCAGTAATAAACTGAGAGGATGAATCGAATAAGAATGATTGGGTTAGATTAATGAGAGTTAAGCGACTTGATAGACCACAGAATTAATCAAATTAGTAATTTGTACAGAGAGAGATCCCGTGTGAGGACTCGGTTGTTCATTACAACACTTAAGAACTAATTAGGTTGTGGATTGATCGTTAATTGAAAGATTACATTTTCAGTTACTCGATTTAACTAGGGATTATCAATTAGGACTTAGTGATTATAACTTAAGAGAGAGTAATCCGTCCCTCGATAGTCTATTGACACCATATTAACATATAAATGACTAGATTAGTATTGATGATAGGATAAATGCCCCTCCTTCATAATCGCTCAATTCTTCTTGGTTGATTTTCAATTGTCAAATTGGTAGTGCTCAATTTAATTTCCTTGCTTAATCTAGAATTCTTGTTTCTATCATTCCAAATTCTCGCCTTTACTTTTTTGTTTATTTTTTTCATTTTAATTATCCTTTAGGCCTTAGACAACTTAGAATTCGATTAGTTCACCAACTCCCCGAGGGATCGACACCTCTTATACTACACTCGTGACCCGTGCCTTTATGGAATTTTGAGGCTTTTAAATAGATTAAAACTTGCTTAACACATATTAACGTTTATAAAATGGTACTATTAGGCAACGTATATATGTATATCTATATGTATCTCTTATGTATATCTTTTTTGTTATATATATTTAGATAGAGATATTCTAGGAGATTTTACGATGATAGTTTCCTTCTTTTTCACAAACACTTTGTTGTATATAACTTCTATTCCTACATTAATGAAGGTAGACACATTAGCCCTCAATTCTTGTCATGGTATCAGAGTCAACTTGTGACTTTGTTTAAACACGAAAAAATAGAAAAATTATGTGAGGAGCTAAACACAGAGTGTCGACAATGTCAAAGGAAGGAGAGAACTCTCACCAAATAACTGGTGGTGATGGCGGTAAAAAAGAGGAGCAATGATGAAAAATTAATGACCCATCGTCTTCCTATTTCTCACACAACTCAGACATACCCGGCTTGAATGTGTGTGGGGTCACTTTCAAAGGTGAGTCAAATTATCGTGAATGGGCTACGGATATGAAAAATGCTTTATGAGCAAAATGAAAACTTGGTTTTCTTGATGGGACAATAAAACAACCTATTAATAATGCAAAATATTTGGAAGATTGGTTTAGTGTGAACTTTATGTTGGTAAAATGGATTATGACCTTTGTAGTGACTTGCGATCTAACATAGCATATATGGATAATGTGTGTGAATTGTGGGATGATCTGAAAATTAGATTTGATGTTGGAATGCAATGCGTGTGCATGAGTTGAAAAAGGCCACAGGAAATTACAAATAAATGGGTCAAACCGTAACTGGTTATTATGGTCGTTTGAAAGCTTTATGGGATGAGTATGATGGTTTTCGTAACATACCTTAGTGTACTGGTGGGGGATGCTCTTGTAACTTGGCAAAACAATACTTGGAGAAGGTTGAAATTGAGAAAACTCATGAATTTTTGTTGGGACTAGATAGAGTCATGTTTGGTAGCCTTTGGACAAATATCTTGAGCATGGAACCACTCATATCTCTCAGCAAGACATATCAAATGGTGATCAAAGAGGAACGACATAAGAACATAAGTCGAGTCTTGGAGGAAAGGGCTGAAACCATGGCCTTTGTTGTGCAAGGAGGATGAGGTTGTGGTGGTTTTATGATAGGCGGAGACAAGGAGAAGGTGAGTTACACCTATTGTAAAAAAGGATGGTTATGATGTGTCAAATTGCTTTAAACTCACGAGAAAAATACCCAAACTGGTGGTTCAATAATGGGCGTGGCAGAGGCTGTGGGAGTAAAATTAGTAGGCAAGGCCAAAGACGAGGAGGTTCGAGCCCACAAGGTGCTGTGGCGAATGCTGTCCAGTTCATAGACCTAACGATAGGAGTTGGGAATAGTCATGGAGAATCCGCTGCATTAACAACATTGGCACCCGTGCTCACCCAAAACTAGTGGAACGCATTCCTTGCTATGATCATCCAAAGTAAATAGTCCTTTGGCCCCGAAAATTGACAAGTATGAACACTTCTAAAGATTGGCTTCTTGATATGGGAACTTCTTCTCATACCGGCTCCAAATATTGTCCATATAACTTGACTAAATTCTCAGCTTGGTCAGTCAATTTGCTAAATGGTGAAACTACAAATGCTACTCATATTGGTAGTTTGAATTTGGGCGATGATGTTTGGTTGGACAACGTGCTTTATGTGTCAAGCCTCACTTGTAACTTGATTTTGGTAGGTAGACTCATTGATGTGTTGAATTGTTTTGTCATATTTATTAAGAAGTTTTACTTGATACAGGATCACACTTTGAGAACGCTGATTGTAGCGGGTGAGCGCCGGGGTAGGGTTTACTATTTTAATTGTGCAAGGACTACTGAAGCGCATCAGATTACAGAAGTGGATCCATTTAAGTTATGGCACAAGCGTATGGGCAATGCTTCCTCTAAAATAATTCATCTGCTTCCGGATTTAGTTGATTGTGGTGGTAGTCATTGACTCAATAAATTTTATGATACTTGTATGCTTACAAAACAAGCAAGAGAAATTTTTTCTATGAATAACAGTCATACTTTTAAACCTTTTGAATTGGTGCATTGTGATGTTTATGGTGCGTATAAAACTGCCTCTTCTTATGGTGCTCATTATTTTTTAACTATTGTGGATGATTTTTCTCGAAGTGAGTGAATTTATTTGATAGCTGAAAAAAGTGAGGTTCCCTATCTTATTAAAAATTTGTGTGCAATGACCCAAACAAAGTTTGATAAACGAGTAAAAATTGTTAAAAGTGACAATGAGACCAAATTTAAGCCATTAGGAACATTCTTTTCTGAACATGGGATTTTGTTTTAAACCTCTTGTGTTGATACTCTACATCAAAATGGGCGGGTTGAAAGGAAACACAGACACATAGTAGAAGTAGCTCGAGCTTTACTTTTTCAAGCACACCTTCCTTTTAAATTTTGGGGTGAGTGCATTCTTACAATTGTTGATCTAATTAATCAAACTCAATCTGCTTTGAATCAAGGAAAGAGTCCTTATGAAATGTCTCATGGCACACCCCCTTCTTATAATCATATTCGAGTTTTTGGGTGCTTGTGCTATGTTCATTATCAAGATAGAGCGTGAGACAAATTTGTTACTCAGAGTCACAAATGTGTCTTTTTGGGTCACTCACATATACAAAAAGGTTGGAAGGTGTTTGATCTCGAAAGTGAATGACACTTTTGTCTCGTGTGATGTTTACTTTGACGAGGCATGTCTTCCCTTTGAGCAGTTGGCGTCTCCTTCCTCTTCTACTTCTTAGCCTACTACAACCTTTCATCGGACCTATTGCATCGCTATATGGATACTGATTGGGGAGTTAGTCTTGTAGAGTCCATGGAGTGTGCTTCCACTCATCCCCCACCTGCTTTTTCTAATTCAACCCCGTTTGTTGCAACTCCAGACATCATTATAGCCAACGTCACTGCCTCTAAAGGCTTCCCCATTGGGACATTATATACTTCTCCCAGTACACCTTCTTCGCTTACCAATGACTCCTTTGAGGTATATGGGCGTGGTCTCCAGCAAAAGAAATCGTTAGTTTGCTTGCGTGATTATATTTGCACCAATGTTGTCTAAGTCGACCCCCTATTCCCACCTTTTCATCAACGAACTCCGGTACCTTATACCTGCTTGCTTATTATGTAAATTATGATAATTTTTCTACTTCACATCGTGCCTTCCTTGTAGCCATTTCTGCAGATGTCGAGCCTAAGACTTATTGTGAAGCTATTCGTGACCCTTGTTGGCATGAGGCACTGCACAAAGAGATTAAGGCTCTTGAATAAAGTGGCACATGAACTATTGAGGATTTGGCCCTTGGTAAGAGCTCTATCAATTACAAATGGATCTACAAAATTAAGTATTGTTCTGATGGTACAATAGAATGACACAAGGCCAGCTTGGTCGTTTGTGATAATCATCAAATTGAGGGTGTTGACTACACCGAGACTTTTGCTCCTGTAGCTAAGATGGTGATAATTCACACTATTCTAGCTGTTGCTGCTGCTCATCATTGGAAATTACATCAAATGGATGTAAAAATGCCTTTCTTTATGATGACCTGGTTGAAGACGTTTATATGTGCTTGCCTCCCAATTTTTCATCTTCATATCTTAGTAAAGTTTGTAGACTTCGTTGATCATTGTATGGCTTACGTCGGGCTCCTCAATGTTGGATTACTAAGCTCACCGCTGCTCTTAAGATCTATGGGTTCACTTAGTCCTATTTTGACTATTCCCTCTTCACCTCGCATAAGGGTTTTGACTCTCTCTACGTTCTTGTTTGTGTTGATGATCTTCTCATTGCAGGGACACATTTAAACTCCATACAGCATCTTAAGTCCTATCTCAGTGGTTATTTTCCCATGAAGGATCTTGGCTGGCTAAATTATTTTCTTGGTCTCGAAGTGGCTCGCAGTCCTCAAGGTATATTCCTTTGTCAATGGAAATATATGCTTGATATTCTTTCCGAGGCTAGCCTGATTGCTACCAAATCAACTCGTTTCTTGATCGAGCAAAATCATCGACTTGCCTTAGCCGAACTTCCTTTCTTATCTGACTAGAAGCCTTACCAATGTCTCGTTGGTTGTTTGATTTATCTGACCATCACATGATGCGAGCTCAGTTATTCTGTTCATATTTTGACTTAATTTATGCAACAACCATGGATTGATCACTGGGAGGCTGCTCTCCTATGCGCTGATTCTGATTTACAATTGTATAGTTATTGTGATTCTGATTGGGCTAGTTGTCCATTGAGTCATCATTCTCTTATTGGCTATTTTGTTCAACTTAGTGAATCTCTTGTATCCTATCAAATGACGAAGCAATGCACTGCATCCCGCTCGTTTGCTAAAGTTGAATACCATTTTATGGCCACTGTTACTTGCGAACTTATTTGGCTCAAGAGATTGCTTCGCTCTCTTGGTATTCATCATTCCCAACCTATGCGACTGTTTTGCAACAACAAAGCTGCTTTTCATATTACCTCTAATCTTGTCTTTCACGATCGTACCAAACATATTGAGATTGATTGTTATTTTCTACAAGATCATATTCAGGTTGATGTTATTTCTACTTCACACATTCATTCCACTCACCACCTTGCTGATATCTTCACCAAGCCCCTCAGGGCTCAACAATTCACTTCGGTGCTTTCCAAGTTAGGCATCGACAATCTGCATACTCTAATTTGAGGGAGAGTATTAGGCAACATATATATATGTATATCTATGTGTATCTTTTATGTATATCTTTTTGGTTGTATATATTTAGATAGAGATATTCTAGGAGATTGCATGGTGATAGTTTTCTTCTTATTCACAAACACTTTGTTATATATAACTTTTATTCCTACGTTAATAAAGGCAGACACATTAGCCCTTAATTCTTGTCAGGTACGATTTGCATCCTTAAACCTAGCTCTATTAGGTTTATGATACATTTCCATTACACACACTATTAACTTGTCACTTGTGACATAAGGTATATCAGCTATGTAATTTTAGCTACTTGATGCTAATGTAGTTGTTATAAACTTTACTTTTAGTTTTATCAATATTTAGTTTTTTATATTATTAAAACCAAAAATATAACATTTTTATTTTTGTTGTTATATATAAAGGTTCAAAACCATTCTATAAAACATACATTAAAGAAATAGTTTAAAGAAAAGGGAAAAAGAATTCGATAGAGTTGCCAATTGTATATGTAGATAAAACTGTCAGTAAGTTTACTACGATAAGGTCACCATTGATAAAACACGATTTACTTCTAAGTTACAACAACAAAATTGATTAGTTCCAAACATTGCAATATATTCTAATTGGTTAAGCCTTAAATCTAAACGTAATGAGACATTCCCAATTCATAATTGTGGAGATCAATATAAGAACTTTCCATTAACTATGGAACAATTGTAGTTCAAGATTTTAAAATGTAATTACTTTTTTACGTTATAAAGAATAATATAATATAACCAAACCCATTTCAAGAAACTTCACAATCAATAATAAAACACAAACTAAGGGAGAAAAACTTACTATGAACAATTCATGAAACTAACAAAAGAGGAACATTAAGATAAAGAAGTGTTGTTTTTCCCATGACTATAAGTGAATTCCGCATTTAATATTAGTAGTATTTATCAGAAAAATGCCTCGATACGTTAAGTTGAGATCTAATGGGTCAATAACAACGTAGAAATTAACAGAGGAAGATAAAAACACACAAAGCAGAAGAGGAAAGGAATGACAACACTCAAACTATTATATAACAATGACAGCAATACACACATGAGGTGATGCATATATGATGATAATGGCTGAATTTATTAGATACTCTAGTTCTGAAGAGTTTTGATAGAAAATTTTAAGGTTAAAAGAGGACGACGAGAAAATAATTTCTTGCCTATATATGTTCCATCAAGCTGATTTTTGAGTTGGATAACTAAGAGATCAAGTCATTTAATTAAAAAATGTAAAAAATTTAATAAAAAATTCTATACTTAGAAATTTGTTATTCCATTTGATTCATTAAGTTGCCTTTAAACTAAACCACTCATTGACTTGGATCAGAGATTTTTTAAAGTTGGATGATTAATTATCAATCAACTTTTAGATTGTTCACATAGTCGAGAAAAAACAGTGTTCGTGTTTTACAAGAAAATATGACGGCATTGATCACGTTGGATTCGTGTCTGCATTTTATATGGCTGAATGTTTTACAGCGTAGGGCCACGTACATACTTGTATTTTTTAGGCCCATCGTGCGTTAGCAAATTGCAATGCCATAGCCTTATTGTTATAATTATTCGAATAAAAAAGTTGGCTATATGTATATCTTATAAATTCTTCTTTTCAGGAGATATTTTGGCCTATCTAAATAATTTTGCAAGGTCTTGTTACTTGAGAGTGAGACAGAATCAAATCACAAAACTGTAAATTGGGAACAACATAAAGGGCCTTTCGGCTATTGTATGCACTCAAAGAATAAAAATGTTAGTTTTAGTCAGCACTAGTCCAACTCTTCTCGTGTTGAGCCTTTTTAGGTCCCTTTTTTAAGCCTCGAACTCGGCGTTGTGTCTTTTGGTTTGTCGGGCTGTAACCGGCGGCGTTTCCGACCCGACTATCCATCCCGCTTGCCTCTCTGTTTACGACTATGCCACTCTTTTCTCTCAGTCATTATACCTATGAACAGTCATTCTGTTGCTTCAACACTCCTCTGTTATTGCATAAGCGCCCGTGATTCTTCATTGAGTAACGCACATTATCTCTTTCACTATTAACTGAATACCTTTACTTGTTTTAGCTTCTGGGTTTTCGTCTTGGCTTTCACGGTATTGATTATCCACATCTTTTTACTGGGTTTGGCTGATGGTAGTGATCGTGTTCTGTTTCTCACTGTTGGATTTTTCGTTTCTTTCTCGTTGTCTTACAATGTGAATCATTGTGATGTTCATTTTCGCATGTGAACCAGATTTCTAGGGTGGGAGTTCTCTGGGTGGTGGGGCCGAGGGGTTTTGGTTACTTGCATGTTATGTGACTTGTTAATGGCGCTTTATCAATGTTTGTAAAGAACGAAACTTTATACAAGTTGGCTCGGAGTTCTAATGGCTCCACCGTAAATTTGGTTAAATGGTGCAAAGTTTTATTTTTGGTTATTGTCTTACTAGTGTTTCGTTCTTCTTTTTGTTTTTTTTATGGACATAGGTTTTTTGCTTAATTAAGTGAACTTTTTTTGCTTTGTTTCACTTGATTGATGATTAATGAGTGATAATGGTGGTTCCTGGTTAATTCTCTCAGTTGTATTCAGTGACCTGTTTCTTGATAATTCGTCCTGATCAATTGAATGAGAATGCTGGTAGATTATGTTGTTTTTCTCTCTGATTCATTGCAAGAATTATTGAGCATTTTACGCCTGGGATTTTTGGCATTCCTTGCAACTTATATATACTGTTTTGATATTTAGTTGTTCTGCTTTAAAGTTAATATGTTGTAGTCCATTGTGTGATAGCGTAATTTTGGAGGGAAAACGTACTCTGTTAGCGGTTGATCAATGATTTTGGATTTTATGTGACCAACTTTGATTCATAATGGAAAGTATCTTTGGTGGTTGGCTTATATTTATTATTTTTAGTCCATATTAGAGGTGACTTTTGGTGGTGGATATTACCATCTATTTTTAGGACATTAACATTCGTTGACAGCTCAAATTTGTAATTTTGAGACAGTTATGTCTGCTGAAATTAGCTATTGATCATTTCCAATCTTATTTATTTGTCAGAGATCATTCAGGTTGTTTGGAATTTACATGCTGTATCTGTGGCCCCTGGTCACTTTATTCGAACAATTTTAGAAGTTAAGTCACAATCATTACTGATTTGAAACGGAAGAAAGTCTGAAAAAGGAAATATTTTGGCAAAGGTTATGGCTCTATGGATTAACATTATAAGAATAGTGGGGACATAGTTTCCATGTACAGTCATCCAACATTTACCTTCGACAATTATGATTATTGTTTGATATATTGGTAATTCTTTCATAAATTTGCTCGAGGCTGGTAAGCTATTTTTTTCCATTGCAAATCTGCGGCAACCTACACTCTCAGATGTGATGATTACTTTCATAATAGAATTTAGAGGCATCACTGTGGTTAAAAAATTCGTGAAGATTAAACCCTTTTTCTCCTATCCATTTGTCGTGATAATTTCATACATGAGTTTGCACAAAAGAAATATTAGAACACAATTTTAGAGACTGTGTTTGAATGGTGTCGTGTTACACTGAAGCAATGTAATGGTTTCACGATGATAGAGGACAATATTTTCACCTCAAGCTTTCTGACGTGATTGGTGGAGCTGCTGGAAACTTGAATCTAAGGCTTATATTTTCTTGTTGGTTTAAGAAACTACTTAAATCTTTTAACTTATATGGTATTTTGCCAATGGTTGTGCATATCTACAAGAATATAGTGATCTTTTCAATCTCTAATAATCTGGTTTTGTACGCAGATTGCTTAGCCACAGTGATAAACCAAAATCAAATTCAATGGATATCGAGTTATTTCAGGAGCAGCAACCGCCATCTGCTGTTCTTATTAGCATAACTTTTGGTATTTCAACTGAGGCAGAAAAGGTGACAAGTTTTCTTAATGAAAAATATACTGGATTGTGTAGAGAATGGAAATGTATTGAATAGCTAATTTGAGATTAGTATCATGCTTGCTGTATGCTAATTCGGCTATGATTTTATTGTGTTTTCTGTCAAGTATGAAGTAAAAGTCAATTCATTTTTACTGCAATCCTTGGAGTTAGGATAATCAGGATTGACGAGGATGGAGTTGAGGGCAGTTTATAGCTTAATTAGATATCAAATAATCTGAAGCTTTATGCCAGTATAGTAGGCAGATTTACTTGCATATGTTTGACTTGGTTCTTGTGGAGACAGATTCCATTCTTTTTGAATTCTGAACATTTATGGTTTACCAAAGTTTTCTTTGAACCTAATGAATCCCATATAATGTTTGAGGGTGAGTTCATGTTTCCAAGTTTACAAGGACATAATGTTATGCTGCTTGATTAACAATTTTTTCATGGGTTGATTGATAACAGGAAAAGATTTCAGTTCTGGCAATCGAAGCAGTGAATGAGGTTACGGATCCTAAGTTGGGACTTCCTAATCCATCTTCTCAGTGCTCCACATGTGGTTCTCATGATGTAAAATTCTGTGAAGGTGTGAAAACTTGACATGGATTAGTTTTAACTAATAGAACCTTCATATCTATTGGAAATACTTCTGACTTTCTATTAATGAATTTTTAGGACATTTTGGGGTGATCAGATTTCCATTCACAATACTGCATCCATATTATCTATCAGAAGTTGTACACATCTTGAATGGAATTTGCCCAGGATGTAAATCTGTCCGAAAAGATTTATTGGCTATGGTCTGTTACCTCACTCTTTTTGAATGTATGCCTTCCTGAATATAGGTGTAATAAATTCCCAGACCATTGAATTCTGTAGATAATTACTGTAAATGTCATCATGACATAGTTATAGGAAACAGTTATGGTGATATCTTAAATATCCAATTCTCGTCTTGTGCAGAATGTATTACAAATGATATATTGGGACTGATTATCTTTCACAACTACACTTCGAAGTTGTGGCAGATTATTAATTTTGCGAGTTTTGTCACATGTTGAGTACACATCTATCACTTAACTTCTTTCCTTATATCAATGTGCTACTAAGAAAGATCTGTTGCAGAGATCATGTTATCATATGTTTAGAAACACTATTGATTCCTTACACGGGCTAATCCTTTTAGTCAAAGTGTTTTCACTACAGTGTGTTCCAGTGGGTTAAATTGTGAATGTTTGGACTTTATATTTGTGTTCCTCAATTTATGAACTTTTAACTTTGGTTGGAACATTGTAACTTCAACTTTACATTTGGAGTCATTGTTTTTTTGATATCATTAAGCTGTTGTTTGATCTCCAAAATAACGACTGATTTATCTTTTTTCCTTGAGCTACTTTTTTTTTTAGTAGGACATATTTTCTCTTTTGATGGCTCTAAATTTACTGCTAATAATTCCTTTTGTCTGCAACAACTTACGATGTTTTTGTTTTCATTTTTGAGCTTTTTGTGCGTTTACTGATCTACAAATTGGCAATATCTTTTTATGTATCTTCGCAAATCTCACTCATTCTCTTTATCTCTTTTTACCTTTCAACTATTAGAGGACAGGTCCAAAATCTAGAAAAAACCCACATAAAGGATGCAAATACTGTGCTGTAAGTTTGCTGAAGCAATTCTTAATCTTTCCTACTCTGGTCTTACTTTTCTGATGATATAAATTTACAATGGTGTATTTTGATATGAACAGGGAGATTCAAAGGATTGGTATCCAACGATAAAATTCAAAATTTCCTCCAATGATATCTTTAGGAAAACTGCCATTGTTGCTGAAATAGGAGAAAATTTGCTCAAACAGTCTTCGAGAAAAGCAACAAAGAGAAAATTGGCTGCTGACTTTTGGGATATTATTCCGAAAGATGAACAGCAAGATGAAAATGACATCAAACCGTACAAAAGAGTTTTATCACATGCTCAGGTACCAGTCAAAGCCTTCTAGCAAGCATATGTAGGCTTGCTCTTTTGCATGCCCACTTTGTAATTATTGTCAACTCAACAAACTAATGTGCTCCTACTGATTTTGAACCTTTTGATCCTTTTAGATTTTACCTTGCCCCCATGTGTTATCAGAGGAGTTTCTTTGATACTAGGACATAGCATGGTGTGAAGAAAATTTGAACGTTGATGTTTCATAATTGCAAACATGTCAAATTGATTCATAAATTATGCCAGTGTTATATGTTCATTGGTTGGACATATTGTCCTATAATTTAACACTGCTCTGTAAATTATGAGTTATGGCACTCTAGCTAACATTGAGATTGCAAATAGTAACTATTCCTTTTTGGTCCTGCAATTTTAATCCTGGTGAAATGCAATTGTCCTTTCTGGGCACAAGCTACTTTTCTGATGATTTATGATAGGTCAAATTTTATTGGGACCTTGTGGTTTTGTGCTTTATAATCCTTTTTAATACTCTTCGACAAATTGGATCTTAATTCTGATCAATTTTGTTAACAGTGCTGATAAGTAGAAGTTAAAATTTTTGGATCAGGATGTTATTTCTTTATAATTGAGAAATTGGAATTGGAAAGCTAGACAATGAAGTTGTGTTTTTTGTAATCTCTTTGAACTTTCTGTTGGAGGTTTGATTTTCAACTTTGAGGTTGGACTTTGGGAAATATCTGGAGATTTTGAAGAATGCCCATGCCTTTATCTGGTATTAGGTATCACCATTATGAATAAAAAGAAAAAAGATTGTTTGTTGACAACTGTGTGCTTCTGGAGTATGCAACTTGCGTGGGCTGCAGTGAGAGAGCAGTTTTACTGCACAAAAGCCTAATATGAAGATCCGACACATCGAAATTAAGGAAGAACTATGTTTCACATACTTCCATATATTACTTTCTTCATATCATTTAAGGATATATCTTTTGCACATTTTTTAATTAGCTTTAAGAGTACGCTAAATTTCTTGAGTAAAAGTTGATTTAAACTCTGTAAATAATTATTTAACATATTGAATTTCATGTTTGCTGGATACTTTCTGGTTTCAGGTCCGCCATTTGCTGAAGGATGTTGATCCAAGTTTCATAGAAAGGTCTGTTTTAAAGAAAGATTCACTATTTCTAAATTGTTTTCCAGTAACACCAAATAGTCATCGTGTGACAGAAGTTACACATGCATTTTCAAATGGGCAGCGATTAATCTTTGTAAGATTTATCCTTTTCTTTTTTCTGTATTTTTTTAGGTTAGCTACTTATCACATGATCTTATGTTATATTCTCATAGTTTGCTGCCACTGAATAGGATGACAGGACAAGAGCTTACAAGAAACTGGTTGATTTCAGAGGGAAGGGAAATGAGTTGAGTTTTCGTGTTATGGACTGCCTAAAAACTTCTAAGGCAAGGCTTGAAACATTTCTATCTGGAAACGATAGTTGTGACATCCTCATAATTCCTTTTTCTATTCTAATTTACAGCTAAAACCAGAAAAACCAGTCAGTGATGATATTATCATTTTTAACCAAAAGCTGGTTAATGATTCTAACTCCAAAACATCTGGTTTGAGATGGATGAAAGATGTTGTTCTTGGCAAACGAAATGATCATTCGTTCCGAATGGTGGTTGTTGGTGATCCTAATCTTCGGCTCAGTGAAATTGGAATACCATGCCATGTTGCAGAAAGGATGCACATTTCAGAACATCTGACAGCTTGGAACTGGGAGAAGTTGAATGCTTGCTGTGAAGTGCGACTTCTTGAGAAGGGTGAGATTCATGTCCGTAGAGAAGGTAGTCTAGTTCGCATTCGCCGTACCAAGGAACTGCAAGTTGGGGACATCATTTATAGAACCCTTAATGATGGAGATACTGTTATGATCAATAGGCCACCATCTATACATCCACACTCCCTCATTGCTCTCTCTGTGAAAATCCTCCCAGTGACATCAGTCCTTGCAATCAATCCACTCTGTTGTCCACCACTTCATGGAGATTTCGATGGTGATTGTCTACATGGTTATGTTCCTCAATCAGTTGAGACTAGAGCTGAGCTTCACGAACTTGTTGCTTTAGAAAAACAGTTAACTAATGCGCAAAGTGGCAGAAATCTTCTGTCTCTTAGCCAAGATAGTTTGGTTGCTGCTCACTTGGTCATGGAACCTGGAGTTTTCCTGACCATATTCCAGATGCAGCAACTGCATATGTTCTCGCCAAATAAATATTTGTCGCCTTCAATTATCAGAAGTCCACGAAATGGTTGTCTCTGGACAGGAAAACAATTGATCAGCCTGCTCCTGCCTGAAAACTTTGACGATGATTTTCCTTCGTATAATGTCAACATTCTCAAAGGGGAGCTTATTTCTTCTGAAGGATCTTTATGGTTACGTGATACTGATGGTAACCTTTTCCAGAGCCTCACCAAGCAATGTCAGAGCCAGGTTCTTGACTTCTTGTATGTTGCTCAGGAAGCTCTTTGTGAGTGGTTGTCAATGAGGGGGTTGAGTGTCTCTCTTTCTGAACTTTACCTCTCTCCAGACACATATTCACGGAAGAACATGATGGATGAAATTTTGTGTGGATTACAAGATGCAGAACACACATGTAATTCTAAACAATTCATGGTGGATTCTTTTCGCGATTTCTTTGCTGGAAATATTGAAGAGGATCCTTGTGCTGTTGCATTTAATTTAGAACACCTGTGTATTGAGAAGCAGAGATCTGCTGCACTTAGTCAAGCTTCTGTTGATGCTTTTAAAGAATTTTTTCGTCACATTCAAAGTTTAGCTTACAAATATACCAGTAAAATCAATTCATTGCTATCCATGATTAAGGCAGGAAGCAAAGGTAATATGCTGAAACTGGTACAGCATAGCATGTGTCTGGGATTGCAACATTCGTTGGTTCCTTTATCATTCCGAATGCCCCATGAGCTATCATGTGCAGCTTGGAATAAGCTAAAAGATGATGATGCTGTTGAATGTGCTAAATGCTACATCCCATATGCTGTGGTTCAAAATTGTTTCTTATCTGGCTTGAATCCTCTTGAGTGTTTTATTCATTCAGTAACAAGCCGAGATAGCTCTTTTAGTGATAATGCTGATCTTCCTGGGACTTTAACTCGAAGGCTTATGTTCTTCATGCGTGATCTGTGTATTGCCTATGATGGAACAGTGAGAAGCAGATATGGGAATCAACTTGTTCAGTTATCTTATGGTGAGAATGTGGTCGTTCATGATCCAAACTTTGTAGGTGGTCATCCTGTGGGCTCATTGGCGGCTTGTTCTATCTCAGAAGCTGCCTACAGTGCTTTAGATCAACCAATAAGTCTGCTAGAAAAATCTCCTTTACTAAACCTTAAGGTTATCTCTCTCTCTCTCTCTCATATATTAAAGCTGTGGAAGCTTCCTTGATTATGCTATGGATGATGTGAAGTAATTTGTTAATAGAAACAGCAAATATATATATAATTTGGCTTGCAATCATAAATGATAACAACTTAACCAAACCTTAAACCCACAATAATTGATGTCTCATTTTGGATCTTATTTTCTCCAGCTTTAGTTGTAGTAAGAAATTTTAATTAACTCTTTCCAAATCTCATATTTAGAGCTATTGCATGGATTTGATTCTATTACCCCTTTTTTTCTGCCTAATGGTGTATCCCAGGCCTCTGTTGAACATTCTTCATTGTTGTAACTTTCATTATCAGATTGCTTGACAAGTTTCATGATGTGGATAAATTGCACAGAATGTACTGGAGTGTGGTCTGAAAAAGAGTAATGCTAACCAAACTGTATCACTGTTTCTATCTGAGAAACTTGGAAGACAGAGGCACGGTTTTGAATATGGAGCCTTAGAAGTTCAGAACCATTTGGAGAAACTAGTATTTTTGGATATTGTTTCAGTTACCAGAATAATGTCAGTGTCTGTAACCTATTTATTTGCTTGTTTGATCTTACTCTATAATTTACTCTTCAACAATGATACTGACTTTATTGTTCTTATACATGATTTTTGTCTTTTTCCGGTTAGTTACTCCCCCCAAACATGTGGGAAGAGATGTTTTAGTCCGTGGGTTTGCCATTTTCATATATTCAAGGTACTGAAGTACAAGTATCCCAATATCCATGTCTGCATGTAATTCAATTTCTGGCACTGATCTGTGAGTTTCAGGAAATCATGACGAAGAGAGGTCTTAGGCCCCAGTCTGTTATTGATGCCCTTTACAAGCATTGCAAATCAAATGCCAAAACCCCAGAGGTCCTAATAACATGCAAGTAAGCTGGCCAAATCAATGTCGGCTTGCATTACAAGGAAATTAGTTACCATCAAAATTTAAAATTACTGGATTGTTTTGGTCACTGCACTTTCTTTACTGCATATTTATTTTGGTTTCCCAAGATTTGAGTTGAATTGAGTTGTTAAACAATCACAAAATCCAAAAGTTTTCATATGGGGTAAGGAAATAGTAGGGTCAATGGCCTTCCAGTTTAGCACTATGAAAATTTTATATCCGAAAATGAAGCAGCAGATCTCTGTTTCCTATATTACAATATTGGGTGCAAATTTGTGCTTGCAACAGTACAAAAATTTTCATTGATTTGCTGACTTCTGTTCATCTATTTTTTTTTTCTTTTTGAAAGATTCTGTTCATCAGTGTTGCTAACACAAGACTCATACCTTGTGTACCTTGGGCTCCATTTCATATAAGTTATCTTTTTCACTTGTGATTTGTTGGGGCATATATCAGTGAGCTTACTTTGCATAGACAATCTCATTAAGTTCTTTCTTCTTATCGTCCTTTATGAATATCTTATTGGAACATCAGGAACTGCTCTGTGGCTGACAGTCACAAGGAAAAAGAAGGAACATTTTGCATAAGTGTGACCATTATTGACAGCTCCAAAGATTCATCCATGCGACTGGAAACTATTAAAGCCTTTATTATTCCTTTCCTTCTTGAAGCTGTTGTTAAAGGTCAGTACTTCACTGGATTTTGCATTTAGCCTACCTTCTATGGGTATTTTATATTTTGTGCATCTCTTCTTCAAGGCTTGTCTATTTGCTTTTGTTCATATCTTATATACAAGGATATGTTGTTGATATTCCCTGAACCTTTTCCCTTTTCATTAGGACTCATTGAGATAAAGAAAGTGGATATCTTATGGAATGATCGACCAAGGATACCAAAACCATGTAATCAACCTCATGGTGAGCTCTACTTGAGGGTTTCAATGTCAGCAATCTCCGGAAAGACAAAGCTGTGGAACTTGCTTGTTAATCACTGTCTCCCTGTAATGGATATGATTGACTGGACACGCAGTCATCCTGATAATATTCATGAATTTTGTTTGGCCTATGGAATAGATGCTGGATGGAAAATTTTCCTTAATGTATGTTGCTTTTGGTAATTCTTGACTGTACTGGCTACATGTGATAGATGCTGATGTATAAAAAACTACTAACATGCATTTTCAATGACAGAATTTAAACTCTGCAATATCTGATGTTGGCAAGACTGTCCTTCCTGAGCACTTGACACTTGTTGCTAGTTCTCTATCAGTGACTGGAGAGTTTGTTGGTCTAAATGCAAAAGGCTTGAAACGACAAAGAGAAGAAACATCTGTCTTGTCACCCTTTTCACAAGCTTGCTTTTCTGTCAGTTCTTGCTGCACTTTTTTCTTTGGAACATTCAATAACATCTAACTTAATGTAAATGTAGTTAATATATGTTTGTACGACATTTGTTTGCAGAGTCCTGGTGATTGTTTCATTAAAGCTGCTAAGGCAGGAATCAAGGATGATATGCAAGGAAGCTTGGACGCGTTAGCATGGGGACTGGTTCCTCCAATTGGGACTGGACAATTTGATATTGTATATTCTCTGAAGGTATATCTGCAATTTGATTCTACTAAGTTTTAACTAATACTACCTTGCTAAATTCCAGAATATAATTGAAGAGGCTACTGATTCCTCTACGAATGTTATTGCAAAGATTCTATACGAATTTAAGGCTACCTCTGGTAGTTCCTTGTTTGGTTTTTAATAACTTCAAATCGGAAACATGAAATACTTCCATGATACATGTATCTTAAAACTTCAATCAACTAGGAATATCAATATCTTTTCATTAACCAAGTCCAACGGAATTCTCAAGACTGATAAATTCTCGCTTTTTACTAGTCTTTTCTTTAAATTATCTAATCATTTTGCTTACCAGAGTTGTGAGCTTTCAGAGCCTGTCAATGTCTATGACTTCCTGGGTACCCAAATCAGTTCGAATAAGCTGGATGATGAGTTTGAAATACCTCATGCTCGGAGCTATAAATCTGACAAACATGGGGCTCAGTTTGCACTCAAGTTTCGAGGTTATGACCCTAAATGGTTTAAAAAAGCAGAAAGTATATCAAGGTCACTCTTAAGGAAATTTTTTACGTACGATGATATCTTTAAGCTCTCGCGCTTAGTGCGAAACATCTTGAATAAGTAAGTAAATTCGTCTGCTTTCATCCTTGATGCATTTTCAGATGTGTCATTGGGATATCTGCTGGTCCGTTTTTATAGCTTTAGCTATGTATCCATGTCATGTTGCTCGCACAGTTTTTACTGCATATTTCAGGAAGGTGCTGTTTACACAAGAATAATTTCCTTTGTCAATATCACAGCTAATATATTTGTGGAAAGGAATGAAATTAAATTTCTTATAGAAGCATAAAGTTTGTACATATTTAAGTGTGAAAGTTGTTGTAATAAGTGGATGGCACAGCAATTAAATGCTCAAAAAGTTTATGAGAATGCTTATCAACTCTTTCAGCCACATAAGTAAGTGCTTCAGGAATGTATGCATTGAAGTTATAGTACCATTGTACTGTGTTTCGGCTTTTTGGGTTTGTTCTTATGTGCATTGCTAGAATAGTAATAATGCTTCCATGCATCTTGTTTTCATGGTAATTTTTCTGAAATTGTAGCGCCTTTTGTCTTTTTTTGAAAGTACAATTTATGGGATTCTTCACGTAACCTTCTGTTGTTCTGGATGCAGGTATCCGTTGGACCGCCAATTAAATGAAACAGACAAGTCCATATTGATGAGGGTCTTATATTTCCATCCTCGAAAAGATGAGAAGATTGGACCTGGGGCCCAGCACATCAAGGTTAATCATTAAATAATGTTGCTTCACCTTCAGTACTTTAACAGGATTCTCCAATCTATCTGTTGCTTATTTGATGGCTTGGCATTTATGTAACTTACCCTGTGGCTTTCTCCCCTCTGTTATCAGGTCGTAAAACACCCAGTACACCAAGATTCACGTTGCTTCTCTCTGGTTAGAACAGACGGGACAGTCGAAGACTTCTCGTATCACAAATGTGTCCATGGGGCCCTTGAGATCATTGCTCCTTACAAGGCAAAAGTATATCATGACAAGTATTTTAAACATCGTTATCTGGGACATGCTTGAGGACAGAATCAGACATGTACAGTACTTGAGACCCGGAAATGGGTCTTCTCACTTGACATCCAGAGCATTAATCAATGATGCATTTGTGGACTGACTGATTCTAGTTTCTGACGCCTCTTTTAGGACGAAGATGATGAAAGAGGCTAAACTAATTAGGTTAGAAGTGAGCTAGATACTAATACAATCCTCCTTTTGTGAATAACCGCCTTCTGTATTGACCCATACATGCAGGATTATTGATTTCCAAAGCTTCTTTTTGCTCCTTCTACTCTAACTTCATTTGCCTTGCATCAAATCGGGCAAAGAAGATACAGTGGAAGCAGCAAAGAAAAGCTTTTGTGGAGCCATTCATCTTGGTGTATGTATTCGTAAAAGTACTTAATATGAAAAGGACAGTTACCTGCATTTCTTATTGTTACTTGTGAATTTCATTCTCGGCAAATGCCAATACCTTCTTTATACCGAAAAGAGTAAGAAGTAACAATCTTAATGTTTCATAGCATATCTGAGTTGCTTGGTGGAGGATTTTATTTGTACGTTTACACTTTCCAGTACAAAATAAAAGAAGCAGCAGAATGGGGGTATCAAGTATTTAGTCTTTTGTTCATTATAATTGTATGTCTTCATAACATTCTTCAACTTCAAGCAAGCAGCTGTGAATATCCTTCGTACCCAACCGCTGATCGTATCCAGCTACTGCTTTATACAGAAAACTACTGTTATTGTAATTAAGCCACATAGCTTTTTCCATGGCGGCTTGTTCTCACTCGGTTTGCGCTTCTCCGTGCACATTCTAGTCATTTTCAAGAGTTACATACCCAATACTTGGTTAGTTTAACCAAGCCTGCAAAGGGTGAGGTGTAAAGGGTTGGCAATGGAATTCGGCCTGACGGGTTTAATTTAAGTAAATTGAGTTTTAAGTTAAAATTGATTTTTTTACAAATTTTTAAAATTCGAATCGAAACCGAAATCGAATTTCATAGCTTGACTTGACTTAAACTTCAACATTCATATTAGATTAACCCTATACAAGTAGGTTCTACTTGATTCGCTTCTTCTGTTCTCTCAATTTTAAGTTGCCGCTCGCCAAACCTCTCATCATCGATCACTGTTGGTCCTCTATAGAGAGTTCAAAAATTTCAACGTCAAATTACGGGAGTGCTCAAGGAATTTTCTTCTCCTCGTCTTGAAGTGAAAAGTAAGCTTCCAATCCACAGGTTCTAACTTCCAAAAGCCAAGTTTTTAGTTATAATACTTAGTTTGTAAGTTAGTAGGTGAAGTGAATTAGTTTCAAAGACCGAATTTCTTTTGTTCCTCTTTAATTTTTCTTCTCTCAAATCTGTATTATTCTAGATTTAGCGTCAGTAAAGAGGAGTAGATGGGTTAGGTCAGATCAAAGGACTACTCGAAATCTAATTGAGCTCTAAATAAGACAGCATTAGCTATACCTAATTGAACTTTAAATTGGACTTCAGTCGTCTTTAAAGTAGTTTGGATTGCATCCAGGCAACCTCAAACCTATCCTATCTTGATCCATTTCTATTGTAGGGTATTCCTTTTGTTTATAACTTTCAATGAATTCTTTTTTAATTGATAGAATTCTCAGGCGAGAATAAGCCCAAGACGTTTTGCATGAACTGAACTGATATTTGATTTGATTCCTTCTTCTACTGGAATTTAAATACACGTAAATAACAACCACTTCCTATTAAATAGCAGCAACTACTTGAAACTAGAACTCACAATCACAATCACAATCATGGCAAACAATATCAAAACAGAAATTGACTTATCTACTTAATTACTTAAAACGCAACCCCTATCCCTCCAATTTCCGCTTAAAAATGTCAAGGCTTACATTTGTCAAGGCTTCTCAAAAAGCATTTAATGCTTATCAAAAGTTTTTCCATTCATTTAATGCTTACAGTAGAATGTCAAGGCTTTCCTAAAGCATTTAATGCTTCTAAAAAACTTTTCCAATCCTTTTAAATAAATACACAGATAATGTTTCAGTTTAAATAAAGCACTTAATGCTTCTCCACAGATTTTTCATTCATGCTTTTAAATAACTAGGCTATACTGACCGTCGGTTTACCTTCCAAGCTTTAACCATCCATTTTGACAGACTTGAGTTCAACGTTCTCCAGGCGTCCATTAACCCAAACTCGACGAGGAGCTTCCCACCACTGACTCCACAAGTACTTACCATCCTCTTAGTGTACGCAGACACATGGAGCATGACGAGCTTGCTGGAGAGATGACGTAGGACGGTGGTGTCGAGGTGGAAACTAGCGGCGGAAGTTGCAGAGTCCAGGTGATAGATATTTATATTCAGGTATAGATAGTTATTCTTTTAAGTATGAGAAGATAATTTTTGAATTGAAAATTGTAATTATATGCATCAATTATATGAAGCATAAAAATTGGTTTGCACAAGCATGCATATATATGAAGCTTAAAAATTTAAAAATTTCCACTTATATTTTACCCAAAAATGTGAGGTCAATAGGTTAAAACAATTTCCTTCAAAAGTTGTGCAAAATTGGCGGCATAGGGGAATGCAATATAGGTCCCCTTTTGCCTTATAATCTATCGACTGTAGGTGTAAGTATGTTTTTTGAAAAGTTAAAAAGGTATTAGATTGAAAATGAAGAAATAACACCTCAATAAGCAAAACGACTCCAAAATGAAAGGAAAAGACAGAGTGCGTAAAACTACGCAGATGTTACTTAGGGCAAATAACGATCTCCTCTTTTAGCCAGCGCTCCAGAACATTCCGAATTAGGTCAAGTATCGATTCGGTCTCCCTCTCTGCCTCAGGTGATGACGAAAGGTAGGGATTTCACGCTTCCACGTATAACGTCTTCTTCCGCTTTGTCAACTGCTCTCTTACTTTCGATTCCTCTGATTCCTTCTCTCCATTGGATTGTGTCTGATCTGGTTGTGAGTTGATGTCAAGGGCCACCTTCGATCTTTCGAAGATGGAGGATGTCAGCATCTCTAGGTAAGAGATCTCTTTTCTCCATGTTGTTGATTTAAATTGATTGCTGATTGTTGAGTACTGATTGTTGGTTGCTATTCATCTCTCCTTAGCTATGCTTTTGGAACGAAACCTCGAGTCTTCTGTCTTCGTTGTTTTAGCCCAGTCTCTCCAGTTAGCAGGTACTCGTTTCTGTCTCTAATGCTCCAGTACACTATTTAATAGTTAATTCTCCAAGAACGTGCTAGATTAGGGCTTAAATCTGCTGACTGAGTAGAGTAGAGAATTTTGTCTCTGATCCCACCGATAAGAGATTTAAGAACCTGTTCCTTTGAGCATTTCTTCTATTGAAATCTTCTATTATTTCTTTCTCACCATATCTCCTTCATGGAGGAGGCGAGAGAGATGACATATGTATGTTTAGTAAGTGTTGGCATATGGGTCAGCTTCAGTAGCCATTCAATGGCTTCTGTAAAAGTTGTACCTGCATTAGAGATTAGATTTAGTGCCTGTATCTCTTTCCAGATGAATTGTGAGAAAGGGCATTTGAGGAACAGGTGCTCCCTTCTTTCTGTTTCTCTCTCGCATAGGGGACAATCTGCGTTGATGTTCATGTATGGTAGTCTGTCTGCAGTGGTTAATCTATTAAGTACTATAAGCCATAGAAGGATTGAGTAACTCTGCATTAATGACCTATGCCAGACTGTCGGGAACTAGGTTTGGACTGGATTGTTGCGATTATGCCAATTCTTGAATTTAGCAGTGTTAAACCTATTAGGAGGAAGATTGAGACAATGAAAGGTGTCGTCCCTCTCTAGGTTAGGAAGATAGTTAGGTATCAAGTGTTCTAACTCAGGAGGAAAATTCCACTATCCCTTTAGTATCTTAGAATTGACCTTTGCATTGATGGGAACTTCAGACCATATTTGGAGTGCCTAAGGTTGTCGAATTAGGGGGCTTTGTTGACTCCAGTTGTCAAACCACAAATAAGCTTTGTCTCCATTCCCAATCTTACATGAGACTATAGGTTCCAGTACTGGTCTAAGTTTCAGTAGTTGAGCCAAGGGCCATAAGAATGAAGGCCTAATAGGTATCGACAATATACTTGATCTTTTCAAGATATAGCTGTGCAGCCATCGGATCCAAAGAGAATTCTTATTTGTGAGAATATGCCATAGATTCTTGGTCAATTCTGCTTTATTGAAAGAGGCAATAGATATTAATCCTTTTGCTTTTGCAAACTTCTGACCATTTAACCTTGACAAAATGGCTTTCTGTTTTTAAGTTTCCCCGTAGAAATCTTCGGAATAGTCTCTCCATAGTTTTGATGACTCCTTTTGCTAATGAAATGTTAAAGGACCAATATACATGAAGGGAGTTCAGCACAGCTTTGATGAGCTAAAGCCTCCCTTCAAAAGATAATACTCTATTAGTCCACATTCCCAATTTCTTCTGGATCTTATCAAACAAGGGCTGGCATTCTAAATATTGTATCCTTTTTGTGGTAATAGGGAGTCCCAAATAAGTTAGAGGGGCTGATTTTTTGCTCATTCTAGTAATTTGGGAGATTCTTTTCTCCATCATATTTGCCCCTGTAGCTAGTATGTAATGACTCTTAGCAACATTAATCTCCAACCCTGAAAGAATCCTGAATTCAGATAGAGTTGACATCAGTAGCTCAATAGATCCCTCGTGTGCCTTAGAGAAAAGAAGTAGGTCATCTGCAAAGCATAAATTAATCAGCCCTATCTCCTTACATTTGTTATGGAATTTGAACAGATGGCTTTCCCCCACCTTCTTTTGAAATAGTTGAGTAAGCACTTCCATACAGATTATAAAGAGATAAGGAGAAATAGGGTCACCTTACCTTAAGCCTCTAACACTTCTAAAAGAATATGTTGGAACACCATTAACCAATATGGAGTAAGTAGGAGTAGTTATGCATTCCTCAATCCAATTAACAAAAACATCAGGGAACCCTAAGATTCTTAGAGTCCTTAATATAAAGTCCCACTCAACATGATAAAAAACTTTCCTAAAATCCACTTTTATGACACAATTAAATGGACTGTTCCTCCTTTGGTATCCTTTCATTAATTCTTGTACCAGAGCAAAATTGTCACCAATGCTTATGCCTTGGAGAAAGGCACTCTGATTATCAGAAATCAGAAAGTCCAGAACCAGTTTCAGCCTGTTTGCTAAAATTTTTGAGATGATTTTGTAGAGAAAATTTGCACAAACAATAGGCCTATAGTCATCTAAGGTAGAGGAACAAGAGGTTTTAGGAATTAGACAAACATGTGTTTTGTTGATCTCCTTTAGCAGAACCCCATTAGTGAAGAATTCCCTTACTGCTTGCTTCACCATAAGCCAGTGTCTTGTCATGTCTTTTGGAAAAAATGACCATTAAACCCATCCGGACCTGGGGACTTGTTCAAGTGCATCTGAAAAACCACTTCTTCAATTTCTTTGTCTTCCGTTGGTTTGATGAGGTGAACAGCTTGTTCCCTGGAGAGTTTTGTTGGACCCCGATTCTTTTCTTACTAACAAGATTGTGCTAAATTCTTTTTGAGGTTTATTTTGATTAACTTGTTGTGATTAGGTATTAATTATAATGTCTTTGGGGGTAGAAATTTTTTTTTAGGATTGATGGATTAAAAAGGAGA
>JAOTAY010000189.1:11519345-11531556 GCA_025629805.1 Erythroxylum baracoense
TCATGTTTTGGGACTCATTTTGTTTGTAAGATTCCTATTTTATCATAATCTTATTTTATGACATGCAATATGTAGATTTTGTACTTGTGTTTGCCTTTCAATTCTGTAGTTAAAATTCATTATTTACTTTGTAACAACCTGTGCAAAGCACGGGGTTCAGAACTAGTTCTAAACTAAAGAACAAGAATAATACTGATATGACTTGCACGACTCAGTACTAAATATTTTCTATTTTTAGTGGGTACTCGTGTAGATCTTTTTGGATTATCATTTCCCTCCCCTTCCAGTCGAACCTTATCCTTAGTTCAGATTAATAAATTGGTCCAATAACTAGTCGATGTTTTCCCAAGTAGCATCTTCAATTGACAGATGCTTTCATTTCACAAGATTTTCTTCAAGTCGTGACCCCTTTTTTAGCCATTTGGTATCTAAAATACTCTTAGGTTCCATAATAATTTCACCGTCAACAACAAGTGGAATTATAGAGCTAGCAGGGACGACATCACCAATCTTCTTTTTTAGTAATGAAACATGAAATACAAGGTGAATACGAGACCCTTCTGGAAGCTTTAGTTTATACCACCTTGCCAACTCTTTGTTCAATATGAAAAGGACCATAAAAACAGCTTGCCAATTTCTAACATGCTCGATGAAATAGAGAATGCTGGCAGTATGGCTAAAATTTAAAGAGAACCAATCTTGTTTTTGGAATTCAATATCTCGTCTCTCAGCATTGGCCATTTGTTGCATTCGATTATTGGCAGCACTAAGATTGGTTTTAAGCTGCCGCAAAATTTCATCTCTGGATATAAGTTGTTGGTCCACTTGATAAATGGACGACTCTCCCATTGAATAACGAGGAATAGTAGGAAGCAAACGCCCATACAATGCTTGAAAAGGTGTCATATGGTAAGTAGTGTTGTACCAAAACTCAGCCCATGAAAGGAAATTGGTCCATTTTCGAGGTTGTTGATGAGTAAAGCATCGAAGATACTGTTCAAGGAAACAATGGACAACTTCAAACTGGTCGTTAGTTTATGGGTGATATGTTGAACTCATCTTTAATTTAGTGCTAGATCAATTGAAAATTTCACCCTAAAAATGACTTATGAATAATGGATCCCGATCACTGAGAATAGTCTTTGGCATACCATGGAGCTTAACAACAGCATCCACAAATTTTTCATCCCCCATCTTTGAAGTAAATGGATGAGTAAGTGTAAAAAATGAGCTAACTTACTAAGGCGTTCCATTACCACAAGAATTGTGTTCTTGCCATTAGATTGGGGCAACCCTTCAATAAAATCCACTATGATATCCTCCCATAACTAACATGCAATTGGCAAATGTTGCAAGAGACCAACTGGTGAAAGTGTTGGAGATTTAGCTCGTTGGCATATGACGCAAGAAGAAACATATTCTTGTATAATTTGACGCATTGATGACAAATAAAATTGTTGTGCTAGTCGCTTGTACATTCTCTACACACCTGAATGTCCACCAATTTGCGAGTCATGGAATTCTCGCAAGAGTGGCTGAATAATAGGGGAGTTAGAAGGCACCACCACTCTGTTTTTATAATATATCAGCCCATCACGTGAAGTATATGGAGCAGTTGCCATCTTGCTAATTTTTGTCATATATGGATAGTTAAGTGCTACTACTTTAATTTCTTCCTAAAGTGAAGATTATGTACACGACATGGTAGTGAGTTGTGGGCTACTACTCACATGAGAAAGTGCATCTGCAGCTGAATTCTCCTTCCCTGATTTGTAGAGTATTCTATAGTCATACCCCAGTAACTTAGACACTCATTTTTGTTGTTCTGAAGTGACGATGCATTGCTCTAAAAGATAATTGAGACTGCATTGGTCTGTTTGAATGAAGAATTTTCTACCCATCAAGTATGGTTGCTAAATTTGTACTGCGTTGACAATGACAAGCATTTCTCTAATGTAGGTTGACCATGATCTCTTAGATGGACCCAAAGCATAGCTCATGAATGCTACAGGCCTGCCTTGTTGAATCAACACCACACTGATAGGTGTAGATTGCATTGTGTTTTTAAGGGTAGTTTAGTGTGTGTCTAGTTGTTAATTTGATTGTTTAGTACCTGGTTAGGTTAAAATTATGTTAGTTAGTAAATATTTGTGTTTTAAATATTTTGTGGGTTGGAACATGATGTTGAGCTTCAATTTTATATTTATGAGGTGCTTTGACATGTTTATTAGTGTTTCAGGACAATTAGAAGAGATTCAGAGAAGACCCGGGAAATAACTCAGGGCCATGATCGTGGCAAAGACAGAAGCAAGAGTAAGGACTCATGATCGTGGGGAATATGCCACGATCATGACAGAAGCTGGTACAAGGAGCCACAATTGTGGCATTATAGGTCACGATCATAACAGAAGCAAAAAACTCCCAGCTACGATCGTGCCACAATCGTGGCCTGCACAATATATACGCAGATAACAATCTCAACTTGAGTTTTTAAGGAATTTTTTGGACCTTTCAAATCCGAAAAAGATCTTAAGGTTGCCCTAATTGGAAATACTATAAAGACTTAATGATGTAAACCTAGGGGAGCTTTTACATTCTGCCACTTTTGGAAAGTTCAAGAGAGAGGGAAATGAGAGAGAGAAGAAGAAGAAGAAAAAGAGGAGGAAGAAGAAGAAGAAGTGGGTCCCGACGCTGTTATTTCCCAGATTAGGTGGTCTCCCGACATTGCTACTTTCCTGGATTGTCTGATCCAAGTTCTATTTCCTTTCCATTTCATTTTTGTGCATTTAATTTATAAAATTGAAATGGATTGTATGATAATAGATTTTAGATTGTTGACGATATTCTAACTCTTCCTTCAGGATTTTTCTTTGATTTAATGTCAATATAGTCGAGTTTGTGTTTTATTGATTAGGTGTTGTGATTAAATTCAATTTTTTCATATTTTGGTAACAAACCGAGAGGGTGAGCCAGATAAAAATGACTGGATTGGGTTAACGAGAGTTAGGCGATCCAATAGATCATGTAGATAATCATATCGATTTTTGTATGGAGAGAGATCCTATGTGAGACCCAATAGTTTAGTAGAGAGCTTCTGATCTAATTTAAATTATAGGTCGTTTGTTAATTGAAAGATTGCAAATTTCATAATTTAATTAGGGTTAATGATTTAGGACGCGAGATTATAACTTGAGAGATATTAATTCCCCCTAAGATAGTCTAGAACTGACATCCCGATAACACATAATTGGCTAGGTTGGCATTAATAATAGGTAGAATCCCCTCTCTCATAACTTGGTAATTTCTTTTGATTAATTTCCATTGTGACCCTTTGTGTTGCTCAATTAAATTCTTGTTTTGTGTTAATTTCTTGAGTTGAACTCCTGCAATCAAATTCCCGTGTTTATATTCTTGTTTGATTTTTAATTTCATTTTATTAATTTCTGAGCCTTAGATAACCTAGGATTAGATTAGTTTACCCTCCTCGTAGGATTGACCCTTCAAATACTACAACTTACGACCCCTACACTTACGGTAATTGGGGGATATAAATTGTAAGATTTGACACCTCGATCAAGTTTTTGGTGCTGTTACCAAGGAGGCGTAGGATTAGTTTAGTTCTTTTTAGTCTAAGGCAATTTTAGTTATTTTAGTTTAAGACTTTTTCCCTTCTTGTGTCTGTGTACTTGCATAAACACAAGAGCCGCAAGAAGTACAAATAGGATAATTGAAGATTTGACACTTTATATTACTCTATTAGAACGAGCTATTCGAAGAGCCAAACACCAAAAAGAAGCAGTTGAGGAACCAATGGCGGAAGAATATAATCAAGAGTTCGATCAAGTAGTGAACCAAGGGCATCAACCTAAAACTCTCATGGACTTTATGAGGTCGGGCTTCAACGCAGCAAGTCAAGGTGTGGCTAGGCCACCGATCCAAGCCACCTCTTTCGAAATCAAACTAGCCTTTCTAAACATGCTATAGAAGAATGTGCAATTTTATGGATTAACAAATGAAGACCCCAATGCACATATCGTAAACTTCTGCAAAATATATGATACCATCCAATATCATCTGATTTGGAAGATGCAATGAGAATGAGACTCTTCCCTTTTACTTTAAGGGATACAACGAAAACTTGATACCTCTCTCTTAGCCCATCCAATGTTACCATGTAGGACCAATTAGTACGTGCCTTTCTGAATAAATACTTCCCCCTCACTAAGACTACAAAGATCATTAAGGAAATCACTAACTTTCAATAAGGTTATAGGGAGTCAAGTTACGAAGCGTGGGAAAGATATAAAGACTGGTAAAGGAAATGCCCACATTATAACCTACCTAAGGAGTTCCTTTCGCAAACGTTCTATAATAGAGTATCACCACCCACGAGAGGCACAATTGATGTGGCCTCAGGAGGATCGCTAAAGAGAAAGACTGTTGATGAAGCAAAAAAGCTTTTAGAAAAGATGGCCAGTAACAGTTGTCTGTGGTCGAATGAAAGAAGTAGACGACTTGCAACTTTTCGAGAGCATAAAAGAGTTATAGCTGTCGACCAAATGACTAGAATGCAAATGAAAATTGACTGCTTGACATGACAACTAAATAACATGAAAGCATCGTCTTCCATTCCCCTGAAGGCCATTCAACAAAGATGTGAGTTATGAGACCAAGATAATTATAATACTATTGACTATTTCCTAATGCAAAAGGTGAAGCAAAGTAAGTGAACTCCATAGAAGCACAATATGGTTAAGGAAGGGATACAACCCCTACTCCAACATGTACAACCCTTGGTGGAAAAATCACCCAAACTTTTTATAGTTTAAAAATACAGGAGGCCAGTTCAGACCATAAAGACCAGAGAAACCAAACTCTATGGCCGTCAAACTAGATAAAATCTTAGACAAGATTGGAGGAATGGAGGAGGTCCATAAGAGGCTCAAAGGTAAAATCGAGCAAATAACAAAGAACCACGCCTCCTCAATTCATAATTTGGAAGTCTAAGTAGGTCAACTGGCAGAAGCATTATTGAACAGAAATACGGGAACACTCCTAAGTAACACGAAGTCTAACCCAAAGGAACGAATCATAGTTATTACCCACGCCACCGAGGAGGAACCGAGCCAAACTAAAGACAATAGAGGAAAGGAAAAGGAAAGGGCTGATCATAATTTTCTTCAAAGTGAACATGAAGGACAAACAATCAAGGAGCATCGACCTAGAAACCCCCACCCCATTTTAGAACAACTAAAGCCAAATCCATGCAAGAACAAAGGGAAGGCAGAAATGCAAGAGGATAAGGAATGCTCTCTACTGACAAAGTATAATTTGCTTGAGATCAAAAAGTACCAACCCCTAATTCCATTTCCGATCAAAGCAATGAGAAAATCTAAGGAATCTGAGCTTAATGAAGTTGTAGACATGATCAAGCAATTGGAAGTACGACTCACACTGATGGAATCGATAAGAGGGAAAGTGGAAAAAGATTTGGAGGAGGAAAGGAAATTGACACTCCCACCAAAGAAGGAGTGCCCAGGGCGTTTTTATATCCCCTACATTAGTGAGGGTGTCAAAATAGATAGAGCATTTACTAATTTGGGAGCCAGCATAAACATGATGCCATATGCCTTATTTCGAAAATTAGGAGTCAGAGAGATAGTCTCTAATAAGATACTGGTAAAAACAGTAGACAGATTAGTTCATTGTTTGAAAAGTATCGTTCAAGATGTGCACGTTCAAGTTAAAAAGTTTACCTTGCCAACGGACTTCTTCATTTTGGATATAGAAGAAGACGTGGAAACCTTAATTATCCTCGAGCGGCCATTTTTGGCCGCTGCTTGATCAATTATTAATGTAGATGGGGGCGAAGTGATTATAAGGGTAGGAGAGGAACAGGTGTTTTTCATCGTAACCAAGAATGAAAAAAATCCTATCTAACCTATGGCCATCATGAAGAGGATGGAATTTGGTGGAGAAACAGAGAAGAATGATGAACGAAAGTGTTCACTGGGAAAGAAAAATTCTCGTAGGAGAAGGCGAAGAAAGGATCGGAAGAAGGAAGGCGGTGGCCTAAACAACCAGGTGGCGCATTTATATTTTATGAGCTACCTAGTTGAGCTACCATTGAAGGATTCTCTTAAGCAACCATGAGAGGAGAACAATATACATCGAGCTACTGATGTTAAAAAAGCGCTGTATAGGAGGCAACCCATGGTTTTTAATTGCTTTTTGTTTCCCTTTAGTTTTAGATAGTTTAGAATTCCCTGGTTTGTGTGTTTTTTTTCCAAATAAATGTCATGGAAGAGTAGATGATAAATGTTGACTTAGGATTGTTAGGGAAGAAGAGCACAATGAGGTGATAAGTGCAAATAAGAAGTTAACGAAAGGATCTTGGAGGTGAAGTGAGGAAAAGAAAAAAATACAGCAAAGTGTAGGAAAATTCTCCTGCCAGGATAATGGCCGCTAGGCACGATCATCGCATTCATCTGTTTAAGGCATCAACATCACGCAATTTTCAGCTGGATTTTTTTACAATTTTACCCTTCCCTCACCTATATATTAATATCCAACCTCATTCTTTTAAGCATTTTCATTTTCACTTTATCTCTCTAAACCTAAGACCTCTAAACGCTCTCCCTTTTCTTTACCGATCGTCAACTCTTTCATTCTCTCAAACTTTCACTAACTCTCAATCTCGATGCTGCGCATCAAGCAGATAGTTAAGCACACCCAATCTCGAGGCAAAATCTAAGTATCAGGCTATAGCCGAAGGAACAGGGCAGCAAATTTTAGAGCATCCTTGAATAGAGGAAGGTATTCAATTTCACTCCCTTAGCCTTAAGCAAATATGGTTCCTAAATACTTTGATTTTGACACATTAGATAGCACAAGATTGAGAGACAAGGTTGAGAATCTAGTAGAAAGAATTCAGTGAGGTAAGTTTATACATTTTCAATATCTTATTTACCAAGAACTAACCTAAGAATCCTTTACTTCTCTTCAATATGAACCGAGTAGCTCATAGGACTCGAGGTTTAGGTTATGGGGTTAACCTTACGAACTTGATTATGACACTTTATATAAAATTTGAAGTTTCCCTGAGTCATTCATAGTGGATCAACACGATGATTTCTATGCTACCCACTATTGGAACGAATTAACTGGGATGGAGCAATTCGATGCCAAAATGCCCATAATAACATAATCATAAGTCATGAACATTTGTTGCTGCATAAATTCATGTGTCAAATGGTATTTGACAAAATCGAAAGTAACAAATGTTCAACAAGGGATCTTTTTATGTTGTGGTGCAAAGATCACAATATCCCAGTATACACCTCTACGAACATTTTTAATTCAATTGTTGCTACTCTACATAAGAGAAACAATAATTTAGGTGTGGGTTACTTTGTGTTAGCCATTGTTAAGTATTATGGTTTTAATTGCAACGGACTCACTGTCGATTGTCCCGAGTTCATGAACCTTCATCACCTATCGCGAGTTGAAATTTTGAAGTCCCACAATGTGGAACTTCGAGATATCAGTGCCAAATCCCATGTAAAGACTAGGGCAGGGCAGACAAGTTCAAGTTCAGTGCCTCAGCAACAAGAAGAAGACTTAACCAACGAGGAGTCTAGAGAGAAGAGGAAGAAGAACCTAGTTAGAAAAAGGTGCTTGCTGCAATCTCCGAAAATGTCAAAACAATCACAAACACACTTGCAGAAAACTCTAGGATGATGAAGGAGATGGCCCACACACAACGACGCCAGAGCCAAGATATACGCCATCTTTATCGATACTTTGAGGCTCAAGGCGTTCAACTACTACCTCCGACACCATCCCTGCCTCAATCACCCTGATGAATTTATGTTCTAACCCTTTTCTTTTCATTTTTGTTAGTATTTTCTTCCTATGTTCTTTATGTTATTTTATTCCCCTCTGGTGTGTTTGTGTACCCTTCTCATATTGAGGACAATGTGTTGTTCAAGTGTGGGTATTTTTTACTTTGAGTGTGAATTTTACATTGTGTATGCTAGTTTGTTTAGGTTTGCATGTGTGAATTGTGTGAATGTGGCAATGGCTAGGATTTAACGGGATTAATCCTGTAGTGAACATAGTCTTTTAGGTTGCTAAGACCTATTAGCTCGTGACATTAGTGACCTAAGTTACTTAGGGCTAAATATGCTAGTTAATTAGGATACGATGTTAGTCTATTTACCCTAGGAAGTTGCCATATTCATTTATAATTTCAGGCCAATCAAATAATTGGCATTACTATTATATTTTCATGAGAATAATTAGCAAAAGCAATAAGGTAGGCAAAATAAAAAATTTCAATGAAACAACTATTCCGCTAGCCTTTAGGTTATGAATAGATCTAGTAGCTAGTTGAGAATGTGATGTAACTGAGTAACCAGATCTATACGCATCACAAATATGTGCCTTCGTGTCAAAAGGCTATAGTAACATTCCAACCAAGCTGCTTAATAATAAAATGACCTAGTTGAGTAACCAGATCGACATTAATCACAAATGTTTGCCTCCACGTAAAAAGACTAAGTTCATGTCCTTAAAAATCAACAAAAAGAATGTTTTCAATTAAAAACCTACCAAACTTGTCAGTAGCTTGATTTTTCATAAAAACATACTTAGGAATAACTACAATTTTGATTTGAACAAATAATTATCAATGTGTGGGTGCAAGTGGTAGGGGTGAATAGACTTAACATTAAAATTTTGATTAGTTTGTATATTTAGTCCAAGGTATTTAGACACAAATTTCATAAGTTAATAAGCTAAAACAATTTGAGGGATTGTGTTCGAAGTTAAATTTATTCCGTTAAGTTTAATACCATTGCCTTATTATCAGATTTGCATGTTTTGTCTTTTGGTTATTGATGTTTGTTTGTTTGTTTTTATTTACTTGAGGATAAGCAAACGGTTAAATGTGGGGATGTTGATAAGTATAGATTGCATCGAGTTTTGTGGGTAGTTTAGTGAGTGTTTAGATGTTAATTTGATTGTTTAGTGCATGTTTAGGTTAGAATTGTGTTAGTTGCTAAATATTTGTGTTTTTGTGGGTTGGAACATAAAGTTGAGCTTCAATTTTATATTAATAAGGTGCCTTGACATGTTTTTTAGTGTTTCAGGGCAACTGGAGGAGATTCGAAGAAGTCACGGGAAATAACCCATGGTCGCGATTGTGATTGTGATAGAAGCAAAGAGCAAAGAGCCACGATGGTAGGAAATATGCCACAACCGTGATAGTAGTTGGTGCAGGGAGCCACAATCGTGGAATTATGGGCCATGAACATGACAAAAGCAAAAAGCTCTTAGCCACGATCGTGCCACTAAGGCCATGATCATGGCTTGCGCAACTTATACACTGACAGTAGTCTTGAATTGAGTTTTTAGAGATTTTTCAGACCTTTCGAACCCCAAAAAGACCCTAGAGTTGCCATAATTGGAAATATTATATAAGACTTAATGATGTAACCCTCGGGGATCTTCTACATTTTGTCACTTTTGGAAAGTTCAAAAGAGAGAGAAAAGAGAGAGAGAGAAAAAGAAGAGGAAGAAGAAGAGAAGCAGGTTCTGATGTTGTTGCTTCCCATATTAGGGGGTCTCCCGACACTGCTGCCTTCTTGGATTGTTTGATCTAAGTTCTATTTCCTTTCCATTTCATTTTTGTTCATTTAATGTATAAGATTGAAATGGATTGTATGATTATGAGTGTTGGATTGTTGACGATGTTGTAACTCTTCCTTCGGGATTTTACTTTGATTTAATGTCAATATAGTCGATTTTGTGTTTTATCGATTGGGTGTTGTGATTAACTTCAATTTTTGCATATTTTAGTAACAAACCGAGAGAATGAGCTGAATAAAAATGATTGAATTGGGATAACAAGAGTTAGGTGATCCAATAGACCACGTAGTTAACTATATCAATTTTTGTGCAGAGAGAGATCTCGTGTGAGCCTCGATAGTTTAGTAGAGAGCTTCCGATCTAATTTTAATTATGAGTCGTTTGTTAATTGATAGATTGCAAATTCCATAATTTCACTAGGGATAATGATTTAGGTTATGGGATTATAACTTGAGAGAGTATAATTCCCCTATGATAGTCTATAACCGACACCCCGATAACACATAATTAGCTATGTTAACATTAATGATAGGTAGAATCCCCTCTCTCATAACTTGGTAATTTCTCTTGATTAATTTCCATAGTGACCCTTTGTGTTGCTCATTTTAATTCTTGTTTTGTGTTAATTTCTTGAGTTGAATTCTTGCAACCAAATTGCTGTGTTTATATTCTTGTTTGATTTTTAATTTCATTTTATTAATTTCTGAGCCTTAGATAACCTAGAATTAGATTAGTTTACCCTCCTCGTGAGATCGACCCTTCAAATACTACAACTCACGTCTTACAATCTATATCCTCGTGCACTTGCGTTAATTGAGGAATATAAATTGTAAGACTCGACACCTCGATCATGCACCAATCCCATCCCTTGATGTAGTTGTTTCAATGACAAAAGGAATAGTAAAATTAGGCATAGCTAAAGTTTGAGTAGTAGTCATGGCTTGCTTGAGGAGGTTAAAAGCAACTTTCGCTTCATCATTCCATTTCCATTACCGTATCTTTCATAAGTTGTTGAGTGGCTAAGCTAGAAGCCCGTAATCATAAAAAAACTTTCTATAATATCTTATTAGGCCTAGAAAACCACGCAACTCAGAAATATTAGTAGGTCGTGGCCATTGTAATACAACTTTAATTTTATTGTTTTCCACCTTTACTCCTTGAGTTAAGTAACAATATGGCCCAAGTATTCCAGCTCCTATTGGCCGAATGCACACTTGTTAAGTTTAACAAAAAATTTGATGCCTTAAAATTTCAAAAGCTTGACGAACATGTTCAATATACATTGTGCTATTAATTAGGATATCATCAAAGAAAATTAATACAAATTTTCGAAGGTAGGGTAAAAAAATGGAATTCATAATGGCTTAAAAGGTGGAAGAGGCATTACAAAGGCCGAAAAGCATAACTAGATACTCATAGTGACCATTGTGAGTACAAAATGCAATTTTATGAATATTAGATGGATGAACCCGTAAATGTACCTGTACATGGTGATATCTGCCTCTCAAATCTAGTTTAGTAAAGAAGGCAGCCTCATGAAATTTGTCTAACATGTCATCTATTGTAGGAATTGGAAATCTATCTTTGATGGTGCATGACAACATTATGGGCTTTACAATCGGTGCAAAAATGTCATATACCATCTTTCTTTTTTATTAAAAGAACAGGTGATGAAAATGGACTGGTACTAGATCTTATAAGCCCTAATTATAACATATCATGAACTTATTTTTCAATTTCGACTTTTTGAAAATAGGCATACCTGTAAGCTCTTACATTGATGGGCTCCACCCCTTCCTTAGTGTGATGTGATGCTTAATTTCCCTTATTGGAGGAAGTTGCCTTGGCTTTTGAAAGGTATCACTGAAATTTTGCAATAGATGCATCATGTCTGAGTGGAACTCGTTACGTCAATTTGAATGCAAATGGAAAACATTGAATTTCGTTGGTGTAATTCTTTTGCGATGCCCTTCATGGATTCACTTTGAATCGACTGGACACCTACTCCTTGTAACTTCTGAATTTGGTTATTTCATTGGAACTTCATGATCATGTTTTTCTAATTGCACAAACCTGTGCCTAATTACTCCAACCACTGAACTCCTAACACTAAGTCAAATCCGATTATGGCAAAGAGTACAATGTAAGAGAGAAAGTGATACCTTAGAGCACCATATTGACATGTTCAAACCTCCCTTAGCACCAAAGTGTAGCACCACATGCTACTGACTATAAATGGTTAAGGCTGCGTTTAGATCAGCGGTGCGGTAGAGATAAGTACTTATTCACCGCAGTTTCCAAAAGTAGTCACACGTTTGGATTTGCGACTGACAACCGTAGGTTGGAGAAAACTACGGTGCCACCGTAGAAATAGATAAACAGAAAGGGGGTTGCGGTAGGAAACTGCTTATGCGGTGAAAATTTTACCTTTAAATAATAACCTCATGATATTTTAGTATTTTCCATTATAACCTTAATTAATGGAAGGAAGTTTTTGCCAATAGTATTTAAGTAAGGTGAAATATTTTATTTACTAAATTTATTTTATTTATATTTTCTT